>JAESUZ010000334.1:0-392500 GCA_017311185.1 Proteles cristata cristata
GCAGGTGTGGCTTGAACAGGGCGACCTGCGGGTGACCAGCCAGAACCTGAGAAAGGCAGGGCCCAGGGGCAACAGCCTTAATCCATTTACCCATGTCCAGGGTAAATTCATCGTCTATCACGTAAAAAGGTTAGAGGAAGGGGCACCTGGCTGGCTTAAGTCAGTTGAGTGTCTGACTCCTGATTTCGGCTTAGGTCATGATCTCACAGTCCGGGGTTGAGCCCCACATCGGACTCCACGCTGGGCATGGAGCCTGCTTAAGATTTTCTTTCTCTCCCTCTGCCCCTCCCCTATTCATTCTCTCTCTCTCTCTCTCTCAAAGGAAAAGAAAGGTTAGAGGAAGTACGGACATAGCAAAAGTGCCTAGCACGTTGCGTGGCTTGTAGTGAGTGCTCGGTAAGTGCACAGTCCTACCTCCTTCTCCAAGTAATTTCTATGCGTCTACATTACCGCTTTTCCCGCCAGCTTTACGTTGCCCTGAAGTTCTGTGCATGCGCGTCTCTCCATCCCTAGACTGCGAGTCTTGAACACGGGGACGAAGCTTATTCGTCTCCGTGACTGGTGCCTAAGCACTCGGTGTCTGTGGCACTGGACTAACTTTGGAAATTGCCAGGCCATAAAGAAAACCAAGACCTGTGCAGTCAGTTAACGTTGCCACTGGTAAACGCGTAATTCTTGGAAAATCACGGTTTCTGTGGTGTCGGCAATGACTTCACAGGTTATTGAGGGGAACTGAAGATACAAGTAGGCGCACGGGCTTCCAGAACTTTCTGCGCCCCCACCCCCCACTGGAATGAAAAGACAAAGAGACTAGAGGACCACAGGTGGTAGGGACGTGTGGCAGGGCCGCCAGCAGCGCTTCCAGAGATGCAGGGCCTCTGCGCCCGCAGCCTACCTGGTAGCGGGGGTGGAAGCCCATGTACTGGTGGCATTGCTCGCAGTGGTGGTACGTGTTGTAGGCCGCGTACTTGGACAGCCTCATCCGCGCTGTCTGACGCCGCACGTAGAGCTCCTCTGGCTTCCGGGATGTCCCCCTGTCTGCAGCAAACCCCAGCATTACAGAGCCGCGGGGGCCAGAACAAGTATTCTCTCCACTGCCTGCCCGGAGTGAAGGGGACTGAAAGGCCGTAATGGGATTTTGTGCGACGCCACCTGCCTGGGCCCCGAGGTGACTCGGCTGGTCAGAAACAACAGAGATTCAGCGGGAGAAACCAAAGACCAATGTTCACAAGGGGTCTTACTGATGGACCCACAAGTATCTCATAAGCACATATTTAAGGAGTCGCCACATGACAAGGCAAATGGATTGCCAACTTCATATGCAGACCTGCGCGCGGAGGAATTCCCTCTTTTTTCAAAAGGACTTCGCAAGTTGAAGACTTTAACACTAAAGACTGGTCTATGTGAAGGATCGTTCGGTGAGATGGTTCTAGGAAGATACAGTTACTGGTTTCACGTGGAGACTGGTGAGGATCCTCCTAACCTTTCCACCCACCACACTCTTCTAGTCGGTGCTTAACTATCATTCTGGCCACTAATATCCGATGTTTGTGGAAGGCGACCCTGAAGGCCTACAAGGTCATCATACTGTGAAAGTCGGTGGTCCTCGAAGGAGGAGGGAGAAAACAAGACACTGAGGGCAGAGAGGGAAATGGGTGCATTTCACGATGACAACACAAATTCATAAATAAACATCCGTGTCTTTTATTCTCTCTTAACCAGAACCTTGAGGACATTCGGACGGTGACAACCCACCAGGACCATACACATCACGGTCAGCACACGCTGAGCTACGAGCCTGCTCTTCCTTACCCGGTGGGTCAGTGACCTCAGTTCCCTACCAGGCACTGCCGACCCAGCACCACACGACTGAGGTCATCACCAACATAGTTCAGCCTGGCCCTTTGAGAGGCTCGACTCCGGACTCTGGAAGACGGTAGAACAAGGGATCTGGAAGTCTCACCTTCGCTCTTCATGCTCTGAAGGTGGGAACATATCAGACTGGCATCTTCATATTTCGGGTCATGAACAATGTAGTCAAAAGGCAACTTCTTAAACAGCTCCAGGTCTGGCCAGGGGTCACTGAGCTGCAGGTAATGCCAGTCGGATTCCTCTCTGAGGTCTGTAAGATTGTTGGAAACACAAACAGGTGACAAACTAGGAAGTGAGAATGACTAATTTTTTTTTTTTTTTTTTAGTTTTTAAAAATGCTTTTGTATTTTATTTTTGAGAGAGACAGAGCGTGAGCAGGGGAGGGGCAGAGAGAGAGAAAGACAGAATCCAAAGCAGGCTCCAGGCTCTGAGCTGTTAGCACAGGGCCCGATGCAGGACTTGAACGCATGAACCATGAGACTGTGACCTGAGGCGAAGTTGGATGCTTAACCGACTGAGCCACCCAGATGCCCTGAGAATGATTGATTTTTAAATGTGTCCAAGGGCGATGCTTGTGGTAGAGCTGTCACTGAGTCTACGGGCTACTGGGGGGTGTTACTGTATCTCGAAAGCTTCTGGAACATAGCTCACTCTCAGGATTGTTCTAAGGAGGCAAGAGGTGGCTCTGTGTCTACGTCTTAACCAGAAAACCAGCCTATGCTGTGTTTCCCAGGAGATGGGTTTACTTTCCTAGCTCCCACACTGTCTTCAGCCCCTTCCAATACCCTATGCTTGCTCTGCGCTTCCCACCAGCACCATCCCCCGCATATGTAGGCTCCCAATGCCAATGGAGCCTAACACAGCTCTCGTTCTTGTCTTAGATCTAAAGGCCACTCAGCCAATATGGCCACCTGCTGTCACAGCACCTCTAGACAACCTCTTCTAAGTGTTCCTCCTTTCTGAGTGCCAACACCACTCATGGCCCAAACTCCATCTTTACATTAGCCCATATCATCTTACATCATAGCTGGTGTCGTCTATTTTTTTTTTTAATGTTTTATTTATTTCTAGGAGAGAGAGAGAGACAGCGTGAGCAGGGGAGGGTCAGAGAGAGAGGGAGTCACAGACTGAAACAGGCTCCAGGCTCTGAGCTGGCAGTCAGCACAGAGCCCGATGCAGGGCTCGAACCCACGAACTGCGAGATCATGACCTAAGCGAAAGTCGGACACTTAACCGACTAAGCCACCCAGGCACCCCGCTGGTGTCGTCTATGATGCACACACTAAATGCTCGCTGGCTCAAAAAGCAAAACTATCTAGTTGGTCCAACTCAAATTATGTAACATATTGGTTTTATATCTAGGATACGTACATATGGGCAGAGTACCTGTCTAGAAGAAAGAGAAGAAAGGGAAGGAGGGAGGGGAAGAAAGGAAGAAGAGAGGCATGTTTATTGCATATTTAGTAGGTGCTCAAGGCTTCATATGTAGAGCATCATTCAATCTTCACAATGCCCCGTAAAACAGAAATTACTCATGTTTTGCCAGAGCAAACCAAGGCAATAAGAGAGCATCTGAGAAAATGGGCTTTGAAGTTTTTTTTTTTTTAATGTTTTTTTGTTTTTTTTTCTAGGAGAGGAGAGAGAGACAGCGTGAGCAGGGGAGGGTCAGAGAGAGAGGGAGTCACAGACTGAAACAGGCTCCAGGCTCTGAGCTGGCGGTCAGCACAGAGCCCGACGCGGGGCTCGAACCCACGAACCGCGAGATCATGACCCAAGCGAAAGTCGGACGCTCAACCGACTAAGCCACCCAGGCGCCCCGGGCTTTGAAGTTTTTAACAAAGCTGGGTTCAAATCCTGTCGTCATCATTGAGATAGCCAAGTGAGGACACAGAGACTCAATAGGAGAGCTGATTTTCATCTGAAATAAAGTTCCAAACTGTGTGTGTGTGTGAGGTGGGTAGTGTGAAAGCTCAGAGGTGGGATCAAGAGCCTCTCTCCTTTTCCTTCAAAGGAAAGGCCAAGGGCTGGATGGGCTGCCTTGGTTTCAAATTGTCTTCAAGTCAAAACTCAAACATGGTCAAGAGCATCGAAAGAAGTGATGTGTTTGCAAATGGCGGGACTTTCTTCTAAGGCTGAATAATATTCCACTGTGTGTATACACCACACTTTTCGTTACCCCTTCCCCTGCTGATGGCCATTTATCCATCAATGGACAACGTATGTTTGCTTGTGTATCTTGCTTACTGTGACTAACACTGCAATGAACATGGTAACTGTGAATATGTTAACTAGCTTGACTGTAGTGGTGATTTCACAACGTACACGTGTATCAAATCATCAGGTTGTACACTTCACATGTAAACAATAAAAATAAGTTTAAAAAGTACCACTCAGCTGCAGCGCAACTTACTGGTTGCCTTTCTCCTGATGCAAATTTTAATTCCCAAAGCAACGGACTCCTTCAGCAGACCAAGTTTACGAGCCACTGAAGGTAAGTATGTAGAGGCAATGGAGCATAAAACAGCTGCTCAGAGAGAGTCTTACCTTAACCAAGGGAAATTCTGTTCCATGAATAAGGAGAAAAGGCTTTCCCCCCACATATCACATACTTGGATTTTGCCTTACGATATTGACCTATGTACTCAGCTGTGTGAGTGGGGATCTCCCCAGTGGGATAAATTTCGAGTACTTTCGAAGGCAGCAACCAAATCCAGTTCAGTTCCAGCTCTGCCATCTCCCAGCTGGGCTCCTGAACATGGTACTTATCAGGAAATAAGCAATTATTCTCATGGTGACGTGCAGACAATTAAATGTGGCAATTCCTGTAAAGTGTCCACACACTGCCTGGCCCTTGGAAGATACTCCGTAAACAGCGGTTATTTTTGGTGGAGTAATTCTATCCCCATGGAGGCCTCCCAGGCACTATTCTGATATTGAGCAAGATGACCGCAGACAAGGGAGAGAGAAGAGCACCCCAAGGCCCCGGGAGTGAGTGTAGTCACTGATCTGAGAATTCCATCTGGAGGGCAAAAGACACAAAGTCGCTTGAGAAACCGATGAAAGACGATTCCAACCCCAAGTGTCACCAACACGCGACTCACTGATATTGATCTCTTCTTCATCGTAAACATCCACTTCCGTCAGCCGGATGAGCATTCTGGACAAAATGCTGAGGAACTGCAGGTAGGCACCCGTCTTCCCAACCTGTGAAGACATTAAAATTGGAGCCCGCGGTCAGCATGCACTGTCTACGTGCAGGCACTGGCCGGGGCACTGGACCCACCTCATGCCACCCATCTCTTTCAGAGACGTCACCTAATTAAAGTGAGAGCCCGGGGGATGCAAAACCATTTAGGGGGAAACATGGCCTCAAGAAGCACAGCAGGCCACAGAGGAACTTTGTGAGCAGCAGGCCCGCCTGCTTATAAAACATGGCAATGAGTCTCTAGTTTTAATCAGCCACATTTTGTTTAATGTTTTTTATTTTACTTTGAGAGAGAGACAGAGAGCAAGTGGGGGGGGGGGGACAGAGAGAGAGAGGGAGACACAGAATCCGAAGCAGGCTCCAGGCTCAGAGCTGTCAGCACAGAGCCCATGCAGGGCTCAGACCCACAGACTGTGAGATCATGACCTGAGCCGAAGACGAACACTTAACCGACTAAGCCACCAGGCGCCCCATAATCGGCCACATTTTCTAAGCTGTTAGAAACAGAACTTCAGGGACACCTGGGTGTCTCAGTCGGTTAAGCATCCGACTTCAGCTCAGGTCATGCGATCTCATGGCTTGTGAGTTAGAGCCCTGTGTTGGGCTCTGTGCCAACAGCTCAGAGCCTGGAGCCTCCCTTGGATTCTGTGTCACCCTCTCCCTCTCCCCCTCCCCTGCTTGTGCTCTGCCTTTCTCTGTCTCTCAAAAATAAATAAATGTTAAAAAACATTAAAAAATATGTCTATAGTAAGAGAATAAAATCTTAAGATATAAAAGGTTGGTATCTCATTTCTCCTCTCCTAAGACCAGGTAAAGAAATAAAATTATTCTTCTCTTCTTCCTGCTCTTCCTTCTTGTATCCTAAAGTCCTTGTTCCCTCAGCCCAGAAGCAGGCTAGCTCGTTATGAATCTTAGTTCATTTTGGTCCCAGTTGGCGAAATGGGCCCTGTGAGCCAACCCTCCATCCTGTTATTCTGGGAATGTGCTTTCCGAGTTCTAGGCTCAATGCCTGGTTTGTAGCTTGCGCTCAACAAATGTTGATGAACAGAAATGACGTAAGGAAATATGAAATACGACTGGGGAAACCTTCAGAGAAAATATTTGTGATATGTGTGACAGAGGATTAAAATCTGTAATCTCCAAAGAACTCCTGCAAAGCAAAAGGAAAATGTCAGATGCCTGAAGGAAAGTAAACGGGAGAAACAGTGCAGAAAATCCCTGTGAAAGCCAAAGCAGTGACAAAAAATATAAAAGAACATATTCAACCTTAATAAAACTATAATACACTATGTTTCACCTATCAAATAGGCAAAAGTTTTGAAGATTGAAATATCCAATAACATGACAGTGTGGAGAAGCTAGAACCCCTTTTTCAAGTTTATAAAAAGTTAACAGGGGCGCCTGGGTGGCTCAGTCGGTTAAGTGTCTGACTTTGGCTCAGGTCATGATCTCACGGTTCAGGAGTTCAAGTCCCACGTCGGGCTCTGTGCTGACAGCTCAGAGCCTGGAGCCTACTGCGGATTCTGTTTCTCCCTCTCTCTCTGCCTCTCCCCTGCTTGCGCTCTCTCTCTCTCTTCCCTCAAAATAAATAAACATTAAAAAAAAATTTTTTTTAAAGCTAACATATGCTCCTGTAGAAATTCTAGAACCACACAGTGACAATGAAAGCAAATGTTCACAAATCCTGGTCTCTCTCCAGGTAACAATCCAGGGGCAGTGTTGCCAAGGATTTTTTTGGTATTTTCACACACAGAATCATATGCATACACACTGATGTTTTCTTTTTCTAACTGATATTACACTATGCACGTATCATTCTGTAACTTCATTTTTTTAATTTAAATATCTTAAATCTCAGTCCCGGTAGACAGGCCTCTATCTCCAACTTCCCATGGCTGAGTTAACTGCATGACACAATTGCGCCCAAATTTACTCAATGGAATTTAACTCATTTCCAGTTGGTAAATGATTCTAAAATGAACGTTCTTACATGAATTTTTGGGGGATTTGTATTTCTTGGACCAGATTCATCGTAAGGAAATTAATACACTGGGTCGGAAGGTAGCACATCCTGCATTGTGACAGTGGCAGTATTGATGGGGACAGAAATGTAAAGGAATAACTAGTAGACATGCTTTCTACAGTCAGGCCGTGCCTGGGAGCCATGATTCTCCCGCTCAATGCTCACATTTCTGACATCGTTCTCAGTGAAGACACCGAGACACACCGAAGGCTGGATCCTACACAGGGTGTCGGGTGAGCCTGGAGGCTGAACTAGACCGCAGGCCAGAGCCCGCCCTGCAGCCCAGCACGGTTCTGACCAAGACCCTTCTGAGACCTGACAGCGTCTTCCTCACCCACTCCGACACTTGGCAGGTGTCTGCCATTGTTAGACAAGTGAAACAGCCTTTCGTTGTTAGGAAACCACAGTGAGGTGAGAGTTGGGATAGGGACAGGCCACCAAAATCTTCCGGCGCAGAACCTAGAGTGTGTGTGTGTGTGTGTGTGTGTGTGTGTGTGTGTGTGTGTGTGTTTCTAACTAGCACAGACTGGCCATGGGCCCCAGTGAAATAAGATGGGAAAAGCAGAGTCACAGCCGGAAGGAGAAGTGCCCTGTCTCCACGTCACGCAGGCAAGACCCTGAGGTCAGAGGGTGGAAGTCCGCCAGCCATGGGAGTGCGGGGGGCAGGGCTCGGCCTCCATCCAGCGGCCCCCGACAGGGTCAGCTGTGCCGGCGGCGGCCCCACCCCCGCCCCGTGGTGAGACCCCGAGAACCCCCACGGGGCCCAGGCCCCGCAGGGCGGCACCCACCTGAGGGGGCCCGCTGAGCAGCAGCCTCCGCGGGTGGAAGCTGTCCACGCGGCCCTCGGCACGGTTGCCGTAGTCCATGTGGCTGGGCCGGGGCACCGTCCACTGCCGGTAGTACAGGGACTGCTCCGTGGACGTCATCGTCTTGCTGAGCTGTGGGCGGAAGGCGCTGGCCCACATGACCGAGCGGGCGGGCAGCAGCGAGGCGGCCTTGGGCAGGCCGCTGCTGTCGGTGGCCGTGACCATGTCGTACGCCAGCTTGGGCAGGAAGACGATGGGCGGCTGGCGGCAGGCCTTGGTCAGGGAGCACTGGGGGCCCTGTGGGGCGAGCGCACCGGCGGCGGGTGCCGCGGACGAGGATGACAGCTGGGGGGACGCCGGAGGGACCGACCCCTGGGCGCCCCGCTGGCTGGGCCTCGGGCCGGAGTCGGGCTGGGCGGCCCGCCCGGGGCTGTGCCTGCTGACGACCGTTGGCGGCGGCCCCCGGCTGGCGTGGGGCCTCTGTCTCTCCCCGGGGGCCCTGCCCTCGTCTGACGAGCCGCAGGGCTGCGGTGACCGGGGCCGCTCCCCCTGCGAGGGGGGCCCGGGCTGAGCCGAGGACTCACCGCACGGTGCCGAGCCTGGGGACGGATGCGCCGGTCAGTCACGTCCCTCGAGAAAGAGCCCACCCTTCCTGCGTCAGCAGCGCAAACCACCTGCACTTGACAATCACGGGATTCTCCTCACCGAAACCCCACCTCTGGCTAAACATCGACTCATTTGTCCCGTGACAACGCCAAGACTTGCTGAAGGGACAGAGCGGGTGTCACTTCAGCCTGCACCCACCCCAGCGCCCTCAGGAGCCTCTCCTTCGCAGCCCCCTGACCTGATCTGTTGCACAACACCTGCCTTCAGGGCTCAAGCTACACTCATGCCCCGGGCACATGTCCCCCGGGGATGCCTCATCCTCCTAGACCCTCGCCGAGCTCACAACTCACCCCTGCACCAGGGCAGTGGTGGCTTCTAGTTTGTACTGGCAGCAACACTTGGTGGGCTTTCCCCAAACACTGGCCTTACTTAGCTCGTAGAAGGATTCGGGGGGGTGGGGAGCGATGTGCATGCAGCCCGCACAGCAGCCACTCACATAGGGTCTGTCCTCTGCCCCTCCCCCACACGGAGCACATGGAGACCTTGGGGAGCGTGGTCAGCTGGGCACACGTCATCCCAGCCAGGCGCGCCCGGGCCCGCAGGCCAGCTCACAGCAGACGGAGCCCTGCGTGGCTGTGTCAACTGTCCTTCCCCAGGAGACGGCGTGGAGAGCAGACAGACTAAGGGAGGCCTGCACCCTACTCACCACACCACACGGGCAACCTCCCCTCCGGATCGGAGCCCCCCAGCAAGGGCCTACCACTCAACCCCGCAGCGCGCACCTGGGGCCCTTACGGGCTCTCACCGAGGGAGGCCATGGGCACTGGCCAGTCCCCCTCCGCGGAAGGCCTGACTCTTGCTGAAATACCTCGTCGCCCTCAGACAAAGCACTTAGCGCGACTGGCTCAGGGTCGACGGATGAGCCGAAGTCCAGATATGGGGAGGCTGTGAGGGGCCTGGGCTCCTGGCCTGGTCAAAGGGGACAGATGGGCCCAAAGCACCCACTTCCCTAGTGAGGCCGGCCTCGGAGGACCCGGAAGACGGATGCCCACACGGACCTTCCTCTCCATCCACCCCAGACCTCAGATGCTCTGTCCCCGCTTGAATCCAGGGGCACTTCCAGTCTAAGATGAGACACCCCGCCACCCAGGTCCCCACCCGGACTCGTGGGGCTGTGGCCAAGGCTCACCACCCTGGGCCTCCAGTCCTTCTTCTCTGAAACGTATGGGTTATACCTAAGGGCCACGAGAAGCATCTCGTCAGAGACCCCTACGCCCTCAGGACGCTCTGAGGAGGCCTGATTAGGGAAGTCATCTGGCCTGACTGAAGAACTCCAGGAGGCTAGAGGCCAGCTCCCAGCCTGGACCCTCTTCTCCTGAGGACACTGCACGGACCAATGTGCCCCCAGAACCTTCTAGAAAGCCGTCAGGCCAGGACTGGGGAAGAACAAAGCACCACTCCTCTCAATTCTGGATAGCACAGATTCATTCACTCACCCATTCGCCAGCTCCACCCCAGGGTCCCGGCTCCCTATGCTGTTAGGTGGACACTGGAGGTTGCCGCACTTGGCTTTGCTGAGTGACCCGAGCCGAGAAGTAGGTCTGCCTTGTGCCACAGAGCTGCAGACCCACACGGACAAGGCCTCGTTCGGACCCCCTCTGGGCATGACTGTGGGGAGACCCCCACGCATGAGCTGTGTGAGGAGGGGCAGGAGACAGGAAGGTGCTCCAACCCCCACAGCTACGCCCTGACCGCGGCCAGGCGCCCACCCGCCCACTCTCTGGGGCCCAAGCACCACACACACTTGCACAGCCTGAGCCTCCTCCGTCCGGAATATCTTCCCTTTCCAAAGAGACCCAAAGGCCAGCCGCCCTTGAATCCTGCGATCAGTGTGCCAAAATCTGCCCCCAGCGGACACAAAGTCTCCTCTTCCTGTATAACCGTCACGCTTCACGCGTGACCACGTGTGCACCGACGATAAGGTGGCCTCTGTGGTCACACAATGTGGTTTAAGAGGAACGACAGACTCCCAGAGAGCGACTCTGTTTCCAATCTTCCAATGCCCTGACCCAGATGCAAGGTCGGTTCTCGGTAACAGTTGCGGCAGGAAGGCCAGCAATAGCGTGTGCCGCATGCCAGTCCTGACGCTCCCGGACACGAGTGTCCCTCAGGCAGAGACTGGGCATCCGACCCCCCTTCCCCGCTGTCTGGGTCTGGGGCTCAGGGACCATCTGCTGCCGTTTGCTGCTTCTCCTCAGGCTCAACCAGCCCTCCTCGCCTCACCCCTCTCCTCCCCAAGGGTGCGGGGGGGGGTCCCCCAAGCCAACAGCTGCTTGCGGTGCGGCCAGGGGACGCCACCCGGCACCGGCCACCGAGGAGGGCGGCGTCCGGGATCTCCCGGGAACGCCGAGGTCCTGCCCAAACCCCTTGCGTCCCAGAGCCCAATCCAGAAACAACTACTCCCTGAGGAAGCCCGGTTCTTCCAAGACTCCCCTCTCTTCCAGTTCTAGGAGAAAATACAGGATCCCTTTCCGTTCCCTGAAATCTCCAAAGCAACACCCCAGCGCGCACGCTTTCCCACCTGGGGACTTACCGGAGGCTTTGGAGGAGAGGGAGGAAGCCGCCGAGTCGTGCGAGCTGGACCTCTCCCGCTTCACCGGGCTCCTCTTCTCCGCAGCGGGGCCTGTTCGAGACACACGCTCACTGAAAGCGCCCCCGATCCCCATCTCGTGTGCTCACCCAGCTCTTCCCAGTTTGCAAAGTGTGCCCCACCAGCATCCATCCGTCCATCCACCCCCGCAGCGAACATCTTCCAGGCGCCCACCTCTGCGGGAGCCCCGAGGAGGCAGACGGGGAGGGCACAGGGCAGGCCACGGGGTGCTCACGGCTCATGCCGTGCGCTGCCGCTGTGAGGGAGCATAAGGGGTACAGAGACTTGGGGGCGGGGGGCCAGGCTCCTGCCCAGCATGGGGAAGCAGGAGCGGGCGAGCAACATCCTGGAAAGGGGGACCCAGCCTGAGCCCTGAGGGGCCAGCAGGGGTTTCTAGGTGAAGCCCAGAGGCGGTGGGGGGTGGCGGGGAGGAACCTCAAAGCCACAGGGAGAGCCTCCGTGTGGCCCAGACGTGACGAGAGCAGAGCACAGCCAGGGACCCCCTGCGAGTGACCGACAGCACGGGGCACAGCGTGGCAGGGGCTGGGGGAGCAGAGACTAGAGAGGTAGGCTGTCCAGAGTGTGGATTCACCCCCTGGGCAACAGGCAGTTTAAAGTCAGGGTCATGGTCGCGTCTGTGAACGGAAGCCACGAGTCCGCACGGCAGGCCTCCTACTGTCCGTCCCACAGGCGAGCCGTCCAAGGCCACGACGTGTCCCACATCACCGAGCTGGCAGACGGAGCATGAAGAGACCCCTGGCCGCCCGGCCCTGCTTTGAGCTCACCCCGCTATGCCGCCCACCCACAACCACTTGGCGGGTTTGTATCAACAACAGCTTTGTCTTGTTTCTTGCTGGGCTGCTGTATACCATGGGGCTGCATTTTCAGGTCTTGAAAGGAAACAGGGCCCTTCTCATACATCTTGGGAACGGATATATCCTGCTGATCCACACAGAGACCAGCGAGTGGATCTAATCCCAGAAGGCCACCAACGAGTCCAACAGACCATGAACTTGAGTCCTACGCAACCTCAATTTTCCTTCCTCTTCTCTAAGAACTCCAGAGCTACGAAGAAGCCATCGGGACCTCCTTTTCTCACACCACCCAAAAGGAGGAGGGGGAGAGAGAGCACAATCTGCAGTCAACGAGGGATCTGTCACTCTCTTCGAAGATATATCTAGACAGCTCTCATCAGAGCCACCAAGGCCCAGCCGGGCTCCCGGGCCACGGCCATCTAGACAGTGCGGGCCACGCGCCCCAGGGCGGCAGGTGGGGCAGACCCGCCCCTTCTCCGCGCACCTTCCATCCCCGGCTCCTCATCCTCGTTGTCTGTACTGCTCAGCTTCTCGGCATCGCTCTCCAAGGGCTCGCTCCGGGCCGCCTTCTCCAAGGGAGCCTCGCGGCTCACAAAGTAAGCAGCCAGGCCGAGCTCCTGCTCCAACGCTGTTCTCACCAAGCAGGCGGAGTTTATCAGACGCAGGTCACAGTACCTCAGAGACCTGGAGGGAAACAGACGGGGTCTACTGAGTGTCTTCTAAAACGAAGGCTGTGCTCCGGGCGCTGGGAGAAATGGCGACTGGGACCAGCACCCTGCCCCTTCTTTAGGACCCCAGGACCTGTATAAGGAAGAGAGCAGACAGCATTACGGTGAGCCCTTGGCCACCTCGTCTGTTTAATGTTAAATCTCTTGGGGTACCCACTGCGTATTCGGCCCTGTCCTGCGCGTCATCAAAAGAGCGCTTTCAGGCCAGAAGAAAAAGCAGGCTTGAGCCCTGGCTCTGCCACTTCCTGGGGCCAGAACCTTCCACAAGCTGGGCGACTTGTTGCAGGCTCAGGCTTTTTTCATCTGAAAGGGGAGAATGCACAGTGATAGCCATCTAAGTGCACTGTTCAAGGGCTCTGCCCTAAGTGGACATTTAATTATTCCATCAACACTTAAAACGTGCCCAGGACGGAGTTAGATGCCAGGGGTCGGATGGCAATTAAATCATTGCCATATTAGAAATAACGGGTCTGTCTGGAAAGACAGACAGCAGCAAGCAACGCAAGAGGCAGGGGAGCGGGCCCAGGGGACAGGCCAACGCAGGGCATGGGTTACTTGGCGGAAACAGCAAAGCGCCTGGAGAGAGAGAGGCAGATGTGGGTTCCTATCAGGCTCTACAAACTCAGCAAATGACTTTCCATTGGCTCTTCTACAAAACAGGACAATGATGCTGTTGTTGTGAGGAGTAAACGCCGTGTTGAAAGTCTAGCACAGGGCGTAATGTGAAGAAGGCACTCGGTAAACTCTTGTTCAAATTTAAGATCGCTTAGAACACAACCTTAGTCCTCAGGGAGTTGAGGAACGGAAGAACTAACCCCTGTGAAAAGCGACAACCAAGGTCAAACGTTTTGGAGCCCCCTTGACCTGGCCCGTGAGGACGCTGCATGCAGTGGCCCTTGGGTAAGTGGGGTGGCCCAATGGGAGGGACGCAGGCTTTGGAGCTGGGCAGCCTGGGGTCCACCCAGGCTTCATCTCTGGAAGTCCCGTTCCTTCACCGGGGCCACTGAACAGTACCTTCTCCTAGGGTTATAGGGAGAGTAACACGAAATACGGCCCGTGAGAACCTAGCACAGAGCCAGCACAGGACAGGAGCTCAAGAAATGACCGCTTGGACTGTTCTATTCCGCCAGGAAAGACGTGCCAAGGCCCCACAGCACGGCTGCCTGCTGTCCTCCAGGGGAGTTAAGTAAATCATGAGAAGCCGACCTGGAGGCCCAGTGACTTTGTGTCCTGAGTGTCCACTTGTCTGTGTGACAGTCTGGAGACCCCAGGGGACACTGCGGGGGCTGGCAGCTGGCTTCTCCAAGGCCGTGGTCTCCGATGAAACAGAGACTATGAGACAGTCAGCGTTGTGTGATGGTCGCCTCCCCGCTTCCCAGAACACCTCCCAGCCCAGGAGGGCTCAGCTGTCATAGCCTAGACCCCAGGAGGAACGTGGCCTTGCTCCCCCGCCTCCCCCCGCCCGAGATGATCCGAGGCTTTCCTAAGCGGCCCAGCCAGCCCTAACACACACGGTGACTTCGTGGGCAGAAACACGGGGAGGTGCCAAACCCTCACCCCAGCTGTCAGACCACCGGCCCCGGGGCCCAGAAGCAGCCATCCCGCCCTACCACAAGCCCGGACGGTGCTGAAGAATTAGGAAAAGCCGCCCCGACCTCAGACGCATTTCACTGTCATCCCAAACACAAATCTATGATGACTCTGGATGTGAAGACTCCACCTGCCGCTGGACAGGGGAGGCCTGCCCCGCCAGCCCCCGGGAGCTGTGTGCACAGGCCGCTGGCTCCTGAAAGACCCCCCAGGGCACAGCCCCCGCACCTCACCTTGGCAAGGACTCCCCGTGAGGGTCCATCCCACTGAAGATCAGGATGCAAGGCAGGCCCTCCAACTCCAGGTAGGTCTGGGGTCGCCACTCGGCATCTTCGATCTTCTGCCACAGCTGCGGAAGGTAAAAAGCCAGGAAGTGGTGAGACTCCTTTCTTCCCGACAAGCCCAGCTCCGACGGGACCGTGATGTCCTCCTCCTGGCTGAGAGCATTTCGTGAGAAGGACGGTTCCTCGTACTACAGACAAGCGTGTCGTCTGCCCCAGCCATGTTCCGGCCCCGCTGCCCGGCACGTATTCGCCGTCCACGAAACACCTGCTCACTGATCCGCTGGAAAAAAGTGCACATCCCCAGTTGCGTCTAACGTTTTTACTGTGTTTTTGTAACCGTGCTGCCTTGCTTGGCCATTCACTCCCTTCCTACTCAACTGTGCTCTCGTTATTCTTTCTAGCCCTCTTGCATTTGCTATCCTCTCTCGGTGGGTTCAGTGAGAAGCTGTGGGCCAGGCGTTTAAGAAAGCAAGATGAGGGGCGCCTGGGTGGCTCAGTCAGTTAAGTGTCTAACTTCGGCTCAGGTCATGATCTCGCAGTTCATGAGTTCGAGCCCCGCGTCAGGCTCTGTGCTGACAGCTCAGAGCCTGGAGGCTGCTTCAGATTCTGTGTCTCCCTCTCTCTCTGCTCATCCCCAGCTTGCACTCTGTCTCTCTCTTTCTCTAAAAATAAATAAACAGTGGGGCGCCTGGTGGCTTAGTCGGTTAAGCTTCCGACTTTCGCTTAGGTCATGATCTCGTGGTTCGTGGGTTCGAGCCCCGCGTCGGGCTCTGTGCTGACTGCCAGCTCAGAGCCTGGAGCCTGTTTCAGTCTGTGACTCCCTCTCTCTCTGACCCTCCCCTGCTCACGCTGTCTCTCTCTCTCTCTCCTAGAAATGAATAAAACATTAAAAAAAATTTAAAAAAAATAAAAAATAAGCAAAAATAAACAAACAGTAAAAAATAAAAAGCAAGACAGGGGCACCTGGGTAGCTCAGTCGGTTAAGCATTCAGTTCTTGATTTCGGCTCAGGTGGTGATCTCACAGTTCGTGGGTTTGAGCCCTGCTGACAGCACAGAGCCTGTCTGGGATTCTCTGTCTCCCTCTCTCTCTGATCCTTCCCTCCTCCTACTCTACCATTCTCAAAATAAATAGATAAACATTAAAAATAAATATATAGGGGTGCCTGGGTGGCTCAGTCAGTTAAGCATCTAACTTTGTCTCAGGTCATGATCTTCCCGTTCATGGGTTCAAGCCCCACATTGGACTCTATGCTGATAGGTCAGAGCCTGCCCCATATTCTGTGTCTCCATCTCTCTCTCTGCCCCTCCCCTGCCCGTGCTCTGTCTCTGTCTCTCAAAAATAAATGTTTAAAAAAAGTGTGCTAAAAGATAAAAATAAATGAATAGCAAGACACTGTGTTTTAGGACAGCAACATTTATAAGTACTTTGGTACCGCTGGATGAGGGGTACAGGTGGGGACACGAGAGGCGGCCAGAGGGGTAGACGGCAACACTGGGGTGTCTGTCGCTGCTCCGTGGCCCCCTCGCCCCCGGGGTCACCACACGCACACTTGCACGCGCCCTTACTCTGCCGGCCGCTCTCGGCCCTCCGGTCGCCGAACACAGCACCCACCTTGAGTTGCTTCACGAAGTGCTTCCCAACGGTGATTCCCGAGCTGGGGTTGCCCAGGATGATCTCAAAGTGCTCGTCCAGGGCCAGGCGTGCCCGCACGTGGGCCAGCCGCTCGTAGGCCACGGCCGCCAGCGGTGAGCAGGGAACCCGCAGCAGGACCATGAGCCCGTGGCCGCAGGGGCACTGTTTGGGGGAGTTGATGAGGTTCTGGGTGATCTCCAGCGTCTCCACCGACGTGTAGTTCTTCATCTGCGAGAGGCCGCTCACAGCCATCATGGCGGCCGCGTAGTGCTGCACCAGGACAAAGGTCCGGATCACCGCGCTGTGCAGGCGGGGGAACCTGCAACCGACAGACGGACGGGCCGTGACCAGGCTGCTGCCGGCCTCCCGGGTGCCCGCGGCGCTCCGCGAGGAGGAAGACAGCGGCCGCCCGGCAAACAGGTGGCCCAACGCCCGGATTACAAACACGCTGTGGTTCCTTTCCAAGCTGCATGTATCAAACCGGAAATAGAAGCCCTACTTAGAGGTCAAATCAAAAACTCCTTTGTCATTTCAAGCTGGGAAACAAAAGCATAGGCTGGTGGTTGTTATTGAAAAGACTAGTAAATGTGAAAACACAGCAATGGAAACGACCTAAAATGAAACGGGGGTGGAGGGAACCAATGGTCATAGGATCGGAGAGCTCTGACTTCAAGCACCTTAATGTATGTGTTTTGGGATTATCCTAAAAGGGAGGAGGCATGTAGGAAAAAAATATTTGAGGAAATGACTAAATTTTTCTCATACTTGATGAAAATTCAATTAGCTTAAATACAAGAAACATGAAGAAAATTATGCCACAGCAGATCTTAAATTGCTTTAGATCAGTAACAAATTAAAAAATGTATAAAGCAGCCTTGTGGGGAGATGGGAAGCGGGGAGGGGAGGCCACATTACAGAGAGAAACAAAGGTGAGGATGGCAACAGATTTCATTTCAAAACAATGCAAGTCAGAAGACAGTATAGTGTTGGGGCACCTCGGTGGCTCAGTTGGTTAAGCATCCGACTTTGGCTCAGGTCATGATCTCATGGTTCATGGGTTCAAGCCCCGCATCAGGCTCTGTGCTGACAGCCATCTCAGAGCCTGGAGCCTATTTCAGATTCTGTATCTCCCTTTCTCTCTCAGAAATAAACAAAACATTAAAAAGAAGAAGAAGAAGAAGAAGAGGACAGTACAGTGTCATCTTTAATGTATTGAAAGAAAAAAAAAACCTAAATTTTATACCCAGGGAAAATATCTTTCAAAAATGAGTCAAAATACACATCCCCAAAGGCAAGGAAATCAAGAGCAAAAATGAACTATTGGGCCCTCATCAGATAAAATCCTCCTGCACGGCAAAGGAAACAATCAGCAAAATTAATAGGCAACCGACAGAATGGGAAAACATAGTTGCAAATGACATATCGGATAAAGAGCTAGTATCCAGAATCTATGAGGAACTCACCAAACTCCACACCCAAAAAACAAATAATCCAATGAAGAAATGGGCAGAAGACATGAACAGACACTTCTCCAAAGAGGACATCCCGATGGCCAACAGACACATGAAACGATGCTCAGCATCCCTCATCATCAGGGAAATAACAAATCAAAACCACACTGAGATACCACCTCACGCCAGTCAGAGTGGCTAAAATGAGCCAATCAGAGAACTCTAGATGCTGGTGAGGATGTGGAGAAGCGGGCACCCTCCTACACTGTTGGTGGGAATGTAAACGGGTGCAGCCCCTCTGGAAAACAGTGTGGAGGTTCCTCAAAAAATTAACATTAGAACTCCCCTATGACCCAGCAACAGCACTGCTAGGAATTTACCCAAGGGACACAGGAGTGCTGATGCATAGGGGCACATGCACCCCAATGTTCACAGCAGCACTTTCAACAATAGCCAAATCATGGAAAGAGCCTAAGTGTCCATCAACTGACGAATGGCTCAAGAAGATGTGGTTTATCTATACAATGGAATACTATATGGCAATGAGAAAGAATGAAATCTGACCACTTATAGCAATGCAGATGAAACTCAAGGGTGTTATGCTGAGCGAAACAAATCACGCAGAGAAAAACAGATACCATATGTTTCCACTTATAAGTGGATCAGGAGAAACTTATCAGAGGACCATGGGGGAGGGGAAGGGGAAAAAAAGTTGGGGAGAGGGAGGGAGGCAAACCATAAGAGACTCTTGAATACTGAGAACAAACTGAGGGCTGATGGGGGTGGGGGAGAAGGGAAGGGGGAGATGGGCATGGAGGAGGGCACTTGTGGGGGTGGGCACTGGGTGTTATATGGAAACCAACTTGACAATAAACTATGAAAGGAAAAAAAACACAAACAAAAAAAACCAAAATGAGTCAAAATAAAGACACACAAAACATAAAGAATTCATCAACAGTGGTCCTTCCCTATAAGAAATGTTGGAAACAAAAAGTCCTTCAGACAGAAGGAAAACAAAACCAGATGAATCCATATAAAGGAATTAAGTGCAGTGGAAATAGTTAACTATGTGCATAAGTATAAATGATTTTTAAAAAATTATTATTATTTAAGTATCTCTAAAAGATAACTGACTCAAGCAAAAATAACTTATTGTGAAGTTATAACATATACAAGTAAAATGTAAAAGAACAGAAGTACAACGTCTGGGAGGTGAGAAACAGAAATATATAAGAATCTTATATGTTAAAGGGCATAATATCACTTGAAAGTAGACTGTCATAGGTTAAAAACATATACTATAAAGTCTAAAGCAACTACTTAAATAACATAACAAAGAGTTATAGCTAATAAGCAAGGAGGTGGAGAGAATAAAATCATTTAAAAACTGCTCAATTTGTCCAAAAGAATGCAGAAAAAGGGAGACCAGAGAAGAGATGGGACAAGTAGAAAAATTGCAAGATGGTAGACTTAAACATAACCACAAAAATAACTACATTAAATGTAAATGGTCCAAACACTTCAATTAAAAGTCAGAGACTATCAGATGCAATTTAAAAAAAAGACCCAACTATAAGCTGTCTATATGAAAATAACTAAATACAAAGACACAAGTAGATTAAAGGTAAAAAGATGGAAAATTATAAACTATGCTAATCCTAATTTAAAAAAAAAAGCTGGAGGGGCACCTGGGTGGCTCAGTTGGTTAAGTGTCTAACTCTTGTTTTCGGCTTAGGTCATGATCTCACAGGTTGTGAGTTTGAGCCCTGCATCAGGTTCTGCTTGGAATTCTCGCTCGCTCGCTCTCTGTCTCTCACTCTGCCCCTCCCCGACTTGCACACACACACGCGCGCTCATTCTCAAAATAAACTTAAAAAAAAAAAAAAGAAAGCTGGAGTAGCAATATTAGTATCAGAAAAAGTATATTTTAGAACAAAGAATAATACTGAGTGTTTTGTAACGATAAAGGTGTCAATTCATTAAGAGACACTTCATCAAAGATCATATACAAATGACAAATGCATGAAAAGATGCTCAACATCATTAGTCATTGAAGAAATGCATTCTAAAATGAACTGTTGACACATATTGTATAACTTCATTTAGATAAAACACTAGAAAATGCAAACAGTCTATAGTGAAAAAGGAATAGGAAGAAATAATTACCAAGGGCAAGAGAACACCCCTGTTCACTATCTTAATTGTGGTGATGGTCCTGCCAGTGTTTACATATGTCCAACATCTCAATTAAAAGTCTGAACACCTTGGGGCGCCTGGATGGCTCAGTCAGTTAAGCATCTGACGTCAGCTCAGGTCACGATCTTGCGGTTCGTGGGTTCAAGCCCTGCATCGGGCTCTGTGCTGACAGCTCAGAGCCTGGAGCCTGCTTCAGATTCTGTGTCTCCCTCTCTTTCTGCCTCTCTCTCTCTCTCTCAAAAATAAGCATTAAAAATTTTAAGAAGAAACAAGTTAATAAAAGTCTGAACACTTTAAATATCTGCACTTTACTGTATGTCAGTTATTCCTCACTAAAGCTATTATTTAAAAAAAAAAAAGAAGAAGAAAAAGAACCACTGTGTGGGAGGCAAGAACCAGCCCAGTGGTAAACAGCAGGTACAGGTAGAATGTGCTTGCCCCTAAGCCCTTGTGGTTGGCCCTATGGGAAGGAAGCCCCAGAAAAAACACATTGGAACAAAAATGGAGTTGTCATGCCTAAATCTCAAGTCCCAGTAAGTGTGTGTCAGGTTTGTGGTTTCCCAACAGATTCCCAGCCATGTGCTGGGGTCTGATTCGCATATGGCGAATCAACAGTCTGGCCGTGCACGTGGCGGCAAGAGGCAGTAACCGCTGTGTTCTTACCTGTAACACCTTCTGTCCAAGTTGCCTGTTTCAAAAGAGTTTTCCAGACAGGTGATTCCTAGGAGAGGCAGCATGGTGTGGTGGAAAGAACATCGAACCTGCCTATATCATCCAGGTTGCCACAAACGGGATGTGTGACCCTGGGCAAAGCACTTCCTCTCTCTGGGCCCCCGTTCCCACAATGACAATTTGGGGTGGTTGGGTGAAATGGTTCCTAGGAGTCGCTAGGATTCTCCACAACTCCACATTCCAGAGTTTGATAGTTTCTTCTCAGTGAATGAATTCTAGCCTCTGTGCTACATTTTAGTTTAGCGGGGAGGGGGGGGAGGAAGAGGCTGGTGGTGCAGGTGATGGTGACAGGGACAGTCGTGAGGGTGGCGATGGTGCTGATCGTCATGGTGACAGAGATAGTGGCGTTGATGGTGCCGCTGGCGGCGGTGATAATGGTGACAGTGATGGCGATGGCGGTGACAATTGCAATGAGAGTTAACCTGAGCATGTAATCTGCACCAGGCAGTGCTCTTAACGTACGATATGTATTAATCCACAGAACGCTCGTGAGATCCCCACGCGGTAGGTACTAGTATCCCCACAGTGGATTGAGAAACTTCTCTAATGTCGCTCAGCAAACCACTGTTCCTGAGTCTGCACATGTTCGTGTTTCATGAGAACCCTCACAAGAAGCCACCGGAAGTGTAGATTTGTTCCCAGGTGAGGGTGCGGAAGTTTGGGCAGGTTCAGCGGCCTCCCGAAGGTTAAAACAAATAAAGTATAAGCCAGAACACGTGGCCCTGGGGCCGCGAGCCGTGACACCTTGCTCCACATACATGCGGTTAGTGCTTCTACTGCTTTGGAGTCGAGTGGCAACGACGGGGTCCAGCTTCCCTACAAAACCCCCCACGTGACCTGGGGCAGGTGACCCGACCTAAGGGTGTGTCTTCCCCGCCACATGGGGATAACAGGATCCATCTCACTGTGCCGCCGTGAGGATCATACAAAGCAATACACGGAGCGTGTCGAGCCCAGAGTTACCGGCCACTAAGCAGCCAGCAGAGTGGCTGCAGGTGAGCAGGGCGGAGAGGTGGGGGCTGGGCTCCTTGCCCAGCTGCCCGTGAGTGAGGTGGAGAAGCGACCCGATGAGGTCCATCAGCATCGCTGAGCTGCAAGGGCTTTCTTTTCTCAAAGGGCATTCTGGGGAACCCTAATCCCCTGACCCCTGGGAGGTGCCACGTGCTCTAGTCACAGTGCGCGCGACAACTGAAGGCTCGGGGAATTCTCGGGGAAAGGAAAACCTCCAATGTAAGGGTTCTCAAACACAGCTGGCCATGGAACCCCTTTGGGCGTAACAGCTGTTAGTATCCAGCCAGAGCAGCACCGCTGGGAACACAGCCAGAGAACCAAACGTCTGATCCAATCCCCTTGGCGGCGAGGGAGAACGAGGTGCTGTGACGGCAGGTGGTGCGGCCCGGCTCAACGCCCACAGCTAGAGGCAGAAATCACTGTGTTCTGCACTGGCCAGGCTGTCAAACTTGGCCTTCACAACGTATAAACCGTGTGGATGTTGGCAATCATTTCACCTCCCTGAGCCTCGGTTTCCCCATCGGAGACACGGGGGCATTAAAATCCACCTCACGGGTCTGCCGTGACACGGGCTGAAAGGGCCGGCTGTAGAGACAGGCTGCTTCTGGGTTCAGAAAAGCAGTTCCAGCCCTTGCCAGACATGTGGCCCAAGGAGGTCACGGGGTCCCCTCTGAGCCTCTGTTTACTTACCAAAGGGAGATAATGATAGCAACTGGCGAGAGGTGATGAGGACTAAATAAGATAATGGGCGTAAGGTTCTTAGAGCAGCAAAGAGCACACAGTCAGCCCTCAACAGATGACGCACAAAGGACATGAGAGATGAAGCCAGCGAGGCCGCTCACTGTCATTCCCTTTAAACCTTTGGTGTCTCACCTCCCACTTTCTAGGGCTCCCTGAGCCTCTCACACACCACTTCACATTCCAACATATTTCTGCCCATTCTCATCTCTAAAACGTTCTGGAACAATCACTGGCCCAACATGCAGGGAAAGGAATACGCCAGGGTCCCCTTCATGGAGGGACGAAGTCAGCCAGGAAAGCAGGAAGGCAGCTCGCTTCCCGGAATTCTCTGGCTGCATGTGCTTCAACTTGCACTTGACTCCTGAGCATTTTTCAGCAACTTTCAACAGAGACGTGTACCTTTTTCCTAACGCCGTAACCATGGCCTCAAAGGAGCTGTCGTATCTGAGCAAAGGGAGGCTGTGTCCCGAAAGGGTGGACTCGATGAACTCTGACAGCCCGAAGTACTTCTTGTTCTCAGGATACAAGTCCACCCCCTAAAACAGAAAAGAACGCCAGTCACTTGGACGCCGCATTTGGGAGGACGCAGAGATTCACATGCCGTAGGTGACCGGCATCAGCATCTTGATCTAAACAGGCCCGACTCTTGTACTTTGCACGACGCTTCATACTTGTCTTTTCTCTGTAGACCCAGAGGACTTAAAGGACGGTGCCTCCAGTATCAGTCAAGGCTTTTCCATTCATTCGGCGCCAGTGCCTTTGCCAAGAAGAAAACCAGCCTTGATTTTTAAACCCACAACTTTGTTAAAACTGTTTCTATTTGAAGCTAGTTTTAGGAAGAGGCATGTGGTGGCTATTGAAATCAGCAAGGAAAAAAAAATACATTTACCCGATCAATTTCACTCCCACTGACTTAGCATTCCTCCCAAACTATCATTAGAGCTTCTCCAAAGTCAGAGCATACCAGAGCTGGAGAGGTCGATAAAACCACAAAGACACCAACTTCGCCCCCAGATGGCAGCCCGGTTAAGTGTGAGGCCACAGAGCCGGGCGGACTGGGTCCTTTCTGGCCCCACCACTCTCTGGCTGCGTAGTCTTTGGGGAAGTGGCTCAACCTTCCTCTCTCTCTCCATTTGTAAATGAGAAATCGTCAAGCCCCTGGCACTTACAGGAGTTCGGATGACAGAGCACTCAGAGCAGTGCCTCCCCAGCTCACGAACGAGCTCCATAAATACTTGCTAACTACCAACACGGACTCGGAATCCATGGACGGAAGCCAAGCACCAGTATCTTTATAAGTTCCTCCAATGAGTCCGGGACTTACCAAAGAAGTCTAGAACTTAAGGTGTACTTGCTACTCATGCCATGAACTAGAACCCAACCACCCAGAACCCTCAGATGGTTAGCTGTGGCCCTCTACTTTGATGAGAAAACGCAGGGGATACACTAAAACCTCGCCAGGTTTCACAGATGTGGGTTCCGTTTGCGGAAGGAGATTTTGAACCTTGCAGTTTAAGGATGTGGGGACAGGAAAAACAGGAACATTTCCGAGGCTTTTAGATGACACGTCACACGTCCTAAGATGGGGAAGGTAACTAATGTATGTGGGGAAAGTTCCTAAAGACCAGGAGGGGTTTAAAATCTAACTCAGGGTCAAATCAAAGATCCAGGAAACTGGGACCCACGTGGTCCCCAACTACATTAATTAATTAAGAGTTTTATGGAACCAAATTTCTCCCACCTCAACTGGTGTCACTGTGACCCCAGGCCCCGCAGCCCAGCGGCACTCACGCTGCTGTAGGAAGCCGGCCAGTAGATCTCATTGTAGGGGCTGATGAGGGTGTGTTGTGTCTGCAGCGCGTAAGGGAAGGAAGTCACGTGCAGCGTCACGATGTTGGGGGCCTCCTTCACCTCTCTGCAGTTCAGCAGCCTGTCCACCAATCCCACAGCCGGGTCACTTTGGGAATAGAGATTATGAACAGCGCTGCTGAGGGAGGAAAGTGGGGAGAAGTTAAGAGTGAGTGGGACTAAGACACTGTAATTTCACAAGGATCGAGCAGCCGAATACGCGGATAACTAGCCCCACGCCCCCCAAATTTGCAAGTAATCAAAGCTGATGGGGGCGCCTGGGTGGCTCAGTCGGTTGAGCGTCCGACTTCAGCTCAGGTCATGATCTCACGGTTCGTGGGTTTGAGCCCCGCGTCCGGCTCTGTGCTGACAGCTAGTTCAGAGTCTGAAGCTGTTTTAGATTCTGTGTCTCCCTCTCTCTCTGACCCTCCCTTGCTCACACTGTCTCTTTCTCTCTCTCTCAGAAATAAATTTAAAAAACATAAAAAAAAAAAAAAAAAAGCTCATGGCTCTGACCCCACAGAGGGATCTGACCATCTGTCAGGGATCCCCTGATACTCGTCACTTACTAACTACCCTGGCTGGGGGAACGGTATTTAGGGAAGACTGCTTGCAGGATACACAATCCTTCTACTCCACAGGAGCAGTCAGCCCCGCCCAGGAGTGCTCCTCTGCGGCCCCATCTGATTGTGTACTTGACTCGTTAAATTCTTCCCCTGAAATTCCTACTACCTGAAGCAGGCCTGAGACGATATAAAATGGTGCGCTCTATATTAAATGTAAAGAACAGGATCAGGAAGGGGAATCATTTTGGACAAAGAGCCTAGGAGGCCAGCACAGCTTGGCTGTTCCCTGTGGACCGTGGCCTCAGCCTTCTCTTCCAGCCACTCAGCAGAACAGAAAAAAACCTAGTAACCTTTTGCAGGGAGCCAAATGGATATTCACGATACAGCTCTTTATACAACATATGAATACCTCCGAGGCCATGCGGGGACCTGATACTGCATGCCCTCCAGATGGGTGATCTTTGAGCTTCCGGCCAGCCCTAAGCTTCTGACGCTGTGCTAAGTCAGAGCCTCCCTCTGCGATCTGACCCAGGGTCTCCCTTCTATCCTCACGCAGTCAGTGGCAATGTCTAAATGCGTGGTCTTCAGCCCAGTCTAGGGAGCCGATTGAGCCCGCCAGCCTCCCACCCTGACGCCATCTAAAATGCATCTAGATTGACATGCATTCGAATTGAGTACATAAAATCACCCCCAAAAGGGAGCTATTCCAGTTTGGATCCTCCACTCCCTCCCCGCACCAGAGGGGGCACCTCGCCGCTGAGTGGGACGCAGAAAAAGCGCACCAGGCTGCGAGTCAGGGGCCTAGTTCTAGGCCAGCTCTGCCACTGACACGCTCCTGAGCCCACCCAGCAACACCGAGCCTGGTTCTGTGGGTACCTTTCCGAGCCTCCACTAGGCGCTCCCTGAGACGCCCTCCAGCTCTCAGATTCTGGAGCACATCCATGACATCGGCTTACAAACGCCCAAACTCCAACATCACTCATCTTGTCAAGGCTTGTACCCACAGTCCCAAGTGTCGCCCATATACTAACACGATAAAACATCAACCACGCCATACGCCAAAGCCACACGCTCACCTCACGAGGTCCCAGTGGGCGTGGTCGTGGATCAGGACAAAAAGTGTGTGCGGGTTCTGAAAGGAGTTTTGCAGAAAGGACTTAAATCTGGTCTGGGCTTCGGCATCAAGCTTCAGCACGTACTGTTCAACCCTCTGCTTGGTCATGTGCTCCTTTTCCAAGCCGAGCTCCAGCAAAACCCCTGTAACGTGGTAAAAACACGGTAAAACAGGACAAGAAACACCCCTGTCGCAAGCTTCTTGTTCATCCAGCGGGCACATGCCTAGGACCCGAGGCTATGGATATGGGAGAGAGGTGGGTGAGCGGGGACGGCCGGCGGTATGCACACCACTGTCACACGTGTGTCCACGGGAGCCGGGCGCAGAGGCGGGCCTGTTGCATGGGGGTTGTGCACACAGCATCCCACCCAGGGGCACAGCCCAGCTGGCTTCAGGAAGGAGGGGATCCCAGGCCTGGTGTGACTGAAGGGAAGGGTGAGGTCCTATCCTCCGCCAACCCCAGCAAAATCGTCCCCCAGCCTGAATGCCAATGAGCTTCAGGTTGTGTAACTTAAAGCTAGAATGTCTGAGTTAAGACACGAACTCTTTGTGTCTTTCACACTTTACCCCCTTGAAAACACAGGGAAAATACATTAAGTTGAAGCAGGATATCAATACGTAGGTCGCTGACCTGACCGGGACAGACTGGAAATTCAAGTCCTGGTTCTAGCTTTAATGGATTACAAAATCTCAGGCGATTCGCTATCCCTGAGGGTCTGTTTCATGCTCTACGAAATGGGGGTAATAACACTTGCCCTCCCAACTTGCAGGGCAAAGCCTGGTATTTCAGATCCAAATCTGAATTTAAGAGGATGAAAGCTTCTCTGCGTAGATGTCACAACGTGTCCCTGAGTGCCCCGTACCTGAATGCCAGACATGGAACAGAGTCTGCTGATAGGTCACTTCTGAGGGTGGAATGCAAATCAGAAAGTCCACCTTCTCGAAGGATCCCAAGTCCAAATTCTGGGTACTGGAATCCGCAATTGAACACACGTGGGAGAGGAGCTTCTGAGCCACGGCCAGCTGGAAGGGCCGGATGTGGTGGGGCTCCAGACCGTAACCTAGAACCAGAGCCCCCGTAAAGGTGAGGTGCCCTCAAGAGCAGAGCGCCGCTACCCCAGAGCTCCGCCAGGGAACCCAGCAGAGGGCCCCTGTCTAGCGCAGAGTGACTGAAGCAGGAAACACCAACATTTATCCAGTGCCTGCTCTGGGCCATGTACCGTTTAACCCTTTCTGTAATTGAATAACAAAGGACGAATGGCACCCAGGGAACACAGAGGCAGTGACCTACTACACCGAAGGGGACAAAGACAGCATCCCAGGGAAGTTGACCCTGAGAATGGACTTTGGAAGAGGCTGCAGGTTCTCTGGAAGGGAAGGAGACCCTCACGGTTCCTCAGGACCTTGGGATGAATGAGCTATTTCAGCAACGCCTTGGTAAGGTGGACATCAACACGGAGCAATGCACTATCTCAGGACAAGTGGACATGTCTGGGTAAGATGAGACTATCGGCATTAAAGACTAAAATTTAAATTACGTATTACTCCACTCGGACCCTAAGAGGTCCTGCCTTCTGGATGTATCTCTGACATCACTTGCTCAGAGCCCCCGGCGTCCCCTGGCCGCCGGCTTCCTGGCATCACTCACTCGCGCATGCCGGTGCGTCCAGGGAGGCTGCTTTGCTGACAGCAGGGGCAGTAAGTGACGACGAAATATGGCCTTGATTTTCCTGATGAAATTTGTCCAGCAAAATGTCAATGTCCCCCTCTGTCCAAAACAGAGAGAACAATAGAAATGGGTTTTCCATCCCGGTGAAATTCGGCAAACATCCACGCAACACCTAGTAGGTACGAGGCAGTGTCCCGTGGGCCTGGGGTGATGGAAACAAAGGAGTCAGGGCCCATCCAGTCAGGGAGCCCACGGCTCAGTGAGGAAGGCAAAGAGGTGAGAGAAAATGGCCCGGTGACGTGGTAGGTGCTGGGACGGGAGGGAGACCGGATGCTAAAGGACAGGAGGAAGGGGTTTGAGCCCCTCCTAGAGCAGAAAGACGCAGGGGAAGTTTCCAGCAAGGAGCTGGGCAGAGAAGGTGGGGAGCAGAGCTCACATCAAGAACACGCAGACTGAGGGACGGCTCTGGGAAGAAGCCTCAAGCTATTTGGAGGGGGGCCCGGGGAGCAGCAGTGCCCAGGGCCAGGGAGTACAGAGGCAGAGACACAAGACCCTTGCGTGGCCCCGAAACCAGAAACCACAAAGCCCGCCGCCTCGGAGAGCCCGCAGCCAGTGCACGAGCACGGCCAGCCAGAAGCCACCGCAGGAAGGGTCGTAAATGCTCATACAGAGAACGGAGGCGTCCCCTGCACACCCAAACCCAGGCTGCGCCCCCACATCTAGGGAACACGCACCTTTGTGTCTTGGTTCCCGCCCCTCCCACTCGTGAGTTCACACCCGTCTCCCCACGGGCTGACCTGGACAGAGGGTGCTGAAAAACGCCCCCAGCAAGTCCACTTTCCCGGTGACCAGCTCGTAGCTGACTTCCTTCTGGTACTCCGCTGGGGTGAGAAGGCTCTCGGAAAGAATTCGGGCTTGGTATTTTCCTGGAAGACACGCAACTCTCCGTGAGCCCCTGGACCACAGTCGGCCTCCTCTCGCCCCCTCGCTCCCTGAAGCCCGTCACCATGCGGGGTCAAGAGTGGGTGTTCATGGCGGCTAAATGAATAAATGGCGTCCTGGCCCAGGTTAATAGGATGGTAAGAGGCGAAACCCAGAACACTGGCCTTGGAGCCTCTCTTCCCACTTACTAGCCGAGTAACCTGAGCTACTTAACCCTCTGGCCCCATTTCACCACCTGAAACAGGCCTAAGAGCACTTTCCACTTCACAGGACTGTCCGAGGGCTGCAAACAGGCACCGTTTGTAACACTGCTTACTCCCAATCCCCGACACACGGCAGGCCCCCAGGTTTACTTCCGAGAGTGCTACTCCAATCACGTAAATAGTTTATTAAAAAAAAAAAAAAACACAGAGTTTAGGATCGGGACTGCTCAAGGATAACAGGCAGTGCGCAGCAACAATATATACTTTTAAGGTAAATAAAAAGATATGAAAACTTCAGGCTTAAAACAAGTAACACCCGTGGTGTCGTTTTTTTTTAAACAGTTAAAAAAAAACGGGAGTGTGGTGACGGGACAAAAATTATTCTGAAATTGACAAACCGACCCACGAAGATCTATGAACACACTACAACAGGGCAGCCCCACACCGTCCACACCGCAAACCCCACAGTCACCCAGAGCCAGGCGCTCCGCTGCGCCTCCCCCGGCCCCGCCCCGGCCCCCTGCACCCCAGACAAATCCAGCCCCTCCCTGGGTCTGTTCTCCACACACAAACAGGTGCTTCTAGAACAAAAGCCAGGTCACAGCCCTTCTCTGGTTAAAACCGTCCAAACGGTCTCTCAGTTCACACAGGGGAAAATTCCAAAGCTCTGATGAGGCTGTCAGGGCCCCACACAAGGCGCTCGCCCCGGCCTCCTGCTTGCCTGGGAGACGCCAGGCACGGCATGCCACCATGTGGTCGGGGGGCCCCCCGCGGCTGTCCCCGAGGCAGCCGCGTGCGTCTGCTTCCTCATTTCTCTGAGGCCCCTGCTCTTAACGTCGCCTCTTTACATAGGCTCTCCTGCCCCCTCTTGATAACCAGCTCCCCACGTGGGATCCCCCTTCCCTGGGCCCTTCTACCTGTGACGCTCTGCACTGGCTTTGACGTCTGTGCCCCACACACCAGGACGTGGGCGCCTGCACCTGCTAGTATAGCTCCCGGGAAGCTGGGACCCTCTTACCATCACTCCTGTATCTCTGGTCCCTAGAACTGTGGCTGCA
Organism: Proteles cristata cristata; assembly: GCA_017311185.1. Classification (NCBI taxonomy): domain Eukaryota; kingdom Metazoa; phylum Chordata; class Mammalia; order Carnivora; family Hyaenidae; genus Proteles; species Proteles cristata. The sequence goes on from JAESUZ010000334.1 coordinate 29,745, forward strand.
CACAGTAGGGCTTCCATAAGTTTTTTTTTAATTTTTTAAATGTTTTATTTATTTCTGAGAGAGAGAGACAGCATGAGCAGGGGAGAGGCAGAGAGAGAGGGAGACACAGAATCCAAAGCAGGCTCCAGCTTCTGAGCTGTCAGCACAAAGCCCGACGTGGGGCTCAAACCCATGAACCGTGAGATCATGCCCTGAGTCGAAGTCGGACGCTTAACCGGCTGAGCCACCCAGGTGCCCCCCATAAACGTTTTTATAATGTATTTGTTTGTGGACTCATTAATCCACATACAACAGTAAGGCCACTGGGTTTTTTTGTCCTCCATGAGCTCACTGAAGGAACTGAGGGCCAGAGTCATTAAGTGACCAGTCATCTCAGCACCAGGTACACAGACCCAGGCTTTCCACCGGGTCTATCCACACCCCAGGGCTTCCTGGCCTCTCTAGGGCTTGGCAAGAGGGGTGCTCGCCGCCCTCTAGGAGGAATGGATTTGGATTCAGAGGCCAGCCAGGGCCCGAGCAGCACCCACCAGGGGGTGCTCCGAGCACTAACCACCCGCTGCTGCAAAGGCCGGGCCACCAGAGGCAAAAAAGCGCGGAGCTGCAAAGGAAGAGGGCCGGGAAACTGCCGCGGCCGCCGATCTTGGGCGCGGGGCTCACCGGTGACGGCGACACAGGAGTCGATGGCCGGGCTGCGGCAGGTGCGGACGATCACCACGTAGTTGGTCTTGGTGAGCTTGCCCTCGACGAGCAGCCGGAACATCTCGGAGAGGCCCTCGGCCAGGGAGTAGGTGCACTCGATGATGTGCACGCTGTCGTTGCAGGAGCTGGCGGCCAGGCCGGCGAGCCACGGCAGCTGGGCCGAGGTGACGGGCGCCAGGGCGCCGGGCGCGGGCGGGCAGGGCTGCGGCGGCGCCTGCTGGTACTGCCGGATCTCGGTCAGGTGCGATTCGCGCCATGAGCGCAGGAAGATCTGCTCCAGGTCCTCCATCAGGGGCACCTGGTCGGCTGCTGGCAAGGACAGGGCGGCGGGAGAGGCCTCAGGCAGGGGACGGTCCTGGGGAGCCTCATGCAAGCGGTCGGGACACAGAAGTAACGCAACCCGCATCATGATGCCAAACCGTCTCAGGGACCGCTGGGGGGCGAGGGAGGGCGCCCGAGCAGCCAGGAGCTCCCCATCCTAACAGAGCCGCCACTCTCTTCCCGGTCCTCGGCCTGGGTTTCATGTGCGGGTTTTAAATAGCGGCAGGGACCGGGAGCCTACGACTTGAGTTTTCTCTCCTTTCCCCACCTTCTCGCTGCAACCCCGCTGCGCCCTGTCCGCGGCGGCACCTAGCGCAGTCCCTGGGCACACACGGCCCTCCCTGGGAGGCACTACCGCTTACTCAGCAGTGTCTCCACTGTCGATCTTTTAATGCTGCAGACTAGCCACCTAAGTGCTTCCGCCATACACGACTTTACACGTAGAACCTAGCTTCCTAGAGTCTCGGCACTGGGCTTCCGGACCCACTGGTACCCATCGCCAGACTGTTTCCAGGTGGTCTACATGCGTCCACCTACTGTGACTTTACAGTCACCTGATGACACAGGTTTTACTGCATCTTTAGCTCCACTGGATACCAACGCCTGAGTTACTGATTTGAGAAATACGTTACTGATCTGATGCCTAGCGAGACTGAAGACGGTCAGCATTTTTTTCCTGTGGGTGTTTTCTGGTTCATTTGTCCAAATCTTATATCTGGGTGAGCTGAAGGGAAGAGCACCACACTTCGATTCAGAAGACGTACTTCCTTCCGGTTCTACCCAACACCAGCTCGGATCTAGAGCTATCCTACTTAATGATACGGATTCCTGATCTGAAAAACGGGGATGACACCACTCACTCACCGGGCTATGTCAAGATCTGATTAGATTAGCCATTAGGCCTCCCATCTTTAAGATCTTTCCCCTTGAGCCCACGTCCCCTTCTGGAATCACCATCGCAAAGCCAAGCTCCTGGGAGTTGTCTACGCTCACTGCGCCTGCGTCCTCTCTCCAACCCTCTGCAGCATGGCTTCTGTCCCCTACGCTCCTCGTACACACCCATCATCGCGGGTGCCAGTCACTCCCACACGCCCAGACCCAATGGCCAATTATCAGTCTTCACTCCGCTCTTGGTCTCACTGACTCAGGTGACTGGTCCCTCTCCTGAGATGCTTTCACAGGATTCTGCTTCCATGTTTATCTGTTCCTTCACCGCATGCCAGCCGAGGGACAGCTTTACACCACAGGTGATGCTGGACACACAGATGTGAATGAAATCAACATTCCTGACCCTACATCCTAACCGGGGAGATGCACCGAAAGTGGGCAAATACACGGCGTGGTGGTGCCGGTGCACTAAAGGCAAGATAAAGAGGAGACAGACCTCCAGGGGTCTCAGGAGGGGGCACCGTCTTAGACACGGCGATGATAAGGCTCTCCTTGAGGTGACAGAGGTATTGGGTGGCCTGGTCACTTGGACCCTGGAGCCGGGATGGGTCGAGTGTGCGACAGGGCACCCCGGTGGTCTCCAGCAGAGAACAGATGTGATTAGTCACAATCGCAACAGCTGTGCAGAACAGGGGTGGAAAGGAGCTGTGATGGAGAGGGTGTGGATTTGGGACGAAGCAGGGCTTACCAGTGGGTGGGATGTCGATGGTGAGAAAGAATGAGAGAGCCACACCCACATTTTCCTAGATTCCTGGCCCACCCAGGGAACATTCTCCGGGTTCCCTGACCCCCACGCCTCCCTGGCTGCTCTGCCCGCCCCATCCGCCAGATCTCTGACCATGGGGGTGCCTCAGGGCTCAAACGGGATGCCTGGGGGCTCTCATCCAGTCTCCCAGCTTCAGTTCAGATCATCCCTGGGCCAGCATCCCCCAAATGTACACCCTCGCTGCACCTCCTCCCTGGGACTCCAGTCTCATCCGGCCCCATCCTGGACTCGGCCCCGTGGCTGCCTCGTGTGGCATCTTGAACTAGAAACTGTCAAGACAGAATTTGTGCTCGCCCTCTGGCTCCACCATCCAGCTGGGGGCTCAGGCCAAACTCCAGACTGCACCCCCCACCTCCCTTCCAGCCCACCACCCTTCCCTTCAGAGTCTCTCTCCCGTGAGCCTGAGTGGCCAAAGCCACCCCCACCTGCACTGGGACAGCGCAGCCCCTGCACCATCCAGTCCCACACAGCAGCCGACATGCGTCGTCTTGAAGTCAAGGTCAGATCATCTCCACCCCTTGCCTAACACTATCCCAGAGGTGCTGCGGACTGAATTACGGCCCCCCCAAATTCACACGGGGACGCCCTCACCCTCAGTGTGACTGCGCTAACGTTAAGGGAGGTCAGAAGGTAAAGCCCAGATCCAGGGGGGTGGAGGCGGCCGTATCAGAAGAGCCACCGGCCCTCACACCCCCTCCCCACCCCACCTCCCAGCCTCCTCCCAAGGCTGCTCCTTCCACTCAGGTCTCCACCTGAACAGCATCTCCCCACAGAGGTCTCTCTCGGGACGCGCAAAGGACCCCACAGCCCCCTCTCCCTGCCCACACGCTCCGCCTGCTCACCGTTCCTCCCCTGCTAGAATATGCTCTCCCTGAGCCCTCTGTGCACCTGGAACGGCAGGCGAATCGTCCTGAATCATCTCTGTGGACCCCCACCTCCTCGAAGCCCCTCCCAGGCGCTGGGGTGGTGACAGGACAGCACCGTCCGCAGCTTCCCGGCACGTCCTCTCCGCCAGCCAGCGTGGGGCCCGCGCGGTGGGAGGGGGGCTCACCCAGCTGGACGAGGTAGTAGACGGTCAGCAGGAGCTGCATCTCCTCGGAGATGGGCTGTATGGCGGAGGCCCCGTAGTGCTCGTACGCTCGGGAGATGGACTGAGAGTTCTGATAGCAGGTGGAGAGGAGGGGGCTCACGACGACGTCATTCAGGTTCCCACAGAGGTACGGGAAGTTCCCGTGGCCTGGGCAAGAAGAAGCCATGGCCGCTCGGTGACTCGCGTGGGGCACACGCGGCCCCACACGTGGGCACGTCCAAAGGCCAGGGAGCCCAGGCGGGCAGGCGAGGTGCCCCAGGCTACCTCCTGTGTCACCTTTCGGGGCGATCACAGATTTCCCGCCCTCACTGAGCCTGCGCACCTGCTCCGAATACCGACCGGGCCTCCAACATTTGCCTGTTCATTGTGTCTGATCCCTTGTGACTCACAGGTGAGCACTCGAAGGCCCGGAGAGACGTGCCCGAGGCCGAACAGGCATCCCGCCGCTGCCCCCAGAACAGAACAGTCCGCCGGCCAGCCCCCACCTCCCCGACTCGTCCACAGTGGGTTCTGTGTCACATCCCCCCAGGACTCTCTGGCCAGCTGAGTTAGGAAAATAAATCACTGCACAGACCGGAGGCGCCAGATACAGAACCCGACCAATGTTCTAGCCCACGCTGGGAGATCAATTCCCAGAAGCCTCAGTGGCAGAAAAGCCTGGCCAGACTGACTCTCCCCTCTGAGCTGGGCGTCAGCTATGTGGCCCCCGGCAGGAAGGAGGACTTCTCTAAGTCTCAGTCTCCACATCTGTAAAATGGGTTGAAGACGTACAGCCCTCACGGGGCTGCCGAGATAACTAGATGTGCTAAACACACGCACGCTCTCCTGTGCTCAGACGGTCTGTACTTGTTTACCAAACACACACTTACTAAATACCTGCTGTATGCTATGTGCTGGCATCATGCTTGGCCCTGATGCTTGAGGCAGTTCACGTCCTAAGCAACTGCTTCTCAAACCTCAGGCTGCATGAGGGTCCCCTGAAAGGCAGCCTGAAACATAGATTTCTGGGCCCTCCTGCATAGCTTCTGATTAGGGAATGGGTGATTCTGGGTCCAGGCTGGGCCTGGAAATTCGCCTTTAACAGGTCCTGGATGATGCCAGACCTGCTGGACCAACGACCACAGTTGGGGCGCCCCTGCTTCCGAACATTACGGTCTAAACTGCACTGGGGCCCAGGTGGAAGCAACCAAGGCAGCCTCGTGGAGAAGGCACACGGGTTTGGGTCTTAGAGCACAGGTGGGGTCTGGGCATGAGGTGGGCGGGAGGGAGGAACCAGACAGCAGACGCGTTCCAGAGAGGGCGTGGCTGAAGCAGAGCACCTGGGCCAGAAGGTGCCATGAACTTGAGGAGTAAGGAGACGGTCTACACCTGAGGTCGTCAGGGCGGGTCTGCCAGACCCTCGCCCTGGCTCCTCTGAGGCTCCTGGCTTGGGGGAGGTGCTCATGCTGGTGTGGTGCTGCCTGCTCTGTTTTCCCACCGTGTTCTCACAGTGTCTCACACGCACGTAATGACTGTGCACAGGATACACGTGACGCTGTTACACCTTGACCTTCATCTCAATCAGCCAAGAGGGCCCAGTGGGACTAGTGGCCGTGCCTCATGCCCAGTTCAAAACCCAGATCAGCACCCTCTTCCTAAATGCCCTGTCCACTTCATTTTAGGAAAAAGAAAGGCGTGCCTCTCGATTTCTTAATTACCAGTAAGATGCCTCTCCCACTTTCTCACCACCGTCTTTCCTTGAGTCCTACAAACACAATACCAGACCAAGCGTTAACTTCTCTAAGAAGGATCTGGATGTGCGTGCCTGTGTGTGTCAGCACGGGCCAGCACGCCGTACCGGCGACCATCATCGCCATCACCCAGGTCCCACCAGTCACATTCCAACCCCTCCTGCCGCCGTAGAAAGGGACTCCTTTAGGTGAAGCAAACATCTGCCTGCACGCAGCACCCATTCACCTGCTGTCACAAAACAGAGCAAATCCAGTTTCGTGTTTCCACATGGTGACCACGGCCATCTGTGCCCAAAGTCAGATTTCACAGTCAGGATGAACGAGGGGCACAGGATGACACAGGACAACCCATCAGACTGGGGGGCCTTGGAATAAGGGGCTGACTGTCTCCAATCCCTGGCGCTTTGTACTGGACCCATTACTACGGTAGCAGCTCAGCAAGGTGGAATGAATGAATGAATGAATAAATGAATGAATGGAGTGAATGAAAGAGCGGGTGAATGAGCAAGCAAATGAATGAGTGAGCAAATGAGCAAGTGAATGAGGGTGAACGAGTGAACGAATGAGCAAGTGACTGAATGAGTGAATGAACGAGTGAGTGAGCAAATAAGTGAATAAGCGACTGAGCAAGTGAACAAGTGAATGAATGTGAACAAGTGAATGTGAAAATGAGCAAATGAATGAGAAAATGAGTAAATGAGCAAGTAAATGACTGAACAAGTGAATGACCAAGTAAATGAGCAAGTGAATGAGTGAATGAGAGAGCAAATGAGCAAGTTAATGAGTGCCTGACTGAGTGAATGAGTGAGTGAATGAGTGAGTGAGTGAATGAGTGAGTGAGTGAATGACTGAGTGAGTGAATGAGTGAGTGAATGACTGAGTGAATGACTGAGTGACTGAGTGAATGACTGAGTGACCGAGTGAATGAGTGAATGACTGAATGACTGAGTGAGTGACTGAGTGACTGAGTGACAGAGTTAGTGAGTGAGTGAATGACTGAGTGAGTGAGTGAGTGAGTGAATGACTGAGTGACTGAGTGAGTGACTGAGTGAGTGAATGAGTGAGTGAGTGAATGAGTGAGTGAGTGAATGACTGAGTGAGTGAATGACTGAGTGAGTGAATGACTGAGTGAATGACTGAGTGACTGAGTGAATGAGTGAGTGACTGAGTGACTGAGTGAGTGAATGACTGAGTGAGTGAGTGAGTGAGTGAGTGAGTGAATGACTGAATGACTGAGTGACTGACTGACTGAATGAGTGAATGAGTGAATGACTGAGTGAATGACTGAGTGAGTGAACGAACAAGTGAATGAGTGACTGAATAAGTGAACGGGTGAATGAGCGACCGAATGGAAAACGAGCGAAGGAGCGAGCAAGTGAATGAACAGATGGACGTCATGGAATAGAATCATGCCGCTTGGGCGTGTGGGAAACCGTGAAAGGCTCTAGAACTCTAGGCCTCTGATCAGGCGCGACACCAGTGAGCGGTCTGCTCGTCCCTCCGCTGCCATGGACAGGGCCTGAGAGTTTTCTCAGGGGGACGCCCTTGAAGGCAGCCAGTTGCCTGAACCATGCTCATCCCTCCAGGCCCCCCACCCCCACCACCGGTCCCACTGCCACACTTGCCTTTAAATATCACCGGCTTGGCCTTGCATATTTTCAGCAAGTTGTCAGGAACGGACACTGGTTCTCCGGAGGCCACAACGGGAAAGGTGACGGAAGGCGGTCCCACCGAGCCGACCTGGGGCGTGCAGGACATGCCTGCGCCCTCTAGGGACAGGCCAAGAGCGTTAGGAAGACACCCCAAACAAGCCACCCCCCGCCCAGCAGAGCTGACATCAGACCGGCCTCCGAATCCACTACAACCTGACCCTCACCCCCTCTTGTGGGAGCACCAAGCCTTGGAATCACAGATTCTGAGGTCAAAGCATCTTTAAAGTCGCTTGATCCAAACTTCCCCACCAAACAACCCAGTCTCCTCTTCAATCTCCAAGCCACGTGACAGGCAAGCCCCTTTAAGTTCCTTTAGGGTCAGGAGCTAGCTCATATGGGAACCCTGGGCTTTGCTGAGCAGCCCCAACATGGGAGAAAGAGACCCCCACTTTATAGCCAAGCCTGCCCCCCCAGAACACCCTCACTGATTCACACAAAAGCACACACACGTGCACACGCCTGCACCCCGCCAGCAACACCACCGCGGGTACCTGCGTCTTGGATTTTGGGGGAATATCACTTACCATACTTAGCTCTGCTCCCACCACTCTGGGCGTAGCCACCATCTGTAGCTGACGGAGATTCTGGGGACCATCCTTTGTGGCGTTTTTTAGGGGGCCCAGAGTTTGATAAAATACCTAGAGAACACGCAGACTATGGATTAGGCTGCCACTAAGGACGAGCTTCCATACATTCCCCTACTTTGGAGAAGACGCATTTGTTATTTTTTTAAAAATCAGAGCTTTACAATGGTCATTAGCTGTTTAGGGAAGCGTCTGACCACGAAATATCCCATCCATTTCAGTGAACATTTCATTCCAAACCATGTAAGAGCCAGAGCCTGATCTCTGAGCCTTAGCACACCCTCATCTTTAAAAATGGGATCATGGGGGGAGGGGGCGCACCTGGGTGGCTCAGTCGGTTAAGCATCTGACTTCGTCTCAGGTCATGATCTCACGGTTCATGGGTTCGAGCCCCGCATCGGGCTCAGCCAGCTCCAAGCCCGGAGCCTGTTTCACATTCTGTGTCTCCCTCTCTCCCTGACCCTCTCCTGCTCATGCTCTTTCTCTCTCTCAGAAATAAAAAAATTAAAAAATAAAATAAAATGGGATCATAGGGGCATCTGAGTGGCTCAGTTGGTTAAGCACCCGACTTCTGCTCAAGTCATGATCTCACGGTTTGTGGGTTCGAGCCCCGCATCGGGCTCTGTGCTGACAGCTCAGAGCCTGGAGCCTGCTTCAGATTCTGTGTCTCCCTCTCTTTCTCTACTGCTCTGTCTCTCAAAAATAAACAAACATTAAATAAATAAATAAAAGCAAAATAAAATGGGATCATAGAGCCTGCCGTGAGAGGTGGTCTGATGAAGGCTGAAGAGAATGCAGCTAAAGCACAGAGTTGGGGCCCCCTGGATTCACCCCAAGATCAGATCCTCCTTCCCCTCCCCCCAAACCGCCGGATCAATGACTAGTGCTTCCGCAGATAAGCCAGTGACCTTGAATCCACCACCACAATTTCACCACTTGGGGGCAGTACCGCTCCACCTGTGTTCCTCTCCCACCCCAGCCCCGACCACTTAACTTCAGACCAAAGAAAACAGTGGGCACAGAAGCTGGTACCTGCTGCTGTTAGTGAGTCACCCCTGCCCACTTAGAGAACACCATGTGCAGCATGTGTGTGACTCACACTCTCTCCCCGGGTTATTCAAAACACCAAGCGTTGGTTACCGTATTTTTTTGAGCAATCCAACCCAGGATCTCCCCTACATTTAGAAGTACACGTTCAGCTGTGGCTGCCCATTAAACTCACCCAGGAAACCTTTAAAACTCTCTGCGCCTGGACACAACCCCATCCCAGGTAAAGCAGAACCGAGCATCTGGGCGGGGGGAGCCCAGGCACAGCGGTGGTGGCTCTAACTCAACCCGGGTTGAAAAGCACCGTTGAGGGCAAGGTGTCTGTAAGTGTGTCCTGAGAAGGAGCTGGACAGAAGCAGGAGCATGTGAAAACCATCCGCTCCCGGGCCCAGCCTTGACCTACAGACCCAGATTTCTGGAAACAAGAATGAGAAAATGCCACTATTCACAGGCGCCCTGGGTATGCTTACGCGCCAGGGCCTCTTAAAAGTGGTAAAATTATGCTTCCCTCCTCCTTAGACTGATCAAAAATGAAGAAAAGGAACAAAAAGTCAGAACAGAAAATATGGGGTTTACACACAGCTTTCAAGCAGGCGGGATCCTTCGACCCCCAGCAACAGCCGAGGCTGCTACTATTATCGCTGTTCTGTTTATCTTCCATCGTCTTCTACTGCCGAGCATCTGTCCTCAGGGGCCAGCAGGGAGCCCCCACAAGGACCCAGACGCCTCTAAAAGCTCCACCCACTCTGGTGGACTCGGCTTATCGACTCTTCCAAAGTGACCGCTGTGGACCCGTCTTCGCGGTGTCTCCCGGAATCGGGTGGAGGCACCACCTGGCATCTTGGGTGAGCGACTTCTTATTAGGATGTCTCCTCACTCCGGGACATGAAGCACCCGGACCCCCTGTGCGGGACCAAGAAAGGCCCCTGGCCACTGGCTAACACCCCCCGCGAGGGGGCAGGGCTTTCCCACGCGGGACCGCTGAGCAACAACCCTGGAGCCCAAAGTCAACTCATCCTGTAGTTTCAGGAGCAGCTGCCTACAATCGACTCCCTCTCTCCCCAGAGCGGGCGGGAAGGCTCAGGACCTCCGACATTCCGGCTGTGCTGTCGGAATGACCGCATTCAGTCCGTGAAGGTGTCCCTGGGAACCGGGTGCCGGGATGGGAAGGACACTGGCCCTGCTCTGGGGACCTTCAGTACCTGACGGCCACGGACGGCCGTGGCATGGACTCCAGGGAGGGCGCCCTGCCGCAGGAAGGGGGGACAGCTGAGCTGAGCCCCGAAAGGCAGGTTTAGCGGCGGTCAGGACACCGTGCGTGAGCAGGGCGCGGGGACAGGAAGGGGAGGGCGCTTCCGGAGCATGGGGATCTCGAGCAGTGGGGAATGAAGGAGGCTCCTCAGGTGGGTTGGGGCCAGATTCCAGAAGGGCTTGTGTGCTGCTAGGGAACTAGGGACACTCTGCTTCCCACACTGCCCCTCGAGCCCTGCGGAGCGGGGCCGCCATGAACCTGCGGCTTGGGCACAGCCAGGGCGCGCACAGGCCTCACGCAGGCTGGCCAAGGACCACGGGGCAGGGCTGCCGTCACAGTCCCTGAGGCCCGGTCCTCGGCCACGTGGCCACCTTAAAGTCAGCACCTTGTGCCAAGAAACAGTGGTCACAGCCCGGAGCGGCCGGAGGAGGGATAGAGGCTTGACCTCGGATTCCATGCTGGTCAGAACAGGGAGTCTCAGGTCCAGTTCAGACACAGAACGCGGGACCAGACGCTTACCGTCCAAATCCGCTCAGCTGTGCGCACGGAGGAGGGGGAGGGAGGTAAGCCCGCTTACTCAACGGCTCCTAAGAGCACGGAGGGGCGAGCACTGAGCTCGGAGTCAGACTCCGTGGCCTCCACTCTAGCAGAAGGTCTGGGAACCCCTTTATTCATCTCTTCATCCTCTTCTGCGCTTCCTCGCTCACCACATCTCGTGCCTCCCCAGCTCTAAGTTGCAGCTCCATTGTCACCTCCTCCAGGAAGCCCTCCCTGAAAAGGCCAGCTCAGTGACGATGAGGAGGGTAGCACCGTGCTGTCCCTTAGGGAGCTTCCAGATGTGCCCTGAAGTTCCACATAGCACCTCACCAGACCCTCTCAGCAGCCCTGAGAGCAGAATTCTTATCTCCCGATGAGGGAATGGTGTAGCCAGAAGGCTTGTCCAAGAACCCCCCTCCCCGACCAATAAGAGAGTTGAGTTCCGATTTTGGAGCCCCTGATGTGCCCATGACGCCACACTGCCCTCTGCTTCTCCAGGATGCCACAGCCTTCCTGATGCGCAGCCCATGGGAGGACTGGTCACCCGCCTCCCAGGGGGCTCCCACTGCCTCCAGCCATGCACGCATCACCCAAGTTCACCAACTCCGCAGCCGCACCCGGCCCCACACGCACGCATCACCCAAGTCCACCAATGCCGCGGCCACACCCAGCACCACACGCACCCATCACCCAAGTCCACCAACGCCGCGGCCGCACCCAGCATCATCACCCAAGTCCACCAACGCCGCGGCTGCACCCAGCACCATCACCCAAGTCCACCAACCCTGCTGCCGCACCCAGCATCATCACCAAACCACTAACGCCGCGGCTGCACCCAGCACCATCACCTGTCCACCAACGGTACGGCCGCACCCAGCACCACACGCACCCATCACCCAAGTCCACCAACGCCTCGCGGCCGCACTCCGGCCCCCACACGCACCCATCACCTAAGTCTCACCAACGCCGCGGGCCGCACCCAGCATCATCACCCAAGTCCACCAACGCTGCGGCTGCACCCAGTACTCATCACCCAAGTCCACCAACACCGCGGCCGCACTCCAGCACCACACACGCACGCATCACCCAAGTCCACCAATGCTGCGGCTGCACCCAGCACCATCACCCAAGTCCACCAACACCGCGGCTGCACCCAGCACCATCACCCAAGTCCACCAACACCGCGGCTGCACCCAGCACCATCACCCAAGTCCACGAACGCCGCGGCTGCACCCAGCACCAGGGCCTGGGCACAGCCCCACAGACTCGGGAGGTGCCTGCGGGCCTGGCCTGACCCTCCCTCCAGGCCACACCCACTCCGTGGGGCTCCGTGGCCCCCACAGCCCCCAGCACAGCCGGGCAGAGAGAAGGAGCAAGACCCCGGGGACAGGCAAGACTACCTAACGCCGAGGGCCGTGGCAGGGCCGCCGGGTCGTTCTTCACCAGCTGCTGGTGCTTCGGGGAATCTTTGCCATTGAAAACAGCGGGCCCCACGGCTGCCGTGAGTGAGGGGTGCTCAGAGGCTGGTCCCGAGGCTGGTCCTGGGGGCAGAGAGAGAGAAGGGGAGGGAAGTGTGGAGTCAGTTCCCCGCTAGCAGGAAAGTGCTTCTCCTCCATTTTTACAAACTAGCTTTTTGCCGAGGAGTGGTGCTGCCTGCTGAGAACGCACACCGTGCACCCACACACACTGCGCTGCCTGCCTTCTGCCTCCTGCTCCGGTGAGCTCGGCCCAGGTGAAAGAAGGACCAGGGAGGGAGACAGGGTGGCCCGCGGGGCCCCTGCATCCCAGAAGCGCACCCGAGGCTGACGCGCCTCCCTTCTCCCGCACCCTCACCCTCCGGGCTCCGGCTTGTACCAAACGAGCCCAGGGAAGCTGTCGGGCGTGCAGTCACCCAGGTCCGGGCTGTTCACGGGGCCTGGGGCGCCCCAGGTCTGAGGACAATGCCGGGGACATTATGGGCTCTGGTCCTCGGAGGCTCACTGCACTGCCTACGTGCCCACATCAGCCAGAATGGTCTGGAAGGCACTCCAGGGGCAGGGACAGCACAAAACCTTTCCTGTGGGGGCCGCGGCATAGTGAGGGGGTTAAGGACACAGTTTGGAAGCCCACCGGCCTGGGTCCGAACCCCCTGCTCTGCTGCTCCTGAGCCAGTGACCTTACTTGCTGTTCTTGACCTCCCTATGCTTGAACCTTCTCCGCTACAAAAGGGGAGAGTAACCGGGCCAACATGAGAAAGACAGGATTCCACAGAAGCGTGTGGAACAGTGCCTGGCAGGTGCTGAGCGCTGAGTACTTGCTCTCGGAGCCATACTTAATTCTTACACTCACCCTGCAAATTAGAAAAGACGTTCTCCAACTTTACAGATGAGGACACAGGGATTCAAAGAGTTGAAATGAGTTGCCCTGAAGGGCCCGGCCAGAAGGAACAGGGCTGGGACTTACACCCGGGTACCCCGATGGCAAAAGCCGTGGGATCCCCAGTTGCCATGGTAGCAGAGGTGCCGGGGGCCCGGGCGCGGTGAGGACAAGGCCCGACGGCATGCAGAACGGCATGCAGAAAGGGAGGGCACAGGGCCCATCCCTGGTGCGGCCTCTTTGCGGGGAAAGAGCACGGACTCCCCTCCCAAGGCCCCTCCGCCGACCTTCTGGGCCAGAGAACGAACACAGCCAAACTTCCGGAAGCCTGGAGAAGGCTGCCGCGGCACCAGCGATCGTGCTCAAAGGTGCGTTCAGGATGGTGAAGTGCCAAGAGCACGAACCGGAAGTCCCTGCTGTCAGATCCAGACTTCACCTCCGACTGCCCTGGAGACCCCAGGCACGCTGAGCCTCGATTTCCCCCGAAGTACCCTGGGGAAACTCCGGCCTGCTTGCAGGGGGTGCAAGCCCAGCATGGCAGGATCCTGAGCACACGGTAGATGGCGCTCGCTCGTCTCACCCGCCCCTTCCAGGAACTCCATTCCAGCACTGAGTTGGCGCCTGTCTGCACGAAGCTCTACACTGCCAACCGGGGGTGCTGAGGGACCCCATTCACCACACTACCAATAAGGGGATCATATTACATAGCAGACAGGAATGGAGGACATCGTTCCAAATTAAAAACACAGCATTTGGGGGCGCCTGGGTGGCTCAGTCAGTTAAGCGTCCAGACTCAGGTCATGATCTCACGGTTCGTGAGTTCAAGGCCCACATGGGGCCCTCTGCTGTCAGCACGGAGCCTGCTTCGGATCCTCTGTCCCCCTCTCTCTGCTCCTCCCCTGTTCCTTCTCAAAAATTAAAAAAAAATTTTTTTTAAACTAACATAGCATTCTGTGCTAGAAACGACTACAAATCAAGATAAAATGTAAAGGCTTTGCAGACAAAGACGATGTACAAAGTGTGCCTCTTATTTACCTTGACGAAGGTTTGACTATAGGGATGCCTGGGCGGCTCAGCCGGTTACTCGTCCAACTCTTGATCTCGGCTCAGGTCATGATCTCACAGTTCGTGAGATCGAGCCCCACGTCAGGCTCTGCGCTGACAGCGTGGAGCCTGCTTGGGATTCTCCCTCTCCATCCCTCCCCTGCTCTTTCTCTCTCTCTCTCTCTCTCACATAAACAAACTTTACAAAAAGAGAAAAGAAGATCGCTTGGCTGCATCCTCAAGCTGCCCAGCCCATGGGTTTAGCACCTTTGTGCTTCTCCGTCACCTCACCTGCCTGCTGTGCTCCCAGGGGGACGCTCGGGGTGGCTCCAGGCACCGGCTCGCCGGAGAAGGTGGCCAGCGGCCCGGCGCTCTCAGTCGGCGGGAAGAGCGAGCTGCAACATGCGCTGGCGGAGGTCTGCCGGCTTCTGAACTCTAAGGGGGCAAGATGCGCGCGTGAAACCCGGCTCCCCGCCCATCACGCCAGGCCTCCTAGACTGGGGCCTATCCCCCAACAGAGGCAGGCACCTAGTAACCAGAAAGGTGCCAGCACCATGCTAGCTTCGCCTCGGCATAGCCAGGGGAGGAGGGGTGCAAGAGCCCCCACAGCTCCGTCCCAAGGGCAGTGGGATCCATCCAAAGGGCAGCTCTTATTACCAGGAGCGGGAGCAATTCTGAGCGTTTGGGTCAAAGAGAAAAGCAGAGGGAGACATCCCTGCTCTTCAAGCCCGGAACAGATGATTACTCAGAGGCAGAGGAACAGCCGATACCCCCTGACCCCCATCCTGAAAGTCACCCTCTGTTGGGAAGATCCACTCTGTTGCATCCAGCCCGTGAGGCGCTTGGTCATAGCACACGATTAGACTCTTATCGGGTCCCATAGAGGAAGCACCACTTGGTACCACCGCTTCCTGGTAGCGGGAGCTTGAGACGTGTTTACAGAGCGAAGGAAAGGAGTGGGGGTGGGGGAGGAATGCCCAGAGCCAGCCCTTCCTGAAGTCCCTTCCTGCTGTTCACAGAAGCTGGCCGGGAAAGGCCAGGTGCCCAGAAATGAACCGACGCAGACAAGGGAGGCACACAAGGTTCTTGCTGAGACCCCTCGGAGCATGTGTCCCTGCACAGCTGGCTGAGTAGGGGCCTCTCAGGGACCATCCAAGGCTAGGCCTCTGAAAGTCCATCCACCCTGCCCCTTCTCTCCGTAGGTGACTTAGCCAAAGGTGATACGGGAGACAGGAAGGAGGAAGGAAATCCAGGACTTCTATGACGCTGGCCGTCACAGGGTTCGGGGCGGAGAGAGGGCGGGCATTATTCAGGCCATTATTGCTCTACATCAGGGTTTCTCAGCCTTGGCACCACCGCTAGTTTAGGCTTGATCGTTCTGGGCAGGCTGGCAGGGGGCGGGGCAGGGAGGGCTGTCCTGTGCGCTGCGGGATGTTTAGCAGCATCCCTGGCCGCTGCCCACCAGATGGCAGTCGCGCTCTCTGGTCATGATGATCAGAAATGTCTCCCACTGTTGCCAAATGTCCGATGAAGGACGTGATCACCCCTGGCTGAGAACCTCTGCCGCAAGAAGGCAGCCTGCTGTGGCCCCCTGTCAACTTTGAAATGCAAAGCAGCACTTTGATTTCACGGGGCCGACTTTCGCTGGCGATCGTGCCTGTGGAGAGCGGTCGCTCCTCAAAGTCAGGCTGACAGGCACCTGCGCCCGCGTGGGGGACCCCCGTTCGCCCACCCAACCCCGCTCAAAGCTGAATTGCTCACCTGAGCCTCTCCAACAAATGAGAGGTCCCTTGGTGAGAGTCCCCTGTGCATTGCGGACCAGGTAATACTTCAAGTGTTTCTGCTTCTTGGGCTGAGTGGTCAACTTGAGATTTATGTGATTAGAGAATTCCGTGAAGTAGCAGAAGCCTTTCTTTCCACAGCCAACGCAGTTCCCAGAGAAGCCTGGGGGAGGAAAGCCACCATGAAGGTCTCCAGCTCACCTTCAACATCGCCCCAGCGATGCAGACTCTGTGGAAACTCTAAATACTCCCTCCCATCCTGTGCCACGAACCCGAAAATTCCACAGGGCAAAATTCCCTAGCACCTTATGTTGGTCCAAGGGTCAAGATGACCTTGACTCGAACAGAAGAAGGACCAAGAAGACTTAGTCATGGAGACTCCCTGCAACCTTGGAAGACTGAACCTCCCCCGGGGGTGGAGGGGAGGGTAGATTTTAAAGCCTATACACACTGCAAACATTACAAGATGAGACTGTCCCACCCAACCGTCTACACGGATCAAGCACCTGCAGGAAGTGGTACGCGCCACGGAGTGCTGGCCAGGCACAGAATCTCCAAGCCATCAGACCACTGACACTAGATGCACTGAGGACCTCCCAGGAGCCCAAACTTCTACCCGGATCCCTTGAGTTGCGCAAGAAACAAAGAGAGCTCCAAGGGGCAGGGCCGGAATGGTCTGGCAGCCAGTGGAAGGAATATCCACTGCACGAGTCACCGTGTTGGCATCCTGCTGCCGAGGCCGGAATGGGCCTTTTTGGGAACGGACGGAGCTTCCCACCAGCTGTGAGGCTCCAGAAAAGGTCGCCCAATGACAAAATGACCTCCTATGGACAGTTAAAATCCAGCGAAAGGGCACAAAAAGACCTTCACAAACTATAAAGTCCTTTAAAACTATACTCAGTACACTTGCTGGTTAACATAGGCGAACTGTGAGGACTGGCCTTTTCCATTTCAGAGCTGTTCAGGTCTACACCACCACTTCAAGACCTTCCTGAAGACCTTGCTTCGCCCACTGGTGTGTCTGGTTTCTATGGTACAAGGTCCTTTGGAAGGGGAAGACCCTGAAGCAGAGACTAATCTATTTTATCATATTCCCTGGCTGACAAGTTTACGAAGGTCACTTTGACTTAGCCCATGAACCACGTGGCTCCGCGCGTAAGCCCTGCTCTCAAATAGGGTATTCCCGAGGCCTCGGGCTGATGTCCAAAACAACAGGTTAGCGAAGGTTCAAAACATCTCCGCATAAGGCGCTCACTGGCTTTTCTGATCTATTTTAAGCGTATTTAATACTCCTTAAAAGGCCTCAGAGGGGAGCCTGGGTGGCTTAGTCGGTTAAGTGTCCGACTTTCGCTTGGGTCATGATCTCGCGGTTCGTGGGTTCGAGCCCCGCGTCAGGCTCTGTGCTCACTGCCAGCTCAGAGCCTGGAGCCTATTTCGGAGTCTGTGTCTCCCTCTCTCTCTGACTCTCCCCTGCTCACGCTGTTTCTCTCTCTCTCTCCTAGAAATAAATAAAAATAATAAAAATAAATAAAAATAAAAATAAAAAATAAAAGGCCTCAGAAATAAGGACAGATCTCTTGGTCTAGCCACTGGACAGGGACAGGTTAGGATAAACTTTCAAAATCCTATTCTCTCCGCACCAGGGCAACCAGATAAGGCACCAAAGAAATGCCAAGCGTGGTGCTCTATACTTGTTTTTTTTTTAATTTCTAGGAGAGAGAGAGAGAGAGAGACAGCGTGAGCAGGGGAGGGTCAGAGAAAGAGGGAGTCACAGACTCTGAAATAGGCTCCAGGCTCTGAGCTGGCAGTCAGCACAGAGCCCGACGTGGGGCTCGAAGCCACGAACCGTGAGATCATGACCTAAGCAAAAGTCGGACGCTTAACCGACTAAGCTACCCAGGCGCCACATATACTTGTTTTAAAAGGGACAGGAAAGGAACGAACATGCACAGAGAGCCAGCATGTGCTTGCCATTTATTGTCGTCCAGACAGGTCACCCAGCTTAGTGGACAGAACCCCCAGCCAATGGGGACACAAATCCTTCTTTGGGAAGGGACTGAGAACCAGAGAGGTCACGTAATAGTCCCAAGTAGATGCACACAGTGTGGCGCTCCAGCCCAGCACGAGAATGGAGTGAAGACTCACAGGCATGGCATTCAAGGCCACCCTAAACGCTACCCAATCCCCAGCTGCAGCCTTCGCTCCTGTTCCTCGCCCTGCTACGCCCGGACCCCCGTTGGATCCGCCCTCCTGCACCTCCCTCGCGCCTCCAGATTCACGCCCTTCCTCCCCGAAGCCCCATCTGCAAGTTGTGTGTCCCTCCCACTCAATGCCCAGCTCAAACGTCCACTTCTTCAAAGACCCAAAGAGCTTTAGCTCACTGTTCTCAAACCCCCCCAGCTCTTTATATGGCCCAGAAAACCACTGTCACCTCTTTTTTAGCGTTTAGTTATTGAAACTTGCATCTTTCTCCCCATAATTATCCCCACGCTCCAAAGGACCAGCGTCACAGGGTGACTGCATGTAGGTGTGCGTTGTGTCTGTACCCGTGAGGTGTATGTGTGCAGACCAGTGTCCGGCACGTTGTCGACAGTAACTATCAGAGGGGACGGCGGGACAGAGGACACGGGCTAACTATCAACGTGAACGCGTTAGGATTTCTGCATATACTTTGAAATAATAATCTAACGCTTTTATTTATTCCTGTCTCCAACCTGCATCTTTTAAGGTAAATACAGTTCAACTGCCGTTTCAGAATAGTGGACGGAACTGGAGGGTATTATGCTGAGTGACATTAGCCAGAGAAAGACAAAGATCGTCTGACTTCACTCACATGTGCTATTTAAGATACAAAACAGATGAACATAAGGGAAGGGAAGGAAAAATAAGACAAAAACAGAGAGAGGCAAACCATAAGAGACTCTTAAATGCAGAGAACAGACTGAGGGTTGCTGGAGGGGCTGTGGGGGGGGATGGGCTAAATGGCCAAAGGGCTTTAGTGAGGACACTTGTTGGGATGAGCATTGGGTGTTATATGTAGGGGATGAATCACTGGATTCTACGAAGGGAAGGGGAGGGGAGGAGAGGGGGAAAGAAACGGGTTAGGGGGAAGAATAAGACCCTGAGAAACCTTCCAAACTCTCTGGAAGGGATTCTGACCCCCACGTGCTGAAAAGATGGATGAACGAGACATAGAACCATTGCAAGACAAAGCGATGCTAAGAGCACTTGGCCGGGGCCAGCAATGCCATCCAGAAACAGTTACACGGACCACAGGCCTTTGCTCCAAGACAAACGTGGGCGGTGAGACCAGCGCTCCATTTCGGAAGCAGTGATGGACGCACAGGCGTTTGAATCTGGTGGTTCAGAAGGTGGGAGCCCTGGGTCGGCCTGGTAAGTACTTGGGGAGCCAGCTGCCGGCAAGAATGGGCTGTTCTTCTAAGAGGTGCTCTGGAGAGCCGCCCACCCGGTCCCAGGAGGCAAGGACGATGGTTTAAGCCACCCCTGCTGGACATATGAGGCAATTCTAATTTTCCCAGAAGTTGTCTGCAAGGCAGTGAAAAGTTTCACAAGGAAGAATAAAATGAGCCGTCCTCTTTGGACATGTGCCTCGGGACCAGGGAGATCATCAGGACCTGGATCAGAGGGTACTCTCTCTAGAAGGCGGGCCTGGAAAGCCGGTCCCGAATCCTCAAACTCTCCAGCACAAATACCCAGAGTGCAGAGAACCGGCTCCTTCGAGGTTACTACCCCACAGGAACTATCCCATAAAAACGAGTCTCTCTTGACCACAGGGGGGCGACACTGTCAATTCTCTGGCCGGGCGGAGCCCCGTTCAGCAGCCCAGGGAGGGGGTCGTGCATGCACATCCCCAAATCGGTGCCCGCACCTGCTCTGCCTTCCACGGGAAGACCTCCTGGCAAGGCAGGCCTTCAACTGGGCCTTGAAGAGTCACCACGCAGGCACCTGCCCTCCTGTTCCTTGAAAATGAACAGCCACTCGGAATAAGAACAGCATCGTCTTTGGGTATTGCAACAAATTAGCGAAAAAAACCCAGAATCGAGCATTATGTCCGTGCTTGTGAAATACAAGCTGTGAAAATCATCTCAAAGCCCCACCTGGATGGTGCACGGAGAAGAAGACGGGCAAAGCAAAACGGATGGCCGTTTGGGGGCGGTGGGCAACTTCCTCCTTTTCCGCTTTGTGTTTGATCGCTGTTATTTCTGCCGCGGTCCTGGCGGTGGAGGTAAATACGGCCCAACGACAAACGAGGAGAAAACACGTCCCTGGCCCCCAGCCTTGGTGTTTTAGCCACATTCCAACTGAAGTACGGAAGGGACCTACTTGGTGTCTCTGAAGGCGGGCCTTTGGGGGACTCCGAGGGGCACCTCCCTCTGCGATCTCCCGTGTGTGTCTGGGAAGAGGGCCATGGGCCAGCGTGCACACCAGGCAGCGACCGAGAGGGACACCTAACGAGCCGTGTCAGGTGTCAGGTGAGACAGAACGGGACGGTGGTGAGGGGCGTGAGAAGGTGGACCAACCCAATGGTGCATTCTTGCAACATAACCAGAATCCGGCAAGAGGCTCACAGCTACCTCCCCTGCCCCTAACTGTCCCTTTGGAAGAAAGGGACATTCTTTCTTATTATGCAATAATATTGTGTAATATTATGGAATTATTGTTAAACTTTGTAGATACGATGACGGTATAAGAATCCTAACAAAAAGCCCTTATAGTTTAGAGATACGCACTGAAATGTTTACAGATGGAACGACACATCTGGGATTGGCTTCGAAGTAGTACAGAAGTTTCCAGAAGGAGGCGTCATGAGTGAAACAAGATGGACCGTGTGTTAGTAACTGTTACAGGCACAAGACAGATGCATGATACTATTATTTGGAAAATGACTTCCTGGGCACGGCGGCCTTTCCCAAGCGAGGCCCAAGCAGCACCCGCTCCCAGCCTCCACTCCTTCATTCAAGCACCGTGTCCCTTCATGCACACGGTTCTCCCTGTTCGTTGAGGGCACCCCATTCCCTGGAGTATGAGCCCCACGGCCAGAGCACCTGGGCTCAAATTCAGGACCTGCCATTTACTAGCTGGGTGACCCTGAGAAGTCAGTTAACCTCTCTGTGCCTTTGTTGCCTGATAAAAAAATGCTAGATAATAACATACCCACCTCGCTGGCTTATGTTAACCTATTTAGAAAAGCTTCTGGAACACGCTAAGTGCTTAGTACAGTGGCTGCCGTTAGCGTTTAGCTGCTGTTGTTCTCTGGTTTGCGAAATGCCACTGGATTATGAGGGCCCAGCTCATACACCACACCCGTTCCCGTCCCTGGGCTCGGGGCGCCCTTCTGTACTCCCCGGCGCTTGAACCCTTGGCTGTCATGTCTGCACAGAGATGTGTTAGAAGCTCTATTTCTGCAGATCTCAGAGCTGAGCTCTCCCGCCAGCTGGCAAGCCCCCCGGGTTGGACTTGACTCTGGGGCCCCCCGCTGAACTGAAGGTCCACCTTCAACACGGTTATACATTCCATAAACACTGGATGAACACAGGACTCATTCACACACACACCCCAAAAAATGACATTCTAGCTGTAACTTTTCTTCTCTCTTAGCGATCAGCCAATTTAGATGAAATTCCTGTTGTCAAAAACTGGAAATGCACATGTAGATTTTAATCCTTCAGCTTCTCAGACAAAATCCCTCTGCTGATTCAAAGTCACTAAGAGAAGATTCCTTTCGTTATAAATCGGAGTAGGGAGGGGATTATAAATTAAGAGCTAAAGCCATTGCTCCCCTCAAGATACTGCACAGCTTCCGTTTTATAGGTCACTAAACCGCGCGGAGCCCAGGCCCCCGGAGGGCTGCAGGCCCACCTTGTCCCTTGCAGCCATCAGGCTTAATGGCAGGAAACCTACACACTGTTAAGTGTGCAAGCTGAGAGCATAAAGTTATTTTAAAAGAAGAAAGCCGCAGTGATTACCGACAGGCCCTCGACACCCACCTCCGCGGGCTTTTTGGCGAGCAATTAACAAAGCCCCCACTTCCTCTGCACTTACCACCTGAGGGGCCAGGGCTGTTAGGGGCCGGCGGTGAATGGACTCAAAGATCCTTGTCTCCACATCTCAGGACACAGAAACTCCTTGATTTACTGCCCTCGCAATTCCTTTACAGTCACAAAGTGCTGGAATTCAGCCCGAGCCCCGGCGGCCACCAGATCAAACGCTGACCAAGTCACCGGCACAGTCTTACCAGCCCGTTTCATCCTGAGTGGCCTCGACGAGCAAATTAAATCCGAGACGGAAGGACTCCAGAGCCCCTTTGGTAGAGTGAGTCTCCGGGATTGCTCTTGTTTGCAAGAACGAGTTATAATAAGCCCCGCCTGCCTAGGGAGAGAGAGTCGGCCAGGGCCTTCTGTCTCTCTCTCTCTCTCTCTCTCTCTCTGGTCACTATCCCAGAGCCGTGTCTGTCTGTCCAGCCCACATCCACCTGCCTTGTTCAGCATTTACCCCCGGCCACCGTCTCCTCGTGGCAGGAACTACTTCTTTGTCTTCTGCGGGTCAATCCTGGCTCTCCCCTTCTCCCCCCTCGGGTCCTTGGCATAATGCCTCAGGCATAAAACGTGCTCAATAAATACCCAGTGACGTGCATTTACCTACTCAGCTTTGGTCGGGGTGGGTATCGAGCATGAAATTTAAGAAACCGCAAAGGCTGGGAGCGCCTGGGTGGCTTAGTAGGTTAAGCGTCCGACTTTCACTTAGGTCATGATCTCGCGGTTCGTGGGTTTGAGCCCCGCGTCGGGCTCTGTGCTGACTGCCAGCTCAGAGCCTGGAGCCTGTTTCAGAGTCTGTACCTCCCTCTCTCTCTGACCCTCCCCTGCTCACGCTGTCTCTCAATCTCTCTCCTAGAAATAAATCAAACATTAAAAAAAAAAAAGAAGAAAGAAACAGCAAAGACTGTTTCTGATACGACATCTGGACCCAATCATTAGCAGCCCCTTCTGCCTGCCTGGTTCTCCCCGGGAGATGCCGGGCCAGGTGAAGGGGCCAGAGCAACCCTCCCTCGCTTTCTGGAGAAGGCCGTGAGTGCTCTGCAAGCAGGGGCACACGCCCGGCCCTGGTCTCCCACCACCTCAGGTCCAACGGCCTCCAAAAGCATCTGGCACCAAGTCCGCACCCTATTCTTGACGCGGGCAGGCGCTCAGCTCATCGGTACGTGATGAACGTATGTACCAAACAGTTAGTACTAAATGATGGGCTTTCTGGAGGGTGCCAGTCACATCCCAGAATAAATCTCATTTACATTCCATTTCACACGGAAAGAGCCCACAGAAACACATAAGCTGGGGCGGGGGGGCGGGGAGGACATGCTGATGAAAAGCCCCCGAAGGTGGCCTGTCCCCCACCCCCAAAGGCCTCCCTTGTCCCTGTCCTGCACACAGACGGGGCCACCGGGAAGGGCAAAGAAAGGACTTACCCAGGAGAGCGTTGTGCCCGTTATCGTCTGGCAGGAACCTCTTGTCCACGGCGCACACCAGGAGGTGGTCCGGCAGGCTGGGGGACTTGGCCCCCACGAGGAGGAAGCCAGCAGGGACGTCGATGGGCTCGCTGGAGATGGAGACAAGACGCAGGTCCTTCCCCGCCTGGCAGAACCCTAGGAGGAAGGGACGCGGCTCACGCACGCTGCCCGGGGGCTTCCCCACGCCCAGGCTCCACGTGGGCAGACGGAGGACGAGGCTCCAGGTCGTGTCGGGAAGAAACCTCCCCTCTGGGAGGGTGGAGGTGCCTGGGGTCTCAGTGGGCTGAGCGTCCGACTTCGGCTCAGGTCATGATCTCACCGTTCGTGGGTTCGAGCCCCGCATCGGGCTCTGTGCTGACTGCCAGCTCAGAGCCTGGAGCCTGTTTCGGAGTCTGTGACTCCCTCTCTCTCTGACCCTCCCCTGCTCACGCTGTCTCTGTCTGTCTCTCTCAGAAATAAAGCAGTTAAAAAAAAAAAAAAAGACATTGATGTACAAGTGAAACTCACCAGGAAAAAGAGTAGGCAGGTGAGGGTCCATTAAAATGTATACGAGATAAATCCATATGAAATTGGGAATAATTTGATACTCTTTACACCCTGGGGGTTTTGCACGTATGAGGAAACGGCAAATGTCAGGAACAGGGGACAAGGGTCTGCTAACACCGGCCATCTCTGGGGACGGACGCAAGGACACTGACCAGCAAGGAGGCTTTCACTCCCTACCCGTTGGAATGCTTTGTATCTTAGAGCTTTTAAGTAGGTTTCCCATTCAAAAAATAAGTGTCCAGGGGCGCCTGGGTGGCTTAGTCGGTTAAGCGTCCGACGTATGAGGAAAAGGCAAATGTCAGGAACTGGGAACAAGGGCTGCTAGCGCCGGCCAGCTCTGGGGACGGACGCAAGGACACTCTCCAGCAAGGAGGCTTTCACTCCCTACCCTCTCCTGCTTTGTATAAAGAGCTTTTAAAAAAAATTAAAAAAAAAAAAAATAAGTGTCCAGGGGCACCCAGGTGGCTCAGTCAGTTAAGTGTCTGACACTTGATTTCGGCTCAGGTCATGATTCGTGATTTAATGGATCATGAGTTTGAGCCCCACATTAGGCTCTATACTGGGAGCACAGAGCCTGCTTGGGATTCTCTCTCCCTCTCTCTCTCTCTCGCTCTCGCTCTCTGTGCCTCCTCTGCTCACACCTTCTCTCTTTCTCAAAATAAATTCATAAAAGCCTTTTTAAAATATTTTTTTTAAAAAAATAGATGTTTCAAGGCACAGAGCCAGTGCCCACATGTGCCAGGCACTGGGCCGGGGTACACTCTGCGAAGCCCTCATCTGATCACCTGTGGGGAAGTGTTCCGGCCCCCAGTTTGAAGATACGGGAATCGAGGCTCCGAGAGGTCACGCACCTACAGGCCCTCTACCTCCGTGGCCTGGACCCATCCTTCTGAAGAGCTGGAGGAGGGGCATCTGACTTCGGCTGGGGTCACGATACCACGGTCTGTGAGTTCAAGCCCCGCATCCGGCTCTGTGCCGACAGCTCGGAGCCTGGAGCTGCTTCAGATTCTGTGTCTCCCTCTCTCTGGCCCTCCCCCCTCCTCTCTGTGTCTCTCTCTGTCTCTTTCTCTCAAAAATGAATATGCAATAAAAACTTTTTTAAAAATGAACAGATGGAGGAGGGTGGGCTATGGACACTGTTACTTGGAAATTTACTTGGAAATTCTTTGCAAATCGCCGTCGTGACCACTGGAGAGCTCACTGTTCTGTTTCATCAGGTGATCTTTTAACATCTGGACACGAGAAGTCCCACCTCAGGAAGAGGCACTGCTGGCGCCCCCTCCCTGGAGGCCGCCATCCTGCACACGGTCATGTCCACACCTGGGACTCCCTCCCACACTGCCAGCAGCTGCCCCCCTTTTCTCCCACGCTGAGCCTCGCCCATGCTGTTCCTCCGTCTGGAATGTCCCAGCTTCCCCAGATCCTCTCACAGGCCCCTGCTGATCCTCCAAAACCCAGGCAATGGGCCACCTCCTCCAGGAAGCCTTCCCTGCACTCTCTACCTGTGTGGGCAACCTTTCGTGTGCTCCCCCAGGCGCCCCTGCTGGCCCGCCCCACCCTGCTAGCACTTTCCACGTCGTGTGCGTGTCTGCTCACCTCACCAGCTCCAATCAAGGGGGGCTCTCATAACTTTCACCTCCACACTTCCAGAGTTGGGAGGAGCAACAATTAATTAATTAACCGAGTAAATGACTCTCCTGGGCATGGTGACGGATGAACACCTACCACCCAGAGAGGCCGTCGGGCTAGAGAGCGGGAGAGCCGGGGGTTCACCCCAGGTTCCTCGGGGGGCAGGGAACGAGCCCTGACGACCGGCCGAACCTGCCGCCCACCTGGCACCTCTGGGCCTCAGTTTCCCAACGGCGCCACGGGACTGGGCTGCCGGGTCTACATGCTTCCGAGAGACAGATCTGCCTCCTCCAGCAGGAAGGCACCAGCCAGGAGAGAGCTCATCCCTACGAACTGGTCCAAGCTAAAGGCGCAGCACAAACCTGCTCGGATTGGGAGAGGCTTTCTAGCTTTCCAACAACCAGGCAGAAAAATGCACCATCGGATCCAAACCCGTCCGTCAGGTCGAGGCTGTCGCAAGAGCACTGAGGGGCTGAGAGCCTGACGGCCCCGGGGAGGGGCAGCCAAGGCTGCCGGTGCAGGGAGGCCAGGGGCCGGGGCACAGGGGGCCCCGCGGCGCACGGCCGCACACCCTGCGGGCTCACCGTCTGTGGTGCAGCAGCCTTCGGGCGGGGGGTGCATCTGGTAGGGGTTCGGGGGACAGCTGGGCTCCAGCGCCCCGTCCCCTTCTTCTTCCTCGTCCTCATGGTCCACTCGGCCTCCACCTGGAAATGGCAAAGGGGAGTGAGGGCGCGGGGGAAACAGGCGGCCAGCAAGCCCTGGCCACTGAACACACAGCCAGTCCTGACACACAGACACAGCCCGAGGTCGGGCACCGTCCCCCTCGTTGCTGGAGGGGAGAGCTGAGGTCACAGGGTTTTCCCAAGGTCACAGACTCAGGCTCCAGGCCTGGCCTCGGGACTTCAAATCCAGGTTCACGTCTGTTCCCCATCCACAGAGTCGCCCATGTCTGCGCACACACAGGGGTCAAAATGCAGATAACTGGTCGAGAAGCGTGGCACGCGAAGCATAGTGTGAACCGCCTCTATGAAATATGAACAAGGGAAGAATGGGCGCACAGACATTACTGCAAATACATACCCAAATCCGTCATATACACACAAGTCACCATTCTGGAACAGGGCTGGGCAGGTTATGACTTGAGGAAAGTTTGGATTTTTTTGTTGTTGTTTTTTAGTGAAATAGCATTTTAGGAGCCATGGCAGGCATGGAATTGGCCCGGAGAGCTAGGAATCAACCATGGAAATCTCACTGCCCCCTGCGTATGAGCCCTTCCCCAGCAATAAAACGGTGTATTTCAGCTCCTAGGGAGTGGGGCCCCTGCCCTTCTTCATCTCTGTAATCCAGGCCCCCCGCTAACTGCTCATGCAGAGAAGGAAGTGTCCAGGAAACAGCTGACGTGAGTATGCACCGTGGTACCGCCTTTACCCAGCTCGGTGAGAAAAGGGGGGGTTCGTTGTCATGAATTTCCAAGCCTGTGCAAGAATAGTCCTAACTTAACAGAAATTCGGGGCTAAACATCTTTCTCAACTTGTCTAGGCTTAACTGTCATTTAAAAATTTTTTTTAACGTTTTATTTATTTCTAGGAGAGAGAGAGACAGCGTAAGCAGGGGAGGGCCAGAGAGAGAGGGAGACACAGACTCTGAAATAGGCTCCAGGCTCTGAGCTGGCAGTCAGCACAGAGCCCGACGCGGGGCTCGAACCCACGAACTGCGAGATCATGACCTAAGCAAAAGTCGATGCTTAACCGACTAAGCCACCCAGGTGACCCTAATTCCATGAAGAGATTTGCATGCTGTTTATTAAATATTAAATATTTATTTATTTTGGGGAGAGAGAAAGAGAGAGCAAGGGAGGAGCAGAATGAGAGGGGCAGCGTGGAACCCGACACAGGGTTTGAACCCGTGAACCCTGAGATCCTGACCTGAGCTGAAATCGAGGGCTCGACGCTCAACCAACTGAGCCACCCAAGAGCCCCCAGATCCTGCATCTTTAAAAGGAGGTGGTCGCATAAGGGCACTTGGAGCTGTTGTAGTCTATGTGGGGGAAACACGACCCTCAGAGTCGCACAGAATATTCCTGATGCGATTTAATCAGCACAGGGTACTGGGAACATATCTTCATGGTGGCCACCAGTTTAAAAGGCGCCCATGGGATGAAAGGGAGCAGAAACGGAACACCAGCCTGGGCCGGTGACCTTGGGGAGGTCAGAGCAGGAAGTGAAGACTTCCTGGGGTCTCTGTCCTTCTGGGCCTGAGTACACAGAGGTGGCGGGAAGACCGTAAAAAGATTACCAGGAAGAGCACGAGGGGGGTGGGGATAAACTCCAGAGCTTCCTTCAGATGCTTCCTTCCTGCCATTAAATGCAGGCCTGCAGTGGTTTTAGCAGAAGGGACAGGGTCCCGCCCAGACCCCAGGCGCCAGCAATGTAGCAGCCGCCCCCGCTGGGGAGGGGGGAGGGGGGGCGACACTGTCCTGTAGCCACCGGAATGGGGCAGCCACAGAAGGCTCTCCTGCACAATCACGGCTACTCTTTGAGCCAGTACCCCAGGGGCTCTCGGAGGGGACCCCAGAGACACCAGCCATGTGCGTGCAAAGGGGTGAGAAAGTCAGAGCCATGGGAGCGCTCGGGCACCCAGGAATGTCTGCCCGCACATGATTCTGCTAAGCCAAAAAAAAGCAGGAATTCAGACTCAGAAAGAATGAAAGAAGAGGATTTTTAAGCCTGGGAGAGTCAAAGAGCGAGCTCAGAATCCAGCAGATAAGAAAGCTGCCGGCAAAGGTCAAAGGTCCACAGCAGACAGCCCAGGGCCTTTGATGGGATCAGCCAGCAGGAGGGCGAGGGGCCAGGAGGACCTTAGCCGGGAGCCGACCAGACCAGGCTGCTGGCCAAGGTCTCAGGGCGGGAGGAGGGCGGGAGGAGGGCGTTCACACGGCCTCGGACAAACCAACCGGACGGCGAGCTGAGGACCTTAACACTAAAAACACACAATCCAGAAAGGCTCTTGCCCTCCCCCCTCTTCCACACACAAGACGATTCACTGTAACGTTCACGCTGCATTTCATCTTCTTCCCACGGGAAGACACCGTAGGACGTCTCGGCGGGTGGGGTTCCAAGAATTAACTGCATCTTGTTTAATTCATTAATACTTCCCTCAAAATGCTGGAGTGGTATCTGTTCCGTTCGGTCTCCCTCGAAAGCTAGTAAATAACACGTAATAAAAGGGGTTTCCCTCTAAGCCAGGGACCAAAGTCATAAAAGCCCCGGGGGAATCACCCTCGCAAATACAGAAAATGTTAATAGGTCGAGGGGCGGTTGGAGACCAGCACCCTGGCCATAAACACCATCCTTAATGTAACTGTCTGAGAAAGGACAGCAACAGGAGACTGGGGGGAGACAGACACACAGACAAGGCCAGGGGTGGCCAGCCCAAGCCGTCTGCACCAGGTTTTATGACGCAGAAACCAGGGGCAGGGCTGTGTGCTCCGTTTATAGTGATATCCAGCAAACTGAAGAGCGTCTCCCCCTTCCCCTTCCCCCCCCACCCCCCCACCATGGCAGGATTTCTTGGACAAACAGGAAAAGCTAGAAGGCCTGCCCTGTTTTCACTCAACACGAGGGCTGGACAAGGGAGCCCCCCTACAGCCCACAGGGTCCCCCAGCACTCAGCGCGGGAGGCATGAGAAGCATGAGCCTCAGAACTGTCCCTGGAAAGGGCCCCACGCCCACAGGCACCCTAAGGAGTCAGAGTGTCCGGGACGTGGCCTCCCAGGCAGTCCCCAGGCAGTCCGGGGCATCAAGCCACCTGAGGAACCTTCCAGGGCTTGCTCCTGTCTCTTGGCCCCGGGGAGCGTACCCCGTCCACTTAACCACCTGTTCGCCCCCTTCTCATCGCAGAGCTGCCAAAGTTGAGGATTCGATTCTGAGGCTCGGGCGCCCCTTCAACACTGCAAGCAAACCCAGGGCCCATCTTCCCAAAGCGCAGGGTTTCATCACGTCAGCAGGCGGAGGTGATGCTGTAGATCCGAAGTGCCCTGCACACTAAGGTGTCGCTGTTACCATCGTGAACTTATCATTAGCAGCGAAGCGGGTCAATGCGGAAAGCAGGGAAGGATGGCTATTGGCCGTGTAGGTTTCACGGAAGTCGCTGAGCCGGCCAGAAACACAGCCGGGAGCCTCCCGTTAGTGCTCATCTCCCCACAGGCCGCAGCGACGCGTCCCCTGCCCGAAGGTGTGCACACCGTCCACACCAGACAACTCTCGGTTTCCCTAATTCGTGCTTTTGAGCGCAGTCCGGTGTCTCCCAGACCCTCTTCCAGCTGTTTAGGGTCCTTACTGCTGCTACTTGTAAGGTGAATGTTGTAAGACGTTTCAAAGATTGACACAGGGACGCGTTTCAAAGATTGACCCTCCCTGCTAGAATAAGCATCAGGCACCACACAAGCACCCCGTGCCTCATTCTTCCTTATGTGCCCCCCTCCTGGCCAGCCATCCCCACACCCTGTCGACACACACACACACACACGGAGACTGACCCACACATCGTGACCCCTCCAGTACAGGACCTGGCAGACTGCAAGCTTTCTTGATTAATTTTTGTTGTAAACAACAATCCTTCTTCCCTTCAGTATCTAGGTTAAGTCTTCAAGCAGAAGGCATAAACTGACCAAAAGGACTTCCATAACAGTAATGGCCTCACCCAAAGGATTGCCGCTGGGGTAGCTTCTGACATGAAAATACATGGCTATTAAAGATACAAACTAGGGGCACCTGGGTGGCTCAGTGGGTTAAGCATCCGCCTATGGCTCAAGTCAAGATCTCTCGGTTAGTGAGTTCGAGCCCCGTCTCAGGCTCTGTGCTGACAGCTCAGAGCCCGGAGCCTGCTTCCAATTCTGTGTCTCCCTCTCTCTCTGACCCTCCCCTACTTGTGCTCTGTCTCTCTCTGTCCCTCAAAAATAAATAAATGTAAAAAAAAAAACTCAATAAAAAAATACAAACTAAAGATTGAAAACATAACGATTTTATTCTGGATAAATAAGTGAATCCTAAAGCTGTCCCCATGCTTGAGTGTAACGTATGCATTTATTTCCAGCACACGTTCAATTCATCAGGGTTTGTTCCTGGCTTTCGAAAGTTTCTAGAGGGCTCTGTATCTGAGATCCCAAAATCCACCCAAACTATTTTGCAAAGATACGGCCGTGAATCCCGAGGCAGAGGGGAAAAAAGATCACAGAGGGGCCAAAGCATGTTAAAGTTCTCTCTTTAGCAAGTGACAACGCTAAACTTTCTGAGGAGAGGCTGCGTAACAACCAATCCAGAACGGTCCACCCGGCCTCTGTCTTCCTTCCGTTAGCCGGTGAACAATTTGATCCCTTAGAACTTCATGGCTGAAACTTCAGCATTGTCGGTTTTTTCCAGCCAAGTCCAAGTGTATGTACAACTTTCCCTTTCTGATAATGCTTTTCTGCCAGACTCGACATGCGGCACACACAGAGGAAAGCGTTTCCGGTTCTGTCGGCACCACAAGCCGCACACGACCCAGGCAAGCCGCGATGGCATCTCCTACCTTCTAGCGTGGACAGCTGCTGCTCAGCTTCTAGATACAACTGGGAGAAGACCGGCCTGGGCACCAGGCTGCTGGACCGCAGAGAGGCCTCGATGGAGTTGTGCAGGACTTCCTCGAAGCGCGTCGTCTTCAGCTGGCCAGCGTAAGCGTTTCCCATCTTCAGAAAGGACGGCGGGGGCTGCTGTTTAAAACGGCATCTCAGTGTCACTGAAAAAGGTTGACCCCGCGCACACGAAGCCCAAAGGCAGAAGGCGACCCCGCTGCAAGGCGCCATGGGTCCCCCGCTCCGCAGAGAGGAGCCGGCGGCTCTCTGCAGAGGCTCCTGCCGGGCAATTACAGGAAGTTATACCCGCAACAGCTTTCCCTAATTTAGCACTCACATAGCAGAGTCTGACACCTCTTGGGATATTTGGCTAGAAATTGGCTCTCGGTCATCCCTAGCTTCACAGACCACCCCCACCAAGCTTTTCCCAGAGATGCGATCCCGTACCGTCCTCCCCAAGAGAGCTCAGACAAATGATGGTTTATCTTCCTCGACGTACAGAAGAATAGCCCTGAGCCACTCTACGCAGGGGACAGAGGCTGGAGAGTCCGTGACCCATGGCAACTAGTCTCCAGACTCCAGGATTGCGAGACCTCCCCTCACCTTCTCAGAAGGCAGG
Organism: Proteles cristata cristata; assembly: GCA_017311185.1. NCBI lineage: Eukaryota > Metazoa > Chordata > Mammalia > Carnivora > Hyaenidae > Proteles > Proteles cristata. The sequence goes on from JAESUZ010000334.1 coordinate 61,538, forward strand.
CTGGCAGCCTACCCAACAGTGCCTTTTCTGCTAAAAAGCCCATTATTAACCTTTCTTCCTTTCAAGTGTTTGTGTAGCTTATTATACTTCCACGGCAATAATGTAGACGTATATCTGGAAAATCTGGAAATGACAGGAGAAGGTAGAAAAACAAAAGGAAAATCAGGGCTACTCCCATCCCCCAAGTTGACCACTGTGGTTATCGGGCTTTTTGCGAGGCGGGAGGGGCGGTTTGCAGCCGAAGATAGAATTCACACTCTATACCACTCACCTGCTTAAAGTGTACAACTCAGTGGTTTTTAATCTAGTCCGTGTTGTGCAAACATCACATGATCACATGTAGAATGTTTTCATCACCCCAGAAAGAAACCTCGTAGACTTTAGCTGTCACTCCTTAATCCCCCAACCGCCCAGCGCCCCGGCAGCCGCTAATTTACTTTCCAACTTTGTGGATTTGCAGACTCTGCGAGTTTCACATTAATGGAACCCGACAGTCTTTGGGGACTGGCTTCTTCCAGTCGGCGCAATGCTTTCCCGCGTGTTCTCGTGACTGTCAACACCTCATTCCCACTGTGTTAGGATGATATGCTCTGTCCAGACTTCACTTTCTCCACAATTTAGGGGTAAAGAGGGAGATGGGAGACTGCATTCAGCTAATCATCCGATAATGAAATTTTTGATGCTGCATTTTTCACTCGACATAAACATTTTATTCAGTCCTCTTACAAATGCTCTGACCTTAATGGTCATGGCTACATCATATTCCGTTCCACGTAGGTACAGACACTTGCTCAGACACCTCTCTGGGATCACACGTGGTAAGACTCTGTGTTTATTTCGTGCTTCCCAAGAGCGGCATTTAAATTTATGTTCCTTCCTCATGCTTGCCATTCAGTTTCTACTTTATTAAATTCAGCTTTCTGTTTCCTCTTGGCTTAACCTGTTGTACTTTTTCAAAACTTCTTAAAAAGATTACTTTATTCTCATTCTTATTTTTCTACCTCCTTTAATAATGAAACTATTTCGGGCTATGATATCTTCCTCTGGACACCTCTCTTGCTATGGCTTTGCAGGTTTCATATAAAGTGTTTTCCTTCTCATTTATTTTGGCTTTTTTTTAATTTTTTAAATGTTTTTTTATTTCTGAGAGAGAGACAGCGTGAACAGGGGAGGGTCAGAGAGAGGGAGACACAGAATCTGAAACAGGCTCCAGGCTCTGAGCTGTGAGCACAGAGCCCGACGTGGGGCCCGAACCACAAACTGTGAGATCATGACCTGAGCTGAAGTCGGACGCTTAACCACTGAGCCACCCAGGCACCCCTCTTTTCATTTCTTTTTAGACGGCTTACAATCTCCCTTTTGATTCCCTCCTTGATCAGATAATTATCTAGGAATGTATGTTAATTTCTAAATAGTCGTGATTTGGGGGAGGATGCTAGCCTTATATTATTTATTTGTCATTTTTATAGGGTTGTAATCATGACTGTGGCCTTTAAAAATGTTATAGCTTTTTCTTTTTTTTAATGTTTATTTTTTAGAGGGGGGGGAGGGGCAGAGAGAAAGGGAAACAGAATCTGAAGCAGGCTCCACACTATCAGCACAGAGCCCAATGCAGGGCTCGAACTCACGAACCGCAAGATCATGACCTGAGCTGAAGTCTAAACCAACTGAGCCATCCAGGCGCCGCTACAGGTTTCTTTCTGATAGATACCTGATGGATTTTTACAAATAGCCTACAACTATGAGAAGAGAGACGTATACACTCTCTTGAAGGGAGGAAAGGGGGTAGATCACTCCGTTCTTTTTTATCCTTAACGTATTTCTTATCTACTATACTGTTGATTTCCAAAGTAGCACCTGACGTAAAAAAGAGCACAAGATGCCAACGTGATCACAGGGCAGTAGCTCCTACTTCCTTACAGGGATGTGACCCTCGACAGGAGACCAGCCTCTTGAGCCAGGCACAGCCTCACCCACCCCTCTGACTTAAGACACACGTAAGAAATTCTCCCTTGTTTGGGCGGTGGAGCCATTTCACGATGGGGCCGCTGGTGCTCTCTGAGGGCTCTGGTTTCCCTCCTGAAGGTAAAAGGGGCCAAGGAGTCACACTGGCTTTCTGCCTCTCTTGTAAGGAAGGTCCAACTAATAGTAAATAAAAACCACAAAACACTTCTTGCTTGTAGCAATGATCCCTGACCAACAGGGTCTCTTGGTCAGTCCCGGCTTCCAGCCTGGAAAGATGAGCTATAGGAAGGGCTGCCCCAGGAATTAGCCCAACACAGAGAAGGCACTCCAGGGAGAGAAGGAGCTCAGCTGCAGAGCCCCCGAAGAGCCCAAGAGGCTGGGTCAGAAGGGGCCCCGGAATCCTCATTGTCTGCCTTCTTCCTTGACCCGATGCATTTATACCTCGAGACACAAATGAGGGGTTACTGGCCACATCTGGGAACACTTGCATTATGTTCGATTCAGGGTGGTCTGCTTAAAGTTGACGCCAATTAGTAACATCACAAACGCCTCCTGTGTCTATAGATCTTTGTCTGAAGAGCTTAAGGCACACAGAAAGGGGCTTTGAGCCCAGCCCTTTTTACATGGCATCTCGACAGAATCATGCTCAGTGATCAGAAGAGCGGGATGAGGCGCCCATACCCCACCCTCCCAAGGCCCTGTTCTGCTCACCTGACAGCTGACTGGCACTCCCAGCCCAGAGGATCCCGGCAGCTATAGCAGCTCAATGCCTAATATGGACGGAGCCACAAAGAGGAAGAAAAAGAACATTCATTGTCCTGCTACTGTGTACTGACCATGCTCCCTTGCTTACTAACATGTCTGGTGGCCAGGGGAGCGATACTGTGAAGCCCATTCTAAAGATGACAGATTCGGGGCACCTGGGTGGCTCAGTCGGCTGGGTGCCTGACTTCAGCTGGGGTCATGATCTCACTGCTGTGGGTTCGAGCCCCGCGTCGGGCTCTGTGCTGACAGCCAGCTCAGAGCCTGGAGCCTGCTGCGGATTCTGGCTCCACCTCTCTGCTCCTGCCCTGCTCTCTCTCTGTCTGTCTGTCTCTCAAATATAAAATAAGATATAAAAAAATTTTCTTTAATTTAAGATGACCAATTCAAGTCTTGGAGACAATAAGTAACCTGAAGGAACTCTTGTTCAAAGAAGAGAATTGGGGTAGATTGGGGGCGAAGGAGCAGGGAAACGGAGGAGGGAGGGAGGGAGCTGGGAGGGGAGGAAACGGAGGAGGGAGGGGAGAAACCCGAAAGGAGCAAGGAACAGCTGCACAGGAAAGTTTTCACGCTCAGAGAAATGGAAACGTACAGCCCTATGCAAACATCGAAGCTTTAATCTACAAGCAAATAGAGAGGATGCACCCCACGCCCTATGCAATTAATGATGCATCAAACCCTAAGAAGGAAACGCGGCAAATACGGATGGAGAAGGAACACGGAGAATCGCATGAAAGTTGTGTGGCCCTTCTGTCAGTCCGTGGGGGACCACCGCCCACCGATTCGGGGACTCCCCAGGCCAGAGCTCCGGCTCACAGACAAAACCACGCGCCAGGCGAGGGGCGCTGGGAGGGGGGCACTCAGCGGGCTGAGGTGGGGGCGCCGCTGGGGCTGTCTGACCTGTTAGGACCCGACCGTCGTCAGACAGGGAGCTGGACGGCCTAGCTCAGGGTCAAACACAGAAGCTGAGACACAACCTTCACCATCACGCGCAAGAGCCTGGGCTGGCCGGGGTAGAATGGGAAGGGCGCGCGTGACCCCGGGCAAAGCGTGTGCCTCCCTGGGCCTCGGTGTTCTCATCCGTAGAATGGGCACTCTGAAGCACCGACTGGTCACTATGGAGAGCAGGAGGGGCAGAGAGTGCGGAAAGTGCCGAGCTTAGCACCTGGCAGTCAGTGCTAGATCTGAAGATTCACCTGAGAAGAATTTCAGATCGCGAATGGCCAGTGAGAAACGATGTGTGAGGTGTTGAGGGGAAAACCAGGGAGAACTTGGGCCAAGGGGCCAGTACTCAAAGTAGGCCAGAAAGGAGGAGGAGGGCGTTTGGGTCGGGCAGATTTGGCAGGACACATAAAAAAGGGACGAGAGTGTGCAGGGAAATGAAAGCCCCCTGAAGACAGACAGAAAAAGGAGTTGATCTTGCAAGTAGTAAATGGTTCGTAAGACAGCCCTGGGCTGGAGTAAAAGAAAAACTGAGGGTGGAAATCAGACATTGTTTTACTAGATACCAGCCAGTCCCAGAAGCTTCAGAGCTAGGCATTTACGGGGACAGAAGTCGTGTTTTAGGCAGGTCAGTCAGACAGATAGATGTTTGGGATAAAACTAGAGGCCCTGGTAGGTGCAGTTTCTTTTTTTCTTTTTTTAAAAAAATTGTTTTAATGTTTATTTATTTTCAAGAGACAAGAGTGTGAGCGGGGGAGGGGCAGAGAGAGAGAGACAGAATCTGAAGCAGCTGCAGCTCCAGGCTCTGAGCTGTCAGCACAGAGCCCGACATGGGGCTCAAACTCACGAGCTGTGAGATCATGATCTGAGCTGAAGTCAGACACTTAACAGACTGAGCCGCCCAGGAGCCCCTCATAGATGCAGTTTTGATCGGACCCTGTATATCTGCTTGTTTTTAAGACTAAAGCACAGAGAGTTGAACGTTCTGTACCTAGGAACGCAGCTGGATGGCTGGTGGACCCCACAGGAGATAATCAGGTGTGGGTCTATTTCACCAAATCAACCTCAAATAAAGTCCTACGTCAGTTCAACTCCCAGAACTAGTACTGCATGTCCACTGGCCCATCGGACCCCAGAAGCACCTATGAACTTGACCAGATGAGTGAAGCAGACTGATCCCAAGGGAGTTTGGGGTCAACCAAGGCGGGTCATCGCAGCACGTTCTCGGTGGCTGAGACGTCCATCCCAAGCCATTCCCCTCCCGTCGCACCTCTAAACCAAGCTGCGTCACTGAGAGCACCCGGTTAGAAAGAGCAGCAATCTCCAGTTCGGGGTGAAGGTCAGTGAGACAAGCGTGCGGCAGACGCTTCAAGGAAGATCAAGGCTGATCACAGGCGGAGACTGAGAATAGAGAGATGGTTCTGGCAAAGGTGGACACACGGAATATATGCGTCACCTCTCCTCCCTCCCACACTTCACCAGGAGGACAGCGAGGAATCCGGAAGTAAAACATACAAACGCAAAGCGAGGAGACTCGGCAACAGCGGACAAAATGTGTCCCCACGCAGTTTGGAAGATGCAAAGCAGAAGTGGAGACAGACTTTGAAACAAAGTAAGAACTAAGGCTCCACTGGGAAGCACAGCAATTCAAACCACAAGAGAAGCCAGAAAAGGCTTAGGAATTGGAGGCAACACAGTGAAAAGTTAAGGCTGAAGACCTGGCCAGGGGCAGGGGGTGGGGGGAGGGGGCAGGGGTGGTGGGGGGAGGGGAGGAGGAGGTCAATCTCTCCCCACTCTTCTCCCTCCCCCCCTCCCTCAGCAGCCTCCTCCCTGTCTCCACCAGCGTCTGGAGGGTTTACTCAAGGAAAAAAAAAAATCACAGAGAACCTGGGCTCCAGGATACAGCTGACAACCGGCATCCAGGACTGAAAACTGGAATGAGTTCACTCTACAGCGCCCTCCCCTCTCATTCCTTTTCCCTATTTGGTCCCCCCAAAATGCTGACACTCGGGCTTAAGGATGGACAGACACTGAAAACAGGGAGTACCCCCAGTGCCACAGATCCACATCTAATCTCGTCCCACAAGGGAGCACCCCCAGCTACCTCGTAGGTACGACTTTCACAGCCTGTGCCTGACCCTCAACTGGGAGCAGACATCCAAAGATGATCAGCATCACAGAGGTTTTGAGAAACTCCTTTAACTTAAGGTCGAGACCGAAAGAAACACACAAATAAAGGAGAGCCCACACACCAGAAAAATGCAAAGGATAACACCTACCACAAATTCCTATCCTCAGGAACACTGTATCCACGAAACAGGAAAAGAACCATTAGATAGTCAACGAGGAATGTGTCAGGGCGAGGGGGGATGTGGGAACCCTCAGTACTTTCCTCTCAATTTGCTGAGAACCTTAAACTGCTCTAAAGAAATGCAGTCTTTAAAAAAGAAAATGTAAGAATGCAGAAACTGAAAATGAACTCTTATAAGCCATTTAAATAGTAATAGAAACTTAAACTTCACTGGAAGGGCACAGAACTGAAGGTAGAGACACAAAAGATAAGAAAATTAGAGAATAAATCCATGCTCCAATAGGAGTTCCAGGAAAACAGAACAAGGAAAAAGGAGGGAATAATATTCCCAAAGAAATCATCTAAAAAAGATTCCTAGAACTGAAGAATTTAAGTTTCTGAATTTACCCAAGTGCTCGGCATAATAAATGAAAAGGGAGCATCATCATGAAATTTCAGAACACCGAGGATTAAGAAAAGATCCCAAAGAAAGATCCAAGGAGAAATCAAATGACACATTTCACACTGGAAATAATCAGAATGACTTCGGGTTTCTCAACAGCGATATTGGGAAATGATGAAATAATGCCCTTAAAAATTCTGAGGGGAAAATGATGTGCTATCTAGAATTCTATACCCAACTAAAATAACAACCCAAAGTAAGAGTAGAATAAAACCACTTTCAGAAATTCAAGATCTCAAAAAAATAAATAAATAAACCCACAAAGAAACAAACAAACATGAACCGTATCTCCCAACTATTCTTTCTCCAGAAGCTACTGGGGCACAGAAAATATTGACTGATGCAAAGACATGAAACCCAGAACAGGCGATCCAACAGAAGGAGAGAAACGACTTCCAAAGTGTCAAGGACAACAGATTGGAAAAGGACATCTCCGACATGAAATCAATGAAACAGATTTGATTATCTGATGTGTTGGAACTACGCTGAAAAGAGCTTTAGAAGTTCTATCAGAGGGGCGCCTGGGTGGTTCAGTCAGTTAAGTATCCGACACTTGATTATGGCTCAGGTCATGATCTCAAGGTCTGTAAGTTCAAGCCCCATGTCGGGCTCTGTGCTGACAGTGCAGAGCCTGCTTGGGATTATCTCTCCTCTCTCTCCGCCCCTCCACCCCCCCTCAAAATAAATAAACTTTAAAAAATAATTTAAAAAGTAGTCCTATCAGAAGATCAGGGTGAATTATTGATATGCCCACAAAAACTCAAGTGAACAAAAATAGAGACAATTAGTGGCTGCACGAAACATAATTGCACAGGAATTAGAAACTTAAGTTAACTGTAGCTGTAAGTCTATGCTGAGTACAGATTCAAACGAAGTTTGTGATCAAAGGATTTTGGAAGGAGGGGGTAAAGGGAAGTCGAGCGTGCATCCGACGGTTTGTTTTAGGGGCAGAAGGGAGGAGGCCTGAGAAAGAAAGCCACAGTCCAAATGACAATGAAATGAAAATGAAATGAAAAGATGGTCTGGAGATTAACAATTGTAGCACACATTACTATTTGTAAATTTAAGTGGTAAATTCCAGAAAACAATAAAAACACAAACTAAAAAATTAAGACAGTTGTGTGTAGGCAGCAAGACCCAGAGTAGAAGTAGGTGTTTTTCATTTTAAGGTTATAATTGGCTGACCCATTTAAGGTTCTAATAATGATTTATTCTTTTTAATGTTTTATATACTTTTGTGAGAGAGGCAGAGACAGAACATGAGCACAGGAGGGGCAGAAAGAGAAGGAGACACAGAATCGGAAGCAGGCTCCAGGCTCTGAGCTGTCAGCACAGAGCCCGATGCAGGGCTTGAACCTAAGAAATGCGAGATCATGACCTGGGGCGAAGTCGGACGCTCAACCGACTGAGCCACTCAGGTGCCCCAATTGTAACTTTTTAGACTGTGTTCATATTCACCCTTATGGAAAACTGAAGGCTATGTTTAAAAACTAAAACGCAAGGCATCTGAGCAGCTCAGTCGGTTAAGCCTCCAACATCTGCTCAGATCATGATCTCATGGTTTGTGAGTTCAAGCCCCACGTCGGGCTCCGTGCTGGCAGCTCAGGGCCTGGATCCTGCTTCCGAGTCTGTGTCTCCCTCTCTCTGCCCCTCCCCCACTGATGCTCTGTCTCTCAAAAATGAATAAATGTTTAAAAAAATATTTTTAGTGGCGCCTGGGTGGCTCAGTCGGTTAAGTGTCCAACTTCGGCTCAGGTCATGATCTCCCGGTTCGTGGGTTCGAGCCCGGCGTTGGGCTCTGTGCTGACAGCTCAGAGCCTGGAGCCTGCTTCAGATTCTGTGTCTCCATCTCTCTCCAACCCTCCCCTGCTCACGCTGTCTCTCTCTCTCTCTCTCTCTCTCAGAAATAAATTAAACATTAAAAGAAAAATGTTTTAATATTATTAGAAAACCTTCAGTGTTTAGCTATTTCATCTCGTTTTAATTATTTTTCAGTCTGCGTTTTAGAATGTAGATAATGTACTTAGAATGTTTATAATATAGACTCTATACTGCGGTCCATGGATGCAACTTATAAATCAATATATACGTATGTGGAGAGAGACCCAAGTTTGATCTAAAGAGCAAGAAAACCAGTATTTGCTTAGTAGCTACTGTGTGCTAACGCCTCTGTGACAAAAGCGTTATCTTCATTTTGCAGATGAGAATGCGGGTCTGAGATTTAAGGCATTTGTTGTTTTCACATCCTTGTTATTTCCTTTAGCAATGTAAGCCCCAGGAACATAGTATAATCAAAACAGCAGCTATCATTTATTAGGGCCACTCTGTGTAGCCTCTTTTCTTGGTTTACATCATTTTCATCACGGCTCTAAAAGCCACATGGCATGGTTCTCTTTTTACTTCAGGAAACAGAGGCAGCGTGAGATTAAGTGGCTTGTCCAAGGCCCTGCATTTTGGACAGTTTCAGAATGTCCAACGATGGGCCGGAGTATGACAATCTTTGCTGTCAAGGAAGCCGGGGACTTCAGAAAAGAGAGTGTTTTAAAGTTGCTGAGGGTTTTTCATGGCATTCACTGCCCAGCCACACTAAAACTTTTACTTGGGAAAAAAAACTGCCCTAGGCTCTTTCTTAAAGGTGCTTGACCAAACGGAGAAGGGGGTGGGGGGGCTGCCAGAATCAGAAAATAAAGCCTCCGTAATGAAAAGCCCCATTTAAAAAGACAAGTTTCTAGCCAGACAACGGAAACCGAGAGCATTCTAAGAATGTTGCCGGAGGCAGGTCTGCGGGAGGTGGGGGTGGGGAGGACAGACCACCACCCCGAGAGGCAGGCAAAGCAAACCAGTGACCAGCAGCTGGCGGGTGGGGGGCCTGGACAGTGTCCGCCTGTCGTCCTGACTGGCCGTCCCCTGGAGATTAAAGCAGGAGCCTCAACCTCCAGCCCATTCAAAAGAAAATATTCTAGCTCGGCCTCTCCTTGCACAGTGACTTTTTCTCTTTCCTTCCTTCCTTTCTTTTCCCCTTGCAGAATAGAAGATCAAACGGTTTGCCCAAGAGGCAGAAAATCCATTTATCTTCAAAGGCTCCCGGACATTTACTGGGGAACCCGGAGACGTGTGTCCAGCTAACCTCTGGGCCTCTAGTTATTCCCCTTTCCTTTCTTTTTCTTCCTCTTTTTTTTTTTTTTTTTAGTGTTTTTTATTTATTATTGAGAGACAGCGTGAGCAGGGGAGGGGCAGAGAGAGGGGGAGTTACAGAATCTGAAAGAGGCTCCAGGCTCTGAGCTGTCCGCACAGAGCCCGATGCGGGACTCGAGCTCACAAACTGTGAGATCACGACCTGAGCCGGAGTCGGACACTTAACAGACTGAGCCACCCAGGCGCCCCGTCCCATTCCTTTCTGAGCACGTTACACTGTGCTGTGCTCGGTCCAGTAAGGAGGCGCCTCTGCCCGAATGTGCGAACAGGCTGTGTGTCCCGGAAGGGGCGAGCACACACCCCCTAAGATAACGCGCAGCTGTGTGTAGCCCTGGGTGCTGCGCACACGACATTCTGCTCGTTAACATAAAGCCGACACCTCTCCTGCGGCACACGTGTCCCATCCGGCTCTCCTCCCAAATGCCCGCAGCTGTTGGCTCAGTCCCCGCGCGCAGAGACAGAGCCCACGACGTGCTGAGAACAAGCCCTCTGGTCCTCCGTCATTCTGTCCGGTTAGATCGAAGCCAGCGAGGACTCACAGCTCCCTTTCAGTTCTAATAAGCCTCTCAGGAAAGCTGCACTTTACCAACTTCAAACAATTGTGCAAAGTTGGACCTTACAAAGCATTCATAATCCGCTGCCTGCTGGCTGGTAAAAACCATGTACTTTGGATGAGGGCCACCCAAGGCTTAATTCATAGCTATGCTGTTTTTAAGCTGTGTGACCTTGGGCAAGTTACCTAACCTCTCTGGACCACCGTTCCTCATTTGTGACATGAAGAACTACCTTCCGGAGTTGAAGGAGAGCCAAACAGATGAACATATGGAGGGAGTTGGCACACGGATGTTGGTGAACTCAAGTTACCTGCGTAAAATGGGAATTAACTGCCCAAGACTCTCATTTCTAGATGCCAAGCGGAGACGTGGCCTCCATCTGACTCGCTGCACTCCTGTGGAAGTCGTTAAGCCTCTGGCTTCCTTTAGGGGGGCACCGACTGAGACACCGGCTCTGTGGGTCTCCTCCTCCTCCTCTCAAAACCTGAAGAGGCACCTGGTGGGGGCTCAGTCGCTTAAGCGACTGACTCATGATTTCGGCTCAGGTCATGATCTCATGGTTTGTGGGTTCAAGCCCCGCATTGGGCTCTGGGCTGATAGTGCGGAGCCTGCTTGGAATTCTCTCTCTTCCCCCCTTTCTCTGCCCCTTCCCTGCTCTTACTCTCTCACTCTCTCTCTCAAAATAAATAAACTTTAAAAAAAATTAACTCCTGAAGCTCCTTGATAGCAGGAACTATTCTAGTCTCCCCTTTATTCTCCTGGGACACTGTAGCCCTCCCCGCCCCCCAAAATACCTCCTAAACGAAGGGTGTGGGGGAGGGGCCACGGCGGTCACAGCGAGGACTGTGGAAATGCAGCACGGTCCCATCTGAAAGCTGTCGGGTGCAGAATTTGACACCCAGCGGTACCAGGTAAATACACCTGGGGTTTTAATTCAGGCCCCCCAGGATGCCATTGCTCTAATCGTTCCAGAAAGCATACCAGCTACTGCCCTCCCCAACGCCCCGGGCATTACCTGGACTCACCTCACTGCTTTCTGTTGCGAGCAGGGTCAGAAGGGAGCCCTCCCGGCCGAACACCCAGGTACAAGATGTGCACTTCTGTTCTGTCCTCACGAACACACTGCTGCTGAGGGCCCCGTGGGGGCCTGTGCTCCCTTGGGCTTACACCCGAGCCAAACTCATCGCTCCCTCTTCGGCCCCACCCCTCCCGCCCAGTACCTGTGTCCCCTCCCCCCACCCCCGCAGGTGCTGACCCTGCTAAGACCACAGGGGGCGTGTCTCCTACCCCGCCCCCCGGGGAGGGGGTTGAGCAGCAGCCAAGTTCAAGTTCACCCATCTCTCCATTCCCTCCAGAGTCCGGGGCGCTTTCTCTCAGAGAGCAGATCTCCAGCCAGGAAGGGGTGGGTGACTGTGCTAATTGCCCGGGCTGCTGGGGTCCTCCGACCCCCCACCCAGGCCACCCCCAGCTCCAAGAGAAGACCCAGCTGAAGGCCTTCGGGGTCTCAGCACCAGCTTCTGCCCTAAGCCACACATGGACACCTTGCGGCCCCTATTCTGCCCCCTCTGTGAAGAGGAGAACTTTCCTCTTTCAGAATCATGGTTTTCAGCCTTAAAAGTAAAAAGCTTAATACTTGGAGATAGAGCAGAAATCTTGCCTTCCCGCTTGGAGCTAAGGGCGAGCAATGAGCGCACCACACCGAGTAGCGGCAAGGAGGTGGCTTCGAGGGAGACGGAAGAGAGTGGCAGTTTCTATCTCAGGTCAGTCTCAAAGGGCTTCCTCGAGAAGCTGAATCGGAAAGGATGGGCTCCAGTTTGCTACAAAGAAAGAAGGGGATTCTGGGCAGAAGGTGGACGGGACGCCCACGCCTGGCCCGGAGCGGGGACACGCCATCGTGTGCCTGGGGACAGGGGTGCTTCCAGATGTAGGCATATACGGTCAGGGAGGGTGACGAGCGGCCAGCTCAGACTGAGCCCTGCCAACGTGCTGAGGGTCAGCTGTGTGGACCCAGGAAAGGACTCTGCAGACGCGATGAGGCTGTATCTCAGGGGGGCTTCCGCAGGAAGGTGTACAGGACGCACTGTGATACACCGCAACCCAAAGACCAGCCCCACGTGGAAGAGGAAGGAGGGGAGGCGGAGCGGACTTCAGGCATGCCCAGCGCTGGGGGCCCTCCAGCCCCGCCCTTGAGGGCCACCCATCTCCCCCTGACATCTGCCGCACCCCTCCTGTGAGCAAAGTCTCCTGGGTCCGGTACCCACTGTCCCGTCCTTGACTAGACAAGTGACCATGGCAGAGAAGAACGAGGCCGTGTTCTGGAGTCAAAGCCTGGAGTTCAAGTCCCCGAGAGAGAAAACCCTCCCACAGCTGCCTGCCAGGCTCCGTCTCCTTCCCGTTGGCCGTCTGACTCCACTGCAAATCACATCCACGACACCCCTGCAGACCTCAGACGCTCGGCCCGCAGGCTCCCTGTCCAGCAGGTTGACAGCCTTCCCCTTGACTCCTGCTGACCTTCAGGGCCTCACGGGAAGGTGCTGAACGTGCCCCCAGCCGGCCACAGCGACACAGCATCCCCCCCAAAGTCGCACCAGAACACCCCCAAAACCCGAGCTCTGATCTGAGCTGCCATGAACCCGTTCCTTGCTCCTCCCCTCTTCCTACAGCAAAATTTAAGAGCCTTTTAGCCACCAGACGACGACGGTGACATTTCCAGTTGCGTCCAAAACTTCAAAAAACCCAAACAACGAAAACCATAAGCACAGCCTTCTCGAGCCGCGGGTTTCAGCCTCATTCTGTAATTTCCACAGGCGCGGCGGGGCCCTCCCACATGAAGAATGGGGGTGTCCGAACAGTCGGCCCTGAATATATGATGTGGCCATAAACGCATTCAGACCGCGGAATGGTCTCCTATAAACTCTTTGACAGTCCTCCTGGCAGGAAACGGCATTCTAATGTAGATTTCTCCGATTTTCCCTAGAGGAACCCATAAACTCCGCAGGTGCTCGTTCAGGAAGAAAAGCGGGGGGTGGGGGGCCAGGGGTTGACTTCTCCCACGAGGCTGTCCTGTCTCCCCCCCACCCCCAGCCGTGCAGACATCCGCTGACAATGTCCGAGCGCTTCATCTGAGACCGTCCCCAAGCTCTCTCCGCTGGAACTACAAAGCAGTATGTCCCTTCAGCGGCAGTGACGGCTGAATAGGAGCGCGGTGCCTTCGGAAGAAAGCCAGGCAAAGATTTTCAGGGCAGAACAAACGACTGAAAAACTCTTCTCCAGAAACAACCAGGCAGGACCCAAAAAGCGTTGTGTCTTTATACATGATGCATGTATACAAGATACACAAGATATAGGGGCGCCTGGGCGGCTCAGTCAGTTAAGCGTCCGACTTTCGCTTAGGTCACGATCTCGTGGTTCGTGGGTTCGAGCCCCGCGTCGGGCTCTGTGCTGACTGCCAGCTCGGAGCCTGGAGCCTGTTTCGGATTCTGTGTCTCCCTCTCTCTCTGACCCTCCCCTGTTCACGCTGTCTCTCTCTCTCTCAGAAATAAATAAAACGTTAAAAAAAAATACACAAGATACATACATGGTGTCTTTAGCATATCATATCCTAACTATACCCACTGCTGCTTCTGTGTCCATTACAACTCCCTTAGATACCACTCCAAACAATAAAATAAGAAGACTCAGCCACTGGTGGAAGTCACTCGGCGTACCTGCACCTAACTCAGCGCTATGCTCTCCCATCCCCTGCCTGACCACAGTCCAGTGCTTTCTTTCCCATAAGCAAAAAGCCAACGCGACCCCTTCCAACCCCAAGCGGGGGCGCTGCACTCCCCAAAGCCAAATGGCACCGTACCTTAGGGAAAGCTGGTCCTTTCAGACAGCCCGTAAACAAAGCAGCCCAGGGCAGCCTGTACCCCGCAAAGAGGGAGCCCTTGCAGAGGCTGACACCTCCCTGGGGCTGTGCCTTTGATCGCGTGGGGAGCCCTTAATGTCCCTGCGAAGAGCGCGGGCGCGGTCAGCCTGACACCCTGGCTCCGGGCCCCTGCCCAGAGAAGCGGTGGCAGCCAAGCCAGCCAGGGGAGAGGCGTCTGAGCCAATATCTGCTCCCGGGGCTGCAACAACCACCAGAGGAAAAAAAAAAAAAACTTCAGCCGACCTTCCAAGTCGCGTTCCCTCCGCCCCCTGGGGCTCCTGCTGGGTCAGATGGCAAATGCCACAGTTCTCGGTCTTCTTAGCACTGGAGCGTTTTGCTGGGTCAGAGCGCTCTCCACGCAGGTACATACCAATCTGTCAGGCTAACCACCAGCAGTTACACGGAGTCGTTTTAAACAACAGGAAAGTTTTGTGCTTGGAGGGAACGGCGTACTCTTGCGCAGAGAACAAAGGGTCAGGAGCAGAGCCTCGGCTTTGCCAGCCCCGTCGGCCTCGGGTGCCGGGCTGGCCCAAGGAGGCACGTGCCCTTCAAAAGGACCCCGTGAATACCAGGATCACCCCCTCCCCAACAAGGAAAGCTCCCCTGAGAGATACAGACGCACACCTTCCTTAGACTTCTCATACTGAAATCACTTCTGGGGCGCCTGCGTGGCTTAGCTGGTTTAGCGTCCAAGTTCAGCTCAGGTCATGATCTCACTGTTCGTGAGTTCGAGCCTGGCGGCTGGCTCTCTGCTGACAGCCTGGAGCCTGAAGCCTGCTTCGGATGCTGTGTCTCCTTCTCTGCCCCTCCCCAGCTCATGCTCACTCCCACACACGCCCGCTCTCTATCAAAAAAAAAAATTTTTTTTTTAAAAAAAGAACGAAAGAAACCATTTCTGGGGCGCCTGGGTGGTTCAGTCGGTTAAGCATCCAACTTCGACTCGGGTCACGATCTCACGGTTTGTAAGTTCAAGCCCCGCGTCGGGCTCTGTGCCGACAACTTGGAGCCTGGAGCTGCTTCGGATTCTGTGTCTCCCCCTCTCTCTGCCCCTCCCCTGCTTGCACTCTGTCTCTCAAAAATAAATAAACATTTAAAAAATTTTCTTTTTAAAGAAATCTCTTCTGCTCTGGAAAGAAAATGCCAACTCTTGGCCACAGCTGTGTGGCCACAGCTACACGACCCTGTTGTGACAGACTCTGAAATCCAAGAATCCTGATCTGATCCTAATTAAAGAGGAAAGGAACAAAATCATGGGAGCTGACTACCTTTAACTAAACTTATTTTTATCTTCTCATCTGGGTCTTCTCTTTGCTTGCAAATACGACTCAGATGTGACCCAGGGGTATCCGTGTCATCTACCTTTTGTGACAAAGGCCAAAGGGCTGGATTATTCTTTTTTTTTTTTAATGTTTTTTTTTTTAATTTATTTCTAGGAGAGAGAGAGAGAGACAGCGTGAGCAGGGGAGGGTCAGAGAGAGAGGGAGTTACAGACTGAAACAGGCTCCAGGCTCTGAGCTGGCAGTCAGCACAGAGCCCGACGCGGGACTCGAACCCACGAACCACGAGATCATGACCCAAGAGAAAGTCGGACGCTCAACCGACTAAGCCACCCAGGCGCCCCAGGGCTGGATTATTCTTGTTCGTGCCTCAGTCAGCAAAAAGAGTTCTCAGCTGCTTCTAGGTTCAGTTCCCAAAAAGTACTAGGGGCTACAGGGTGGAAGGAAGAAGCCCCATATCACAGAGCTATTCCTTCTCGGGCTGAGCAGTGTCTCCCTAAAAAGGGCTGGAAGAGACCCCACTCTTTCCTAACCTTCCCAGCAAGGGCCGGGGCAGCGCCCCCTGGTGGTTTTGCTTGAGCGAGGCTCCGGGAGTCCGAGCAAAGCCGTATGCAGCACCATGGCTTTGTCCATCTGGGGAGGCAGTCGGGCCTGGTGACCATGCACAGAGGACCCGCTGCAGCGTCCGCCACTTGGCGCGATGCCTGTAACGGCGGGTCACTGAAGCTGGACACTTCAGGAATGCCCACCAAGAAAGGAACGTGTAATGTCGTCTCCGATACCCACATGCACAAAAGATACGTACACAAAGAGTTTTCAAATAACGTGGATGTACGTTGGATATAACACGCAGCAGCAAAAAAGTTTTAATTGTTATACGGGGCTCCTGGGTGGCTCAGTCAGCCGAGCATCAGACTCCTGACTTCCACTCATAATCTCACTTCACAGTTCATAGGGTGGAGCCCCACGTTGGGCTCTGTGCTGACGGTGTGGAGTCTGCTTGGGATTCTCTCTCTCCCTCTCTCTCTGCCCCTCCCCTGCTCTATTTCTCTCTCTCTCAAAATAAGCAAACATTTAATAAATAGTTTTAAAAATACAAATAGGGAGAAATATACATATACATGTATATTTTATGTAATAAATATTATATATGTTATATAAAACACATCTATATTTACATATTAGTAATACCATGTTAACATTATCACATTAATGTATTAGGTAGTATTATATAATATAGATTATGTATTACTCTATATTACATGTAACATATATTATACATTATATATAATTAACATATATATTTATATTTCTATACTGAAAAATGTCTACAGTGATTGCCTCTAAATGAAAGAATTCAAGATTTCTGTTATCTTTCCTATACTGTGCTGACTTTGTGAATGGACGTAAATTGTCACCATCAGGAGGAGAAAATGAGCGAAGAAAAATTTGTCTTTGTTAGGGCTGCATCACAGGACCTTTGAACCCATTATGCTTTTTCATTACTGTCAAAACAGGCTTTTGAGGGGTGCCTGGGGGCTCAGTGGGTTGAGCATCCGACTTCCGCTCATGTCATGATCTCACGGTTTGTGGGTTTGAGCCTCACGTCGGGCTCGGTACTGACAGCTCAGAGCCTGGAGCCTGCTTCGGATTCTGTGTCTCCCTCTCTCTCTGCCCCTCCCCCGCTCACGCTGTCTCTTCTCTCTCTCTCAGAAATAAATAAAACATTAAAAAAAAATTTTTTAAACAGGCTTTTGATGTGAAGATATCGTTGAGGTGTGTAAGGAGGAGAGAGAGCGCAACACATCAGTTCTGTAGGGGTGTTTCTGGGGTGAGCCGATCTTCTGAATGCAGGTCTGCAAACCCCATAGCTCTCAATGCCAATCCATCTCCTTTCCACAAACCCCTTGCTTCTGTTCCACATCAGATGCCACTCTCCCCAACCACATCCCCTGCACATTAAATATGACAAGCACTGACACAGTCACCATACCAGCAGCCAACGCAAACATCTGAGACTGATGTGTCTGCTTTATTTTTCTCTCTGACCTCCAAGGCCTGACATGATGACCTTCAAAAGGCAGAAGAGTCTCCATCTGTCCAACAAAGTGTCCAGGAGATCACGGTAACACCGTTAACAAATAAATAGGCCTTGGCGCTTAACAAAATGTTTGCATGAGTATTTTTCACATCACTTGAGAAGCACTTTACCTGTACAAACGGTGAGGTGTTACATGCTCACTGTCACAGCTGCCAGACGCTGACTGCTCAAAGCCTGTGCATCCCCTACCCACCCCCCGTCTTGTCAGGGCTCCCGTTCTCTGTGCGTACTGCGCGTTTCGTCCGCCTGGGAAGTCCTCACCCCTCATCTGTGATACGAACTCCTACTCATCCTTCAAAACCCAGTTCTAGCATCTCTTCTTTTACGCGATGGCCGTGACCTCCCCATACAGGCCTGACCACTAAACTTCTTTGATTAGGTTTAACATACCTCCAGAAGCCAGACTCAAGAGACAGACTTGTGGCTGATGCAGATAAAGGGGACTGCGGTGTGGAGCTTACCCAGAGGAAGCCAAATGGTCCCACAAAAAAAGGGACTCGGGACTCCGGCATATGTTAAGTGAAGAAGCAGCACTGTAAACAGGGCACTTCTCTGAAATACTGTATACACGGCACTCGGCCCCTCCACTCCCATCCTGGGGCCACACGCAGAGCGTCAGGACACAGGCATCACCCCAGGCAAAATGCACAAACTTGATATAAACAGAATCAACTAGGAAGTAGACCCGCTATTACAGACATAGTCTTGCATACAGAAAGCTCCAGATACCGGCTGATTTGGTCCTGGGCACCCAAGGAAGCAACACCTGCCAATCCACAAAGGACCTTCCCTCTCCTTCTTACACACACGTGAAAATCCAGAGGTCGCAGCATCCCAAGGACTGAAGCATGAACAGAACAGCCAGGAGAAAACGCAGGGATACAAAGAGAATCAAAACAAAACAAAACACAATGACTTTGTTATCCTCTGAGAGACGGGAGGGCCATGCTTTGTCACCAGCCCATTCAACAAGAGACCAAACAGTGCAGAGAAGGCGCCCTTCGAGGTGACCCGGGCCGTCCTCTGGTTTTAGAGCTGAGGGACAGTCTTGGGCCCTCTGGGCTGTTATTAACAAAACCATCACACAGAGAGGAGCTTCAACAAAGAGCATTTCTTTCTTACAGTTCTGGAAGCTGGAAGTCCAAGATCAAGGTGCCCATAGACTTGGTGACAGTGAGGAACTGCTCCCTGGGTCAGCCGTTTTGCTGTGTTCTCACACAGAGGAAGAGCCAAGGCAGCTCTCTCTGGGGTCTCTTATAAGGGTACTGACCCTATTCATAAGCTCCTCCCTCATGACCTAATCACACCCCAGAGGCCCCACCTCCTAACACCATCACATTAGGGCTTAGCTTTCAACATACCAATTCAGGGATGACAGGAACATTCAGTCTGTAGCAGGGACCCACGGCTGCTGGGGAGCTGAGGAGGAGGAAGGCTGTGGGTGGGAAAGCCACACGCATTTCCAAAGCCAAGAGTTTTAGCCACTCTGTTACGTTGTTCCTATATACAGTCAGTTCTGCTGTAAGGCTGGGTTTTAAACTGCATATTCATACCAACAGACTGATACATTACAGAACAATGTGACCACTTGGTGAATCTTCTGTGTGCTTAGAAGTGATTTCTTGTGCAAGAGACACTAAGGTGAATGCAGAAAAAAGGTGCCCAGCTCAACAGCGCTGCTTCACAATTAGCAAAACGCACCCCTCGCACGCGGACCAGCTACCACCAATCACTGCTCCTGCTAGGAGCCACGCCCATCCCCATCTGGGGTTAGAACCTTCCACACAATTCCACACCTCCCTCCTTTCCCTCCTTCACCATAACTCACAAGCTGCAAGGCTTCCAATGCCCAATTCTGCAAAGTTTCATTCGTGTATCTTACGCTTCACAGCAAAGTTCCACGTTTATGGTAGTATTTGTGTATTTCCTAACCAGTTTGCATCTGTAAAACTGTGCTTTCGTTTGCTAATAGGATTTTTTTCTCTTTTTTTTTTTTCCTCAGTGTGTCATTATCAACTTTTTGAGTGCCGTGCCCACCACCCTGATTTTTCCGTAACCCCCTTATTGTACAATTTCTTACGATGCAGTGATATTTTAGGAACGCATATGTCTCATTATAGTAGAACTGACTATATAATGTATTACTCTATTTCTGCACACAAACCAATTTCAGGAGTTTCTCTGATCCTTAAACAAAGACCCAAAGGGCAAGGCGGGCTGATTCTGGTTTGGAAAATGTAATCGCCACCACTGAATCACGCACCACTCGCTCCTAGTGCATTATTTCTGCTGACCCCAAAACTTTCATCTCCTGCTTGACCTTTTCCCCACACTGATGCAGCTAGAATCTTCCTGGGAGAAGGCCACCTGTTGGGTTTTGTTTGCATAAAAGAAATCTGCATATCATCCATTCCCCAACCCCCCACCCCCCAGCCAGATACAAAATAAAATTCAAGCATACATAATGAAAGTTTCACTCCTGGCTTTGCTTTACAAGAAAGTAGCCAAGTCTCAGGGGGAGCTGTGAAGCTTACCCCCAGGCCCCGTGCCACCCCTCACCCACCTGCTTGTTAGCTGTGTGACCTTGGACAGACTCCCTGACTCTCTGAGCTCTGGTTTTCTCTGTCGTGAACAGAGATAACAAGGTTTACTTCAAAGAGGTTCTGCGAGGGGTAAATAAGATAATGGAGTAAAGTACTTAGCGCAGTGGCTGGCACTTAACGTGTTTGTTCATTTATTTCTTTTTTCTTAGGACTAGGCAAGCTAATGTCTTTGCCTCTCACAAATCTATTTCCTCATCTGTGTCTTATGTTACTAGCCTACATTGAAATCCCCTTCCCTCCCTGACTTCACCGCTCATTTGGAGCTTAAAAATTGCAAAAAAAAAAAAAAAGTAATAACTGGGAAGGTACAAAGCCCCTTAACTTTGGGGACCACCTCTTTTGGCCCATGGTGGCCAGTGGCCAGGTTCTCTTCTTTTGCCTTTCCTTGCCCTTAATTAGCTTGGAGCTGTCCTTTACTCATTCATTTGCTAGGTGCCCAGGCTACACTGGGTAGTCGAGTGACTTCTAAGAGCCTCCGTTTTCTCAGCAACATGAGGATGATAACACTTGTATCACAAGGTCAGAAGGCTGAAATGACGCTACGGCTCTAAGGCACCTTTACGCTGCCTAGCACACAGTAGGTGCTCAACAAAGAGTAGCTTTTACCTGCATCATCCCTGCTGTCAGGAAGCTTAAACTCCAAAAGCATAAAGACCCTCCCTTCCACTGCGTGAGCACAGACCTGCGGTGGCTCCTAGGCCAGGAAGGTTTGCAAACCTCTCTCCTACGGACCCAGACAAGCTTGAGCAAACCTTTCACTGGGTGTGAAACAATGAGGCTGATTATGCATGCACAGGACTGAAAAGGCGGCAGGCTTGCTAAGGTATGATTCATCACTGCCTGCTGCAGTAATTAGAAGTATTTTGGTTGGTTCTAGGTCAGAATGACCCAGTTACTGCACGTTGTGTTTTTGGGGTTTTTTGTTGTTTTTTTTTCCACTGTGAAAGTCTGTGGTGAACTTTAAAATAAAGCTTGGGAAAAGATAACTTGCTCTGTGCCTTTCGCTCAGAGGAAAGACATTATCGGCTCTGGCCCTCAGAAACAAGCCCTAATCACAGAAGCCATTAATGGTCAGTCTTGGGTTTTACCAGACAGAAGTATCTTTGGCATGGAATCTCCCAACCCCCGTCAACTTGAGTTCCTAGAAACTTACCCGTCTGTTTCCCCAGCACCAAGTATAAAATAAGCACCAAGAAAGTGTTTATAGAAGAAGTGCTCCTATAGGCAGTTAACTTTCCCAAAGTAAGGAAAAAACAGAATGAATGACCCAGAATATGTGATATTTGCTAAACTCTCCAGGAATAAAGTAACATTTTCTACTCTATTCCCGCTGGTGGGGGCTCATTGGCAAGGATGGTTTCTACATATGTAATATGACCTGCTAAGGGACCGAAACAAGCAGTCATAACAGAAGGCGGAGAAAACATACACAAGAATAGAAAGTGAGATCACTCACATCCTTGACAACTAACAGCACTGTAATTTTTTTGAATGCAGCAGAAAAAAGACTGGAAGGGAGTACACGAAAATCTTAACAGTGGATGTTTGAGGAAATGGAATTATAGACAAATGTTTTCTTCTTCCCAATTTTCTGTATTTTTTTCTAAAAATTTTTCTAAATTTTTTTTTTTACAAATGGTCACATGCAGTTTGTATAACAGCCTTTTGGGGGTGGAGAAGAGGATGCTAATCATGACAGCCCATCAAGATAGAGCCCACCATATTGAGCTGTGCGACATGCGACAGGTGAGGGGGAGCCGAAGCGCTGCAGCCACACCGACCTGACGCTGCCACTCCGTACCGGGCAGGCCCTGGAGCCTCTGAAACAGGGAGCCTCAGGCTAAGTGTCTCTTTGGCAGCAGTCTTTGGCTCTAGCTCAACAGCTGCTCGTGCATTTCAGGTGAGAACTCTCCTGGGGTAAACTGGACACCCTACTGGCGGGCTGAATGGGGAGCAAATGTCCCCAGACTGATCCTCGAATCCAAGCCCTGAGTCCCCGTCTGAAACTGCCCCCTTAACACCAGCCCACCCATCTATGGAATTCCTTCTCCCTGGAAATGGACTGACGGTGGGGGGATTGTTGTTACAAAGTTCAGAGCTGGGATGGGGTGACCCGGACGCAGCTTCTCTGACCCAAGAGAGACCTGACATGGCCCCTGCTCCACAAAGATCAAGCTCACGGTCTTTCTAGGCCATCCTCGGGTCCTAGCCGCTCCAGGAAACTTCCCAGATGGCTCCCATCTCCGCCTCTAACCCCTTTCTTCTTTGGAACTATGTATCATTAAATCTGAACAGACACAGAAGAACACGTGGAAGATACTTGAAGATACTTGTTACAAAGACTCAGGATACAACGAATAGCCTTGGGCTTCCTCCAGTTTAAAAACAAGACCATCATGGGACGCCTGAGTGGCTCAGTCGGTGAAGCATCTGACTCTTGGTTTCAGCTCAGGTCATGATTTCATGGTTTGTGAGTTCGAGCCCCACATCGGGCTCTGCACTGAAAGCGTGGAACCTGCTTGGGAATCTCTCCCCTCCTCTCCCTCCCCCCCCCCGCCTCTGTCCCAACCCAGCTTGCTTGCTCTCTCTCTCCAAATAAATCAATGGAATGAATGAATAGATAAAATATTTAAAAATTTTTAAAAAAAAATTGAAAAACAAGAACATCAGATAATAGCAACCAAACCCTGGTGAGCTCCTCATTTACCACACACACACCCCGCCCCCAGGTAACTGGTATCTGAAATCGTATTCTTGCTTTATAATTTTAACATTTCATTTAAATTTAACTTAATATTAACCTGAAATCTAACACAACATTCTTTTCTTGCTGTTTGGCAGAGACCAACTTCAGTGTGCATAAGAAACACCCGGAGTCCTTGTTAAAAAGAAGCTGCCTTTGGGGCACCTGGGTGGCTCAGTTGGTTAAGCAGCTGAGCTCACAGTTTGTGGGTTCGAGCTCTGTGTTGGGCTTTGTGCTGACAGCTCTGAGCCTGGAGCCTGCTTCAGAATCTGTGTCTCCCTCTCTCTCTGCCCCTCCCCCTCTCTCTGCCCCTCCCCCGCTCACACTCTGTGTGTGTCTCTCTCTAAAAACTAAATAAACATTTAAAAAAGAAGAAGAAGAAGGTGCTTTCTCAGGAGGCCTGGGCTAGGACCTGAATTCAGCATTCCTGACCAGCTAGTTCCACTTAATTTTAATTTAGGTTTCAACCTAAGTGGCATACTGTCCAGTTTTACGGTTTTTTTTAGTTTTTTTTTTAATGTTTTTTAAATTTATTTCTAGGAGAGAGAGAGAGACAGCGTGAGCAGGGGAGGGTCAGAGAGAGAGGGAGACAGACTCTGAAACAGACTCCAGACTCTGAGCTGGCAGTCAGCACAGAGCCCGACGCGGGGCTCGAACCCACGAACCGCGAGATCATGACCTGAGTGAAAGTCGGACGCCCAACCGACTAAGCCACCCAGGCGCCCCCAGTTTTACATTTTTAAGCTCTGGGTGAATGGGACTCACACTGTATGGTTTTTCTGGGCTTGCTTTTTTTGCTCAGTACAACGTTCCCGAGACTTCCCTCTGACGTTGCCGGGTCCGGGAGCCCCCTTCCCTGGGGAAAAACACTTCATTGTATGGACATCCTACATGGCTATTTGAGTTACTTCTAAATTTGGGTTTGTGTGTTACTACAGAAGCCAATATAAACATCATCGTGTGTGTCTCCGGCTACACGCACCACCCACAAGGCTGCCACGCCCCACACACACACCCTGGGGGGGGCCTCCGTTCACACCGTAGGCTGCATAAACAGCGCCCCCTACAGCAAAGAGGCTGGTGTGGATTGAGGTTCCTATCCTGGAGAAGAATCTGCCCTTGATATTGTCAGATACTGTCACATCCAGTAGATGTGAAATGGTATCTCGCTGTGGTTTTAATGTGCATTTCCCTCTTGATAAGTGAAGCTGAACATCTTCTCACGTTTGATAGCTTTTTTCTCTTGCCCCTTTCTAAATTCTGAACCATCACGTCAGTTTCCCTTGCCCAAGCAAAACGAAGCCTCTGTGAATATTAATATCCCATGTCTTGGGGCGCCTGGGTGGCTTAGTCGGTTAAGCGTCCGACTTTCGCTTAGTCCATGATCTCGCGGTTCGTGGGTTCGAGCCCCGCGTCGGGCTCTGTGCTGACTGCCAGCTCAGAGCCTGGAGCCTGTTTCAGAGTCTGTGACTCCCTCTCTCTCTGACCCTCCCCTGCTCACGCTGTCTCTCTCTCTCTCTCTCTCTCTCTCTCTCTCTCTCTCTCTCTAGAAATAAATAAAAAATATTTTTTTAAAAAAGTTATCTGGACATTCTTGTAGAACGGCTATCTAGAGGGGCCCCTGGGTGGCTCAATCGTTAAGCATCCGACTTCGGCTCAGGTCATGATCTCAAGGTTCGTGGGTTCGAGCCCTACGTCAGGCTCTGTGCTGACTGCCAGCTCAGAGCCTGGAGCCTGTTTCAGAGTCTGTGTCTCCCTCTCTCTCTGACCCTCCCCTGCTCATGCTGTCTCTCTCTCTCCTAGAAATAAATAAAAATATTTTTTAAAAAAAGTTATCTGGACATTCTTGTAGAACGGCTATCTAGAGGGGCCCCTGGGTGGCTCAATCGTTAAGCATCCGACTTCGGCTCAGGTCATGATCTCAAGGTTCGTGGGTTCGAGCCCCGCGTCAGGCTCTGTGCTGACAGCTCGGAGCCTGGAGCCTGTTTCGGATTCTGCGTCTCCCTCTCTCTCTGCCCCTCCCCTGCTTGTGCTCTCTCTCTCTCAAAAAATAAACAAACATTTAAAAAAGTTTAAAGAACAACTATCTAGAGCCAGCAAAGAAAACAGTAAAATTTGACAAATGTATGTCATTTCATAAGAATATTGGTATTAAGAGTTTTCCCAGAAAACACAGGGTTTGTACCACTTAATGCATACGGACAGAGTATAGCTCAAGGGCTTTATAAAACATTCAATAACCATAGGTTTTACAGCTGAAAGGGAACTCGAAACTATCACCTGGTCGGGCAGAACATTTAATCCAAGTACATAACTCTGCTACTTTCAACGAGGGTGTTCACACTTTATAAACTTTTGTCTTATACGAATAGGTTGGAAAGGGATTTCGGCCACTAATTCACTTGGCCATAAATGTGAATTTGGAGTGGACAGAAAGCGATGAGAAGAGCTCCATCCTTGAAAAGGTACCATTCTCCTGTTCTACCAGAACAGCGACCCCAGATTTCTGTCATCTCCTCAAACACAACAGCAAACACACGAATTCAAGGCCCCCTCCCAGTGTGGACAGAGGGGAGGGGAGTGTCCAACCTGATCTCTGGTGCACTATTTCCCTGAGCAAGTTTCATAATTGATGGAATGTGGCTTTACAACCTGAAAAAGACGGATTCTGCAATCTTGTGGGTTTACTTTATTCAACGGCTCTTTGACTGTCAATGCAGAAGGGAGATAAACCTATTTTTAAAAAGTTGAAGGGAAAGGAAATTAAGGGATTTAGTGAATCTGTATCAGCAGAACAATAGATGTAGCAGACTTTGTTAAACTCTTGGTAGAATTAGGACTGGGGGACACAGCGTCCCAGGCCACCCTGCCTTTTCTTCATAACACACGTCATGCCAACAACTCATGCTTCAATGTCTGTCTTCTCATAAGACCATGAACTCTATGAGGGCAAAAACCACATCTGTTTTGTTGATTATAGACTCTCAAGGGTCCAGCCCATGCTGGCTGTCTCTATTTACTTCCTGATTGAATGAATGAGTGTGGTCCTGCCATTTAGAGAGAAAAGATCATCCAGGAGACCCAAAGTCCATCTAAGCCACCAGGCGCCCAAGTTTACTCTTGGATCAAGTTTCACCACAAGACATTTTTAACTCATTAGCTTGGTCCCTCATGCAATTCTCTTCCCAGAACTTCCCATAATCGTGTAACCTTGACTTGTTTCCAACACCATCATGGAAAATGGCCGTATGCTTTGGCACTTGCTAACATTAAGTCCACTGTGTTATAATATCATTTATATGCGATCCCACAACAGAGATTATTTTCAGAATTTAATGCCAGAGAGAGAAAGTCCTTTCCCCTGAAGAACTGGTATGTTTCTCCCTTTCTGGTAATATGCCTGCTAGCACTTCTCACATCCCCATTTTGTACTGACCACCAGATAAAGAGTGATAAATGCATACAAAAAGTAGGCAATTACTAATTTCAGGAAAAACAGAAAGCTATGTAGGAAAAAGGAAAACTAATAGTAGCACATACATGGCTTAGTTGTCAAAATGTTTACATGACCACAGGGATGTATACATTGAGTTAAGCCATCAAAAATTATACATAACCATAATGGGAGGGTGGAGGCTAGGATGGATAGATCTGTATGGAGAGAACAGGGCATGTGTGAAAGAAAGAAAAATCCTTATCTTCCATATCAAGGAGTTAACAAATATTACCCCAAATTCAAAAATCAAGAGGTAACAAAATATGTTCTTTAGAAAAGTCAAGATAACTACCAAGAGAATCAGTTAAAAGGATTGGAAGTGGTTGCCTCCCCAAAACAAGAAAGGGGATGAAAGAGTGGGTAACTGCAGAGAGTAAGTCTGCAATTAGTATTTGACATATGAAACCTTTATTTATTCTTCACTAAAATTCCCATCTTACTTACACTAAGGTTCATAGACATTCAGGAACCAAGATCACACAGCTAGTATTCAATGAAGGTTTACTGAAATCTAAAGCTTATAATCTTTCCACTACATGAGGCTCCTCTCCACTCTCCTCTACGAAAGGAACTAATGGCATAAAGAGAGCTTAGAGCCACATGGTCTCAAAATGTCATAGGATGTAAGGAAAGGAAAAATAAGTGGCAAAAAATGAAGAGAGTGAAGAACAATGTTTAAGACTGTTCGCAAAGTTAAGGTTATATTAATCCACACGAACTCAAACTTGACCCCATGGATTTTTTTTTTCTAGAACAAATCAAGTTGGCATTTATAAAAGTGAGTCTTTGATTTAAAAAAAAAAAAAAAAACCCTGCCAAGTGTCTGATCCCTCTAGGCAATGCTGGGATAAGCCCTCAGAAGCAACCAATCACTAAGTAGGAGCAATCGCTGGGTCCCCAGGACACGCTAAACTCAGAAGACCAATTAAGCCCATGTAGTGTGAAGTTTACAACCAAGAATCAGCTAGGAGGACCTCAGAGCACAGTGTACCAAGGAGGCTGTGAGGCAAGGAAGAGGGAAGATATGCCACAGACGGAGTCAGGAGTGGTAACATCCAGGTGAGAGGTCAGAACCAAGCCTTTCCATTGTGACTGGGTGTCGGGTCCGTCACATGACACACCCTACAGATGAATGACAGAGCCATCGGCCATGAGCTGTGTGCAGTCCAATGCCCATTCAGCCAGTGACAAGATGAGTGATGTGTTTTGGAAAGCACCGCATGAAAAGCAATGATAAGACGAAAGCAGACCAAGGCCAAATCTGTCCCAGACAAATGAGGTCATGGTGACCCTCTGAGAAGAAGAGGATGTTCAGACAGAACATGGTACAGCAAGGGAAATGCAAAAATATCAAAGTGTTATTTACAATCCTGCAGAGGCAGCTATTTCAAGGATTTACTGTCCACCTGATAGGGGTGCCACATGAACCACCCCCGAGGCTACTTCTGCTGGGCATTCCATGGGTCGCTTCATTTCATCCTGCGCAGCCCTGTGAGATCAACAGGAGAGGAAACGTGAGGGCCACAAAGATGGGGTGTCTTGCCCGAAGACATACAACGGGTGAAAGGCAGAGACGGGACCTGGACACAAATCCACCACAAGCCTCTCACCCACTCCAGTCTTCTGGATCCCCGACACTGGCATGAAGATATGAGCAAGACTCGGCCTCTGTTCTGCTCAACCCAGACCTCTGGCTACTAAGCCGGACCAGAGTGTCAGGTCCCACAGAGAGGTCTGGCTGTCCCACACTCTGACCTTGGCTTTGTCCTCAGGAACCTTCCCTTCTGCCTGGCCTGCCACCGAGCCTCTTGATCAGCAGTGGATACGACTCAGGCTGTTAGGCTGCGCAACCTGCCTCTAGCCCTGGCCTGGCCTGGCCTTGAGCAGCCCCTGCCGACCTTACGAAAACTCTCTCCTTTTGTGGATCTTCACCACGACTTACCGATAATGTCCAAACACGTTCTACCGAGAGGAAGGAGAAAAAAAAGGGTGAATTTCCTATTTGAGCATTTATTTATTAGGAGTCTAAATTTCCACTAGCACATTTATTTTTTTAATGGTTTTTTTTTTTTTAATTTATTTTTGAGAGAGAGAGAGAGACAGCGTGAGCAGGGGAGGATCAGAGAGAGAGGGAGGCACAGAATCTGAAACAGGGTCCAGGCTCTGAGCTGTCAGCACAGAGCCCGACGCGGGGCTCGAACCCACGAACCGTGAGATCACGCCCTGAGCTGAAGCTGGACGCTTAACCGACTGAGCTACCCAGGCGCCCCTCCACTAGCACGTTTGAAAAGCAACGCTGGGGCACCTTGGTGGCGCAATCGGTTAAGCATCCAACTTCAGCTCAGGTCATGATCGCACAGTTCGTGAGTTCGAGCCCGGCCATCAGGCCTGTTTCTGTCAGTTCAGAGCCCACCTCAGATCCTCCGTCCCCGGCTTTCTCTGCCCCTCCCCCACTCACACTCTCTTTTTCAAAAATGAATAAACACTCTTTTAAACAAAAAGTCAGGGCACCTGGGTGGCTCAGTCGGTTGAATATCCGACTTTGGCTCAGGTCATGATCTCACGGTTCATGGGTTCCAGCTCCTCATCGGGCTCTGTGCTGACAGCTCGGAGCCTGGAGCCTGCTTTGGATTCTGTGTCTCCCTCTCTCTCTGTCTCTCTGTCTCTCTCAAAAATGAATAAACATTTTTTAAAAAGGGTTCTTCAGCTGAGCCCGTATAATCCCCAAGAAAAGACTTGCCCAAGAAGGTACTGAGAGCACCTCCATTCTGTGCCAGACACTTTGAGCCCATCAGTTGAAAAGACGGTGACAATTCAGAGACCCACCAGGGGCAGAAAAGCAGGCGCGGCCTCCTGTGATCAGCAGTGGGTTATCCGGAATAGGAAGCAGGAAGGAGACTGACCAGAGATGCCCAAGACAGCAGGGCTTTACCCAGTTCCTTCTGGCTTTCTGGTCTGACTCTGAATCCCAACTCTGGGATGTCTGCCTAAGACACCAGGCATCTAGCCAAAGGGATGTCCCTTACAGCCCAAAGGCGGTAAGACCTCTGTGGGTCTCTGGGCTGAGGACAGGATGCCTCGTTACCAGTGTCCAAGCAAAGACACAGTTTATGAAATCTACATTTGTATGGAGGTGCAATCAACACATTTTTGTGGAGCTCCTTTTTATGGCAACCCAAGGTCACACTGCGGTTTGCTTTCACAGCAAAGGGGCTGGAAAACTTTCCAGGCAGCACAAGGCAGCAAACGAGAAACCATATGCATTATTCGCATTTGATAAGACTTTCACATAAGTTTGTGAGGAGACTTATTTACATGGTAACACCGATCTTTTTTTTTTTAATTTTTTAATGTTTTATTTATTTTTGAGAGAGAGATAGAGACAGTGTGCTCAGGGGAGGGTCAGAGAGAGAGGGAGATACAGAATCTGAAGACAGGCTTCAGGCTCTGAGCAAGCTGTCAGCCCCGATGAGGGGCTCGAACCCATGAACCATGTGATCATGGCCTGAGCCAAAGTCGGACGCTTAACCAACTGAACCCCCCAGGCGCTGATCTTGAGTAACAAAGAGCTCCATGATGACAATTAGAGCAGAAGTATTTGGAGCCAATGCTGGGTCTGAGCCCTCAATGCTTGAAGGAGGAACTCACCGGGGTTCAGAGACACGACGTGAGCAGAGGTAAGACATCTGAGTTTATTGCAGGGCAGCTTTCCAAATCAAGGTAAACTTGCAAAGACAGATGCCTGCTTGGGACACAATGGTTTTATCTTTCAAAACTGGAGAGACTGACATAGTCCAAATTTTTCTTCGCCTTGAATGCCGATCAGTCCTTTTGAAGAAGAGTCCAGCATGAACTCACGCCTGACTAGTGGGTACTGAGCCTCCGCTATGAGCCCAGCACTAGCCTGGAGGCGGCAGAGATGAGGCAGCTGGATTAGACACACTGCCCGCGTGGGGTGCCTGAGTGGCTCAGTCGGTTGAGCATCCGACTTTGGCTCGGGTCATGATCACATGGTCCGTGGGTTCGAGCCCTGTGTCAGGCTCTGTGCTAACAGCCAGCTCAGAGCCTGGAGCCTGCTTTGGATTCCGTGTCTTCCTCTCTCTCTGTCCCTCCCCTGCTCATGCTGTCTCTCTCTCTCTCTCTCTCTCTCTCTCTTTCAAAAATAAATAAAACATTAAAAAATTTAAAAAAAAGAAAAAGAAAAAGAAACACTGCCTGCGTCTAAGACTCAGGTCCCCACCTGCTAACTGCGTGACCTTGAAAACATTACTTACTCGCTCTGTACCTTAGTTTTCTCATCTGTAAAATGAAGATAATGGGCCCCCACAAAGATGACCATGCTCTACTCCCTGGAATCTGTGACTGTCCCCTTGCATGGCAAAAGGGACTCTGCAGAAGGGAGCAAAGTTACAGACTCTGAGCCTGGGAGATTATTCTGGATTGTCCAACGGTCCAATCTAGTCATGAGCCCTCAAAGGAGGAGAACATATATCTGCAGCTGGAAATTGCTGAGACAGGAGGAAGAAGAGACGGGGGAGGAAGAGGAAGGGGAAGGAAAGAGAGATTGCAAGTGGCAGAGGGACTTGGCCACAGCTATTGCTGGTTTTGAACATGGATGAAGAGCTGAGCCAGAAAATGTGGGAAACTGCTGGAAACTTCGAACAGCCCTCAGCAGACAACCTACACCAGAACTATGCCAGCAACCCAAAAGAGCAAGGAAAGAGATTCCTCCCTGAGTAGCCAGAAAGGAACCCGGCCCCGCTGACACCTTGATTTTGGCCCCCGGAGATCAAATCTGGATTTCTGACCTCCAGAATCATAAGCTATATCTGAGGTTTTTTGGAAGCCCCTATATTCATGATATTTTGTTACAAGAGCAACAGGAAACTTGTCCTCTACTGCAAAGGGTTGCTGTGGAGATGAGCAGAGTTTAATCTGCAGGATTTGGCGTGTACTTACCTCATCATTTAACTTTCTAAAGGGTGAACAAAAGTCAGTTTATGTTTTCACAGAACTTCAGTCTTGTAGGGGAAGACACTAAATGAAACACAAGACAATCAGCCACAGCTAGGAGGACTTCCCAACTTCACACAGACCTAATAAAGAACTTCAACATGGTCAGTCCAAATGCCTTCCGTTAATAAAGCAATGAATGGTAACATCCAAACAGCCCTTACTACAACGATGCACATAACTCTATCCATCTACACTATCTCGAACTGTATTCAACTACTGGTCTGATTAAGACAGGGGCGCCTGGGTGGCTCAGTCGGTTACGTGTCTGACTTGGGCTCAGGTCATGCTCACAGTCCATGAGTTCGAGCCCCACGTCAGGCTCTGTGCTGACAGCTCAGAGCCTGGAGCCTGCTTCGGATTCTGTGTCTGCCCCTCTCCCGCTCACACTGTCTCTTTCTCTCAAAAGTAAATAAACATTAAAAAAAAATTTTTTTAATGTTTTATTTATTTCTAGGAGAGAGAGAGAGAGAGAGCGTGAGCAGAGGAGGGTCAAAGAGAGAGAGTCACAGACTGAAACAGGCTCCAGCCTCTGAGCTGGCAGTCAGCACAGAGCCCGACGCGGGGCTCAAACCCACGAACCGCGAGATCATGACCTAAGCGAAAGTCGGATGCTTAACCGACTAAGCCACCCAGGCGCCCCTAAAAAAAAATTTTTTTAAAGAGAAAACAAATAAATGCCTTTCTGTCAAAAATTTTTGAACAAGACCTTCCAATAAGGTAAGACTTCTGGGGGTATCACTCATGTAAAAAATCACCTGTTTGTATCTTATGCTTATACTTTTTTTTTTCCATTTCACACTATTCACTTTATTAGACCCGGATGAGTTGCCCAAGTGCTATTCAAACTGCCACCAAAATGTCACCAGAGCCTAATGGAAGTTCTTTTCACAGGTTTTAGCCTTGGCTAAATAAAGCACCTGCCTAGGGCCAGAACTGGTCAAATGATGTGTGTTACTTCAGGTCCCCGCGCTCCCCAGTGGCTGTAGCACATCCCAGAAGCACAGACAAAACCCCATCCTGCACGATGCATCCTGGAATTCTAAAATTCCAAACGCAGAGTCCGAGACACAAATGAGAAGTCCCAGAGAGAAGCAAGAGCGACTTTTCCTACTGAAGAGAAAAGAAAACACAGTCCCATTAATTTCCTAGACCATCCAAATCTGCCTTTAAATAGCATCACTTCCTCCTATACTAAAATGTTTTAATGTGTTCGTTTTTCGGCTTTCAATGACTGTGAAATGATAAACTCCCACCCAAAAGGGTTCTCATGTTCCTCCTGACCTTGACACTAGACGCCTATCTGGAAAGAGGCCCCCTGTTTCCTCAGCGGGTTGTCCACACCAGGCTGCGGCGATAAAAGAGAGTATTGCCAGTAATTAAATATGCATTGACCGTTTTGTTAGACTCGCTGATTCCTTTTTCCCTTTGGCCCTGAAGAAACAGCACTCAATCGTCTTCTCTAGCAAAATGCCCACAGGCAAGGGGAAAAGAAAAACCACGACCCCTCCTGGGAAAACTCTCTGTCTTCTTACCAAGTTACCAGCACCTTTTAATTACTCCTAAATGGTTCGCGATCAGTTGCTAAATGAGACAGAAACAAGATTCACATGAACACATTAAAACAAAAGATCATATGCCTGCACTTGAGTCAGATTAGTATGTAAAACAAGATGGATCCTTAGGTGTAGAAAAGTCCCTCTGAACAATGACTACAGGGAAGAAGCCAAGTTCTCCTGGGTGAGGAAATACCAAGCACTTAACTTTGTGTTCAATAACGGAGTGGGTAAGGTGGGCATCACTGTCCCCTGTTTTATAGAGAAAGAAACAGACTGACCACGCAGGACCACATAGGTTTCATCATCTCTACTTTGGCACAGCTGTTCCGCCATCGGTTTACGGAAACTCACAAAACAGGAATGTGAAGGAACGTGAATTTCAAACAGTATATTTTCCAAAAGCCTGCAAGTTTCCAATAACACGCTATGACAGATGTTTCACATATGCATTTTGTGGACTGCCAAAACAGGAAATGGGAAAATGTTTGCAAAAATTAGGACGTGCTGGAAAAGATACTCACCCATTGAACCAAGTTGGTCATAAGTTATACCAGAAAATGACCGTTAATGCATAGATTTTTATGAATAGGACAATTCCTTGGAGAAAGAACAGACTTTGAAATGGGCTAGGGAATAGGCTGTAATTCCTTACCGCTTTGTAGTGAAGGACTTGCTGCTCTTCCAAAGTACATGCTGCCTTGTGATATCTGCGATCATAGCCTGGCGTCCCCAGGAAGGCAGTGACCCTCGCCAGAGGTGGTGGGACAACCAGAAACAGAGCTATGAAGCACGGACAGTATTTCCATATGTTATCTCTGTCCTTCTGTGCGATTATTTTACAGGTGACGAGCCAAGATTCCGAAATTTACCAGGGCTCCCCAAGAGTTCAAGTGACACTAGAACCCAGGTTTGCCTGAGCCCCGGGCCAAGCCCCACGCACAGGACAGACGCCTGTGGGTGTAGACAGACAAGGCGGACCCCCTCCCGTCTGGGGTTCACCGCATCTGTCCACACCCACAACGAGTGAAGAGCTGCACTGACCTCCATACAATCCATTCGGGCAAATTCTCCCAATTGTGCTGCCATCGCTCCTAAAAAAAAAAAAATTTTTAAATCTCCTCCCAGGAAAACAGGCATGGGACCATATCCTCTCGGTTTGGCCTACAGAGATATGACTCGATTCAGAGCACAAAATCCAAGCTGAGGCCAAGCGTCTCGTGTCAGTGAATGTGTCACCCAGTTACCACGTTTGCGACTCCCTTTGGGTCGCCCAGATTTGAAAAGTTGAGGAGGAGATCATTTGGGGAGGTCCTTATGTCCAGCTGGGGAGCACGGTGAGGTCCCATGGATCTGAAGTAATAAATGTAATTCAAGTGCCCAAGTTTGTCCTAAAAACTAGCTTCTCAGCAGCGTGAAGTGAACCACAGATCAGTAAGGGGTGTACCACTTGGGAGAAAGAGAAGCCCCGCCCCATGCCTCTATGCATTTGCCCCTGTGGCCCCCCCCTACCTCCCATGTCACTGCCTGTCAAACCTTAAGTGCCTTTCAAGTCAATAAGGTAACTGCTATGGGTTCAATGGGTGCCCCCCACATTCCTATGTTGAAGTCCTAACTCCTAGTGCTCAGAATGACCCCTTATTTGGAAATACAGTGGCGGCTGATGGAATTATTTAAGATGAGATCAGGCTGCAGGAGGCTGGTCTTCCAATCCAGGAGGACTGGTGTGCTTATAAAACAGGGGACTTCACACACAGACGCGCACACACGGAGAACGCCAGGTGAAGACTGGAGTAAGGCTGCCAGGAGCCAGGGAACCACCAGAAGCCAGGAGAAGGGCCTGGAACAGATCCTTCCCTAGTGCTTCCGAGGGAGCACGGCCCTGATGCCACCTTGACCTTGGACTCTGAGGCGCCAGAACTGTGAAAGCATCCATTTCTGTGGTTTAAGCTGCTGCATTTATGATGCCCTGTTATGGGAACCCAAGGAAAGTGATACAGTGACAATCTTGGGCCATTCAGGCTCCTTTACCAAAATACCACAGACTGTGTGGCTTGCGAACGACAAATTTATTTCTCTCAATTCTGGGGGCTGCACGTCTGAGATGAGATGCCAGCGAGGTTGGGCGCTGGTGAGGACCCTCTTCCGGGCTGCGTACCCTAGGGACGGGCACAAACATGTGTCGAGGCGTCAGCTCTGCCCAGGGAGGGGAAAGTGCTCGGTCATGGTCCTGGGGTAGTCACCACACACTCGTGACATGCCAAGGGGACAAGATGGCCACGTTTGGGGAACAGGACCAGACAGTGAAAACTTCAGTGCTAAAACGGGAGAAACGGGGGCACCTGGGTGGCTCAGTGGGTTTAAGCATCTGGCTCTTGGTGTCACTCAGGTTGTGATCTCATGGTTTGTGGGTTCGAACCCCATGTCGGACTCTGCGCTGACAGGGTGGAGCCTGCATGGGATTCTCTCTCTCTCCCTCCCTCTCTCTGCCCCTCCTGAGCTCTTTCTCTCTCTCTTCTTCTCAAAATACATAAATAAACAACAAAATGAAATAAAATAACACGGGAGAAACAGGCTAGGTACTACTGAGATTATAAAGAAGGGACAGCAATAAGCATTAGAGAAGGGCAGAAGGCCGACCTCCAGCATCCTGACGCTTCCCCTCCCAACTTCCAATCAGGGAGTATGTCTTTGTAAGGCCTCGTACACTTACACCTAAGAACCTGTTCCTAACGGCTAATCTCAGTCTCCCTTCCAATCAAGCCCGTTTTCGTATCTTTTTTTTTAAAAAAAATTTTTTTAATGTTTTATTTATTTCTAGGAGAGAGAGAGAGACAGCGTGAGCAGGGGAGGGTCAGAGAGAGAGGGAGTCACAGACTGAAACAGGCTCCAGGCTCTGAGCTGGCAGTCAGCATAGAGCCCGACACGGGGCTCGAACCCATGAACCGCAAGATCGTGACCTGAGCGAAAGTCGGACGCTTCATCGACTAAGCCACCCAGGCGCCCCCCGTTTTCGTATCTTTTTTAATGCGTATTTATTTGGCAGAGAGAGAGACAGACAGAGTGCAAGCAGAGAGAGAGACACACACACACACAGAATCGGAAGCAGGCCCCAGGCTCCGAGCTGTCAGCATAGAGCCTGACATGCGGGGCTGGAACCCACGGACCGCGAGACCACGACCTGAGCTGAAGTCGGACGCTGAACGGACTGAGCCACTTACGTGCCCCAAACCCATTTCTCGTCTTACATTTGGAACCTAACACATATGTGATCCATTCATTAATTCAACAGATTTGCTTGGGGCCTTCTACGTGCCGAGCCCTCTAAGACTGGGCCCGTTGCCTGGGCTTGGGGAACACGCTAAACACAGCATGGCGGCAAATAACACTGGGGAAAGGTACCCAACTCAGCGGGGGAAGGAGGAGGTCACACACACGGGCAGCCTGGAAGAGCTGGTCCCTGGGGCAGGGAGGGGAGCCAGGTCGGGGGGTGCAGGAGCAGCCCCTTTGGGCAGAGGGAGAATCCAGCATCGCCTCGGGAAGGGGAACAGACAGGTCCCACAGGAAGGCAAAGGTACGTTGGGCCGGGGCAGCAGAGAGGAAGAGGGGTAAGCCTGGCCACAGAGGCGGGGCGCTCCGGGACGCAAACCCCGGCCCTCAATCCACAGCCTGGCTCATCCAGGTCACCCTGGGCCACCGCACACACCAAAGAACCTTCCAGACACATCAGCAGAGAAGAAAGCTGGAAAAATAAGCAGGCCCAGATGGTTAAGGGGCTTTGTCTCGGCTCAACGGGCAATGTCAGGAGAAGCCCCGCGCTCTGTTCCTAGAGTCCCCAGGTGGAAGGGCTTCCCGGAGCAACGGACCCAGCCTGGTGGCTCTCACACACGACGCAGGTGGTGGCGGACACCAAAGAGGCAGAACCAATCCAGAGAAAAGCCGATGAACACTGGCGTCTTTGTCCCTTCTCCCCCACCCCCACCCCAGGGTGAGGCAGCGTCCTAGGTAACGTCAGTGTGAAACCTGCCCTTGGGTGGACCCCCTAGGGTCTTGCCTGGGGTTGGGGGGGCCCAGGGAGAATGAACTAGGCCATTTGGCTCTCACACCTTAGCCACACACCCTCTGCAGAAGTGAGACTCTGGTCTCCATCTGACTCCTCCACCTACCGCAGCTGGAAGTAGGAGAGAAAGACAGTTGCCTCCTCAGCCCCCGAGCCCCGTGGGAAAGCACAGCGGAGCCTGAAAGCCTCTGACGGCACAAGCCAACTCATGTTCTGGAAGGCATGCCAGGCAGCAGGGCTAGGAATGTGACCGGCCCTGGTGACCTGCCAGGGGCCAGTTGTAGAGTCTGGAGAAGAGCAGCCAAGGACCGGTGTCAGAGCGGTTGCAGAGGGTGAGAGAACAGATGCTCTGCCTCCCAGAACACACCCCCGGGGGACTACGGGGGACCGGAGCGCCTGGGGGCCACCTGGCTGTGGCGACCAGGCAGGTGCCCAAGTCCCAGGGGTGGATTCAAGCCTCCAGGAGAAGCCGGAGAGAGAAGGTGTGAGTGCATTCTGGATGAGATGCATGTGGGGAGACCCCCGGCAGGCAGGGGGATGCCCCAAGTCTGAAAATGGGGTGTGAGGGACAGACAGTGAGCACTCGCTCCTGTCATTCATGTGAGATCCGTGATGCCCTGCAAAACAGACCATCTCTGCTTTTCCATTTGAAGCCCAGAGGGCAGACTCGCCAAGACAGCTTGAAAATAACAGGAGGCTTGGGGCGCCTGGGTGGCTCAGTCGGTTGAGCGTCCGACTTTCGCTTAGGTCATGATCTCGCGGTTCGTGGGTTCGAGCCCCGCGTCGGGCTCTGTGCTGACTGCCAGCTCAGAGCCTGGAGCCTGTTTCAGTCTGTGACTCCCTCTCTCTCTGACCCTCCCCTGCTCACGCTGTCTCTCTCTCTCATAGAAATAAATAAAACATTAAAAAAAATAAAAAAAAGAAAAAAAGAAAAGAAAATAACGGGAGGCTGAGCTCTCAGGAGGTTTCTTTGGGATCGTGTTCCAAAGCGCGCCCCGACGGGGTGCCCTCCGTCGCTGAACCAGCCCCCTGAGCACCTGTCAGTCACAAGGGCCGGAGGTGAATGAATGTATGTTGCCCCTGGGAGTTGAGGGTCTCCGAAAACGCTGGTAGGCTGAATCCAGAATAATGTCAGAGGATTTAGCCTCCTGTTACTGATGGATGTGCAGTCACCTCCTGTTCCC
This sequence comes from Proteles cristata cristata, assembly GCA_017311185.1. Taxonomy (NCBI): domain Eukaryota; kingdom Metazoa; phylum Chordata; class Mammalia; order Carnivora; family Hyaenidae; genus Proteles; species Proteles cristata. Next base: position 99,652 of record JAESUZ010000334.1, read on the forward strand.
AGAGGAGGGGCTGATGAGTGATCCCTCTGCCCAGAGAACATCTGCTGTGTCCTCCAAAGGCCGCATTCCCCTCGGGGAGATGCAGGAGGGGCTGGGAAGTGAGCACCTTGAAGCCGCCAGGTCACTGCCCCCTGCCCTCCCTCCACACGCGGGCGGCCTGTGAAGAGCCTCGGGGCTCAAAGGGCTTCTCGCAGAGGAAGGAGCCAGATGGTACCTGCCAAAACCTCAGAGAGGCCAAGACTCAAGGGAAACAGGACACAGAGAAGTTGCCTCGTTCAGAACTACATCATGTAAGATAAAGAAACAATTAGGGCGCCTGGGTGGCTCAGGTCATGATCTCCTGGTTCTGTTTGAAGGACTGAGCCCCAAGTCGAGCACTGCACGGATTGTGTGAAGCCTGCTTCGGAGTCTCTCTCTCTCCTCTCTCTGCCCCTTCCCTGCTCGCAAACACTCTCTCTGTCTCTCAAACTAAATAAATATTTAAAAAAAAAAAAAAAAAGGGAAAAAAACAACCTCGTATCTTCTCGGAGAGCCCCAGGCATGGGAATAATGATGTCTGGAATCAATCATTGTTTTCTACTCACCACGTTTCCTCTTCTCACGCCCAGACTCTGAGCTCTTTGAGATCACGGTCAGTATCTCACTCAACCTCTGTTACCTCAGCACTGGCCACAATACCAGGAACACTGTATACTGTTTGGAGGACATTGAATAAAGGATTGAGTAATGAGCAGATGGGCAAAGGGATGGATGTGCGGGTGGGTGACCAGGTGGGTGGGTGAGTGGATGGATCAGCAGATGAAACGTTGGACAGACAGATGGATGGATTGATGGATGAAAGGTTAGAGAGATACATGGACAAAAAAAAATTTTTTTTAAGGGGTGCCTGGGTGGCTCAGTCAGTTAAGTGTCCGACTTTGGTTCAGGTCATGATCTCACGTTCGTGGGTTCAAGCACCGTGTCAGGCTTTGTGCTGACAGCCAGCTTAGAGCCTGGAGCCTGTTTCAGATTCTGTATCTCCCTCTCTCTCTGACCCTCCCCTGCTCACACTGTCTCTCTCTCTCAGAAGTAAATAAAACATTAAAAAAAATTATATGGACAAATGGATGGATGGGTGGATATGTGGATGGGTGGGTGGGTGGGTAGATAGCTGAATGCTCTTACATTTTTAAAGCAAGACTGAGAACCCTCAGTTAATTACAGTGATCAGGAAATGGGCTCCTGGGGAACCTCTTAGTCACCCTTCAAGTTTCTTCCAACCCAAGGCTACAGAAGTTCAGAAAAGAAACACTAAGATTAGGGAATGCTTTCTGAAGGAAGTAGCCCTTGAAGGGTGACTAAGATGTTCTCCAGGACTGTGCTGGGATGCAGGGAGTCCAATTATGGCAAAGATCTTGAATGCTGATCCTGGACAAATTAATTACAACAGCCATAATGCTTCAAACTTCCTTCCCTGCGGAGCTTATCCTTCATTTCTTAGACTGAAATCCCTCAGGGACAACATACAGCCTTACTCTTCCCACACTGGAACTAAGTTAAAGACGCCCACCCTTCTCGGTCAAGGAGATGAGCTGTGGGTCCCCAACAGCCCCTCCCGAACAGATGCAAAAACGTCCTTCCTTGGAAAAACAAGGAGAGTAGATTTGATGAATCCGCCTCTGCCTACGGAACTATGCTCTGCCTACCTACGGTCCCATTTATGAGTAACAGGAAAACAACCAGATCCAATTCAGCCTACCAGTTCTAAACTTTCCTTTTCAGCTCAAGAACAGAGAAGTTCTGACTTTATCAAAGTCTCCCCTCCCACGGAGAGGGATTGAGGAAAGAATCTATAACCGTCTCCCCACATAGCCCTTCTTTGGGTTCCTTTACCTGGGCAGCTCCAGCCCCATGAGGAGGATCATTTGGACCTGACTACCTTTGCCTATAAATCTTAAATCGCATCCACTTAAGTAAAACATAAAACTAGTGAGGCTGCGGAAAATGTCTCTTGAGTTGCTGGGAAGAGACATTCATGCTTTTGAGAGGACCCTTCAGATCCAGTGCTGGGGTCATTGAGTGCCTGTGTGTGCCAGGCATGGCTTTGTTTTCTACAACCCATTAGGTGGTCTCTGGAGGTAAGATGTCTCAGGAAAAGAGACTCAGAGGACTGATCTCCTTGCTCCAGCCCAGTCCAGGCAAGCTCGCTGTGCCTTCCACCAAAACAGAGTACTCCCCAATCTTCAGCCCTACAATATTAACTTTCTTCTCAAGCCTTAGAGAAACATGCAAACCTCCCCTCGCCCAAATGTTTTCAAGAAAATTGTGGCAGGAGTCACATCTCTGGAGTGCGTTACTAAATACTCAGGGCATCGCACATAGTAAGTACTCACTAAATATTTGCTGAGTGAATTAATTTTTCTTTATAGGAAAAGAGTTGCCTCTCTGATTTGCTATGTCAGCCCCAGAAAAATTATGATTTCTTTCTTCGAGTTCTACTAAATCAAATGATGGTCCTACGAAATGAGTTCTTCCACAGAAGTCAATGGTCGACAGAGCACTGAGAAAAAAGGGAACGTGGCCTCAAAGCCTCATAATGTGACCAGAATGTGAGTTGTCATGTTGCAAAGCAGGGGGTGGGCAACCACCTTCGGAAGAAAACCAAACGTGTGAAGAACAAATACAAAAAAATGCAATAATTTGGGGCACCTGGGTGGCTTAGTCGGTTAAGCATCCGACTTTCGCTTAGGTCATGATCTCGCGGTTTGTGGGTTCGGGCCCCGTGTCGGGCTCTGTGCTGACTGCCAGTTCAGAGCCTGGAGCCTCTTTCAGAGTCTGTGACTCCCTCTCTCTCTGACCCTCCCCTGCTCAAGCTCTCTCTCTCTCCTAGGAATAAATAAAACATTTAAAAAAAAATGCAACAATTTAATTCTGATCCATAGACATTTAGAACTGGTGCTCCTCCCAAAACTCTTGAAAGTTAAAAGACTCTAGAGACATTGTTGCTAGAGGTGGCAAAGGCACAGAACGGTGAATGTACCAAACATCGCTAAAATGTTCACTTAAACATGGTTAATTTTACGTTATATAAATTTCACCTCAATTAAAAAAAAAAGCCTTCGCATTTCTGGCTTGGGTTCCGAGCGTAATGCCTCTGCCTTGTGCGGTGGAAATTCGACCAGCTGCGGGCTAGAAGCCACCATGTAACAGAGGCAAGATGCTTCTTTAGGGACACAGAGCGCCAAGTGGTGGGAGAAAAGTCTCACCGATGCTGATGGCAGTCACATCCACAGAGGCCCTCACAATGGACCGGGCAGTGGGCACGAACCTGGGGTGTATCATCTCATTTAATCCCCGTGACATCCCTAAGAAACAGGACTCTTGTTACTCGCCCAGCTCACAGGTGGGGATACTTCTCGAAGTATCGATGTAGCTATGAGGAGTGTCTGCTCTGGACCACGTGTGGGCGCCCTGTGTAATTAGGAATGGTCCCTGTCCCCAAGAAGCTATCTCGGAGTGGAAGGGAGCAGGCGAGTCAATGCATAAGGACGGGGAGGTGAGGAGGTGCTACATGGAGGCTCCTGGTAACACGGGCAGCATGAGAAGCAGGTGCCGCGCCCACCCGTCCTTCTCACCCCCAACCTCCACGTTCTCCGAGCTCCGATTGCTCTTGCCTTCTCGGCTCCACCCAAATCCGCCCGAGTTCGAGCCAACCTTGCCCTGAATTCACATTCGTCCTCCTGAAGTGCCATCTCCTGCCCCGTCCCCCCTCCCTCACTGATTTTCAGGGGGGAACTTGACTTTCTTTGAACCTCAGCTCAGACAGGGATGATGGTGTGACACCAAAAAGACTATGACCTCTGGAAAACTATTTGATGGAAGTGGACACAGAGTGATCTTCACCAAAGTCTGGCTCTCCAAGGCCATGCACAGGGAAAAGCTTTGTTCTCAAGAAGACTATGGGAGGAGGCGAGCCTGGGCCTCACCCTGAGGCCCAGCTTACAGGAGCCAACTCGGAGGGGTCCCGCTGGCCAGAGGTGGGCACTATAAGCACCAAAAACAACAATTACTTCACTGAATTGGGCCCTCTGAGTGTGCTAACAATCCACACGTTCGTAAAGACACAACCACCCTCATTGGTCAACTCTGGAGGATGCTAGGGAACCTACCATTAAGCTGAAACCTGGTGGATATAAAGAACGAGTCTGAGGCACCTGGTTCATTCAGTCGGTGAAGCGTCTGACTTCGGCTCACGTCATGATCTCGTAATTCGTGAGTTTGAGCCCCGCGTCAGGCTCTGTGATGACAGCATAGAGCCTGGAGCCTGCTTCAGATTCTGTGTCTCCCTCTCTCTCTGACCCTCCCCCACTCACTCTCTGCCTCTCTCTCTCAAAATAAAAAATGAAGACATAAAAAAAAATTAAGAAACAAAAAGAGCAAAACACCTCTCCTGCTTCTCCCATGTAAACTATTTTAGAGCATCCAAAGAATGAGGAGAGAAAGTCTCCGAAAAAATGCCAGCAACTGGGGTGTCTGGTGGCTGATTCAGTTAAGCATCCACCTCTTGATTTCAGCTCAGATCACGAACTCATGGTTTGTGCGTTCGAGCCCTACATCAGGCTCCATGCTGGCAGTGCAGAGCCAGTTTGGGATTCTCTATCTCTCCCTCTCTCTCTGCCCCACCCCCCCGCCCGTGTTCTCTCTCTCAAAATAAATAAACATGAAAAACTGTTAAATAAAATAAATTTTAAAAAGTGCTAGCAACTACATGAAGAAGGAATTATAAGTCAGGGTATCATCATTTTGCAGCCCCTAATGAAATTGACATTGGCCATGACCATCAGTTGTGGCTAAATCCAGTGCTGAAAGTTGATGGGGAGTTCTTAAATGGATAGATCAGGCTCACGATGGCTGAACCCACTGGCCGATCCCAACGTCACAGAGGGGGGTGACCAGAACATATGTGTCTCCCGCTGTGATGCGAGATAAGATCCAATCATCACTTGGACATCTCTGGCCAAACACTGGACCTCTACATCAAGCTACCAATTTACTGAATACACAGGGGGGAAGGTACATATTAAACAGCAGCCCATGTTGAAAAAATAAACAAAATGACAAACCTATAGCCAGGCTTCTCAAAAAGAAAAGAGAGAGCACCCAGATAGACAAAATCATGAATGAAAATGGACTTATTACAACCAACCCCTCAGAAATACAAGCAATTATCAGGGAATACTATGAAAAATTACATGCCAACAAATTGGACAACTTAGAAGAAATGGACAAATTCCTAAACACACACTCACTACCAAAATTCACACGGGAAGAGAGAGAAAATCTGAAACAGACCCATAACTAGTGAAGACATTGAATCAGTAATCAAAAGTCTCCCAACAAATAAGAGCCCTGGGCCAGATGGCTTCCCTGTGGAATTCTACCAGACATTTAAAACAGAATTAATACCCATCCTCTTCAAGCTATTCCAAAAAATAGAAATCGAAGGAAAATTTCCAGACTCATTTTATGAAGCCAGCACGACTTTGATTCCCAAGCCAGCCAGAGATCCAGAAAAAAAAGAGAACTACAGGTCAATATCCTTGATGAATATGGACACAAAAATCCTCAAATAGATACTTGCAAATCGAATTCAACAGGACATAAAAGGAATTATTCACCCCATGATCAAGTGGGATTCATAACTAGGTTACAGGGCTGGTTCAATATTCACAAATCAATCAATGTGATACATCACATTAACAAAAGAAAAGATAAAAACCATATGATCCTGTCGATAGATGCAGAAAAAGCATTTGACAAAATACAGCATCCCTTCTTAATAAAGACTCTAGAGAAAGTCGGGATAGAAGGAACCTACTTAAACATCATAAAAGCCATTTATGAGAAGCCTTCAGCTAACATCATCCTCAACGGGGAAAAACTCAGAGCTTTCCCCCTGAGATCAGGAACACGACAGGGATGCCCACTCTCACCACTGCTGTTTAACATGGTGCTGGAAGTCCTAGCATCAGCCATCAGACACCAAAAGGAAATCAAAGGCATCAGAATTGGCAAAGAGGAAGTCAAACTTTCACTTTTCTCAGACGACATGATATTTTACATAGAAAACCCAACAGACTCCACCAGAAGCCTACTAGAACTGATCCATGAATTCAGCAAAGTTGCAGGGTACAAAATCAACGCACAGAAATCAGTTGCATTTTTATACACCAACAGTGAAGCAACAGAAAGAGAAATCAAGAAACTGATCCCATTCACAATTGCACAAAAAACCCATAAAATACCTAGGAATAAACCTAACCAAGGATATAAGAGATCTGTATGATGAAAACTATAGAAAACTTATGAAGGAAATTGAAGACACAAAAAATGGAAAAACATTCCATGCTCATGGATTGGAAAAATATTGTTAAAATGGCATTACTATCCAAAGCAATCTACACATTCAATGCAATCCCAATCAAAATTGCACCAGCATTCTTCTCAAAACTAGAACAAATCATCCTAAAATTTGTATGGAACCACAAAAGACCCTAAATAGCCAAAGTAATATTGAAGAAGAAAGCCAAAACGGGAGGTATCACCATCCCAGACTTTAGCCTCTACTACAAAGCTGTCATCATCAAGACAGTATGGTATTGGCACAAAAACAGACACATAGACCAATGGAACAGAATAGAGAACTCAGAATTGGACCTACAAATGTATGGCCAAATAATTTTTGATAAAGCAGGAAGGAGTATCCAATGGAAAAAAGACAGCCTCTTTAACAGATGGTGTTGGGAGAACTGGACAGCAACATGCAGAAGAATGAAACTAGATGATTTTCTCACACCATATACAAAAATAAACTCAAAATGGATAAAGGACCTGAATGTGAGACAGGAAACCATCGAAATCATAGAGGAGAAAGCAGGAAACAACCTCCTTGATCTCAACCGCAGCAATTTCTTACTTGACACATCCCCAAAGGCAAGGGAATCAAGAGCAAAAATCAACTATTGGGACCTCATCAAGATTAAAAGCTTTTGCACGGCAAAGGAAACAATCCATAAAACTAATAGGCAACCGATGGAATGGGAAAAGATAGTTGCAAATGACATATCAGATAAAGGGTTAATATCCAGAATCTATAAGGAACTCACCAAACTCCATACCCAAGAAACAAACAACCCAGTGAAGAAATGGGCAGAAGATATGAACAGACACTTCTCCAAAGAGGACATCCAGATGGCCAACAGACACATGAAACGATGCTCAGCATCGCTCCTCATCAGGGAAATACAAATCAAAACCACACTGAGATTCCACCTCATGCCAGTCAGAGTGGCTAAAATGAGCCAATCAGAGAACTCGAGATACTGGCAAGGATGTGGAGAAACGGGCACCCTCCTACACTGTTGGTGGGAATGTAAACTGGTACAGCCCCTCTGGAAAACAGGGTGGAGGTTCCTCAGGAAACTAACAATAGAACTCCCCTATGACCCAGCAATAGCACTGCTAGGAATTTACCCAAGGGACACAGGAGTGCTGATGCATGGGGCACATGGACCCCAATGTTCATAGCAGCACTCTCCACAATAGCCAAAGCATGGAAAGAGCCTAAGTGTCCATCAACGGACGAATGGATCAAGAAGATGTGTTTTATCTATACGATGGAATACTACATGGCAATGAGAAAGAATGAAATCTGACCATGTGTAGCAACATGGATGGACCTTGAGGGTGTTATGCTGAGCAAAGTAAGTCAGGCAGAGAAGGACAAATACCATATGTTTGCACGTATAGGAGGATTAGGAGGAACTTAACATAGGACCAGTGGGGAGGAGAAGGGGGAAAATAGTGGGGGAGAGGGAGGGAGGCAAACCATGAGAAACTCTTGAATGCGGAGAACAAACTGAGGACTCATGGGTGTGGGGGGGGAAGGGGGGAGATGAGCATGGAGGAGGGCACTTGTGGGGATGAGCACTGGGTGTTATATGGAAACCAACTTGACAATAAACTATTTTTAAAAATTAAAAAAAAAAACAGCAGCCCATGGATGCAATCGATAAAATCCAGAAAGTGAGGAATTGCAAGAGACGAATGACCTGGTGTTCTCAACAAATAAATGGCAAGGAAAAAATAATAAATAAATAAAGAACTGTTGTAGATCAAAAGACCCCTAAGAGACTTAGCAGTATAATGCAACATATGGACCTCATTTGGATCCTGATCCCACAAGCTAACCGACTGCAAGAACATATTAATGATACATCCGGGAAATTGAATCCTAACTGGACAGTTATGATAATGAGGAATGACTGTTAATTTCTCCTTTAGGTGTGATACTGGCTTCTTTGAAAAGAGAATCCCTTTAGAGATACCCACAAAAGTACTTTCAGGGTTGTAAAAGTATAGTTGACGCACGATGTGACATTAGTTTCGGGTGTGAAAAACGGCGACACAAATTTCTATGTCACATGATTCTCCCAAGCATGGTGCCACCTGTCATCTTCTAAGGCTTTTACAAAGCCACTGACTATACCCCCTACACTGTGCCACCACAGAAGTACTTTTGGAAGAAACTATATATCTGGCATTTGCTTTCAAACAATCCAGCAGGAGGTGGGTGGGGGGACACCTGAGTGGCTCAGTCGGTTAATCATCAGACTTCAGCTCAGGTCATGATCTCATGGCTCTTGAGTTCGAGCCCCGCGTCCCACATCAGGCTCTGCGGTGAGAGCTCAGAGCCTGGAGCCTGCTTCGGATTCGGTGTGTGTGTGTCTCTCTCTCTGTCCTTTCCCGGCTTGCGCTCTGTCTCAATCTCTCAAAAATAAGTAAATATTAAAAATTTTTCAAATAAAATAAAACAACCCAGCAGGGAAAAGGACGCTGTTTGAGGGGAGGTGGGATAGATAGATAAAATGAGATTCCCATGGACTGCTAATTTTTTAAGATAGGAAATGCTTATATGGAAGCTTGTTATGATAATTCTTCTTTCTTTTGGGTATGTTTGAAATTTTCCATAATAAAAGACTGAAAAAAGAGAAAAGGCAGATTTGGCAGATCTCCGGATTTGGGGTGAAATAAATGGCCATCTCTGGCAAGTCTATGGTAAATCAGTTTGGACTGAGTTTTCAGGTAGTCTGTGCTCCAGCAGACATGGTGGAGGCCACATCTCTCTGGTTTATATTGGCCTCAAAACGATGTTTTGTTTCATTTTGTTTTGTTTTCTTTCATTCTAAACACAGGCTTAGACTGTACTGTCCTGGACAGTGACTCTTTGTTCCTGAAGGACTGTGCGTGCTCCCGTTCGGCCGGCTACCCCGGAGAGGTAGGCATGCCAGTCCACAGTGCCAGGAGGGGTGGGGAGCGCTCCTCCCTGGGCCACGTGGAGAGCAGGGGGGAGGCCACACAAGGAAGCCCGTTCCGCTGAAGAGCCTTTAGGGCACGTCGTGCTGGGAAACGAGCTCTGGGAAGCATTCCAGGGTCACGCTCCTGAGTCCCAGATGCACGGTTGGGGACGGGTGGTGTAGGCCAAGGCCAGCCCTGGTTGAAGGGACTGAGGTTTTCTCCCCCTGAAAGAATCAGAAATTCCAGCTGCCGAGGATCTCTGGAGAAGGAAGGTCTAGGGATGCGGAGTGGACAAGGAGCAGAGCCTGGTACACAGGATGGGGCCGCGATGGGGACAAGCCCGGAGGGGCTGCTCGCTCACGCTCTCTCTCTCTCAGATGAGAACAAACAGACACATGAAACGATGCTCAGCATCGCTTCTCATCAGGGAAATACAAATCAAAGCCACACTGAGATTCCACCTCACGCCGGTCAGAGTGGCTAAAATGAGCAACTCAGGAGACTCTAGATGCTGGCGAGGATGTGGAGAAGCGGGCACCCTCCTCCACTGTTGGTGGGAATGTAAACTGGTGCAGCCCCTCTGGAGAACAGTGTGGAGTTTCCTCAAAAAAGTGAACACTAGAACTCCCCTAGGACCCAGCAATAGCACTGCTAGGGATTTACCCGAGGGACACAGGAGTGCTGATGCATAGGGGCACATGCACCCCAATGTTCACAGCAGCACTCTCCACAATAGCCAAAGCATGGAAAGAGCCTAGGTGTCCATCAGCGGACGAATGGATCAAGAAGATGTGGTTCATCTATACGATGGAATACTACATGGCAATGAGAAAGAATGAAATCTGGCCACGTGTAGCAACATGGATGGACCTTGAGGGTGTTATGCTGAGCGAAATAAGTCAGGCAGAGAAGGACAGATACCATGTGTTTTCACTAATAAGTAGAACAGGAAAAACTTAACAGAAGACCATGGGGGAGAAGAAGGGGAGAGAAATGTTACAGAGAGGGAGGGAGCCAAACCATAAGAGACTCTTAAATACCGAAAACAAACTGAGGGTTGATTGTGGGGGAGAGGGGAAGAGGGGTGATGGGCACGGAGGAGGATGAGCACTGTTAGGATGAGCACTGCGTGCAGTATGGAAACCAATTTGACAATAAATTATATTTAAAAAATAAAAGTAAAAATTCATCAGGGAAAAAAAAAAAGATGAGGACAGACCTCCTATACTGGAAAAGTGGGCTAGAAGCCGGCTAGAAGCCTCTGGAAACAATCACATCTACTATGCGGTTTTGTGCTTTCCAGGTTGTAAATATCCCGGGATCATTTCTTTTTTTTTTTTTTTTAATGTTTTATTTATTTCTAGGAGAGAGAGAGGGAGAGAGACAGCGTGAGTGGGGGAGGGTCAGAGAGAGAGGGAGTCACAGACTGAAACAGGCTTCAGGCTCCGAGCTGGCAGTCAGCACAGAGCCCGACGCGGGGCTCGAACCCACGAACCGTGAGATCATGACCTAAGCGAAAGTCAGACACTCAACCGACTAAGCCACCCAGGCGCCCCCCCGGGATAATTTCCTTAACATGTTATTGTGAAGCAACACAACCCAGGTGTAGATGACTTACAGAATGAGGGAAAGACCAGAATCCTCACGTAGAATAATTCAGGAAAGTACAAAATAGCCTTTATCTCACCCACTCCAAGGCTGGTATGGTGACAGCGGCAACAGTTCCCAAATTCCATGGTCTCAGAACCCCAACCTCGAGGAGGGGAGGAAGGACAGGCTTGGTGTGGCCCCCAGGGGCTGCAAAGGGGAGGGAGGAGGGACTCTGAGAAACAGGAGGCTGTCCCCGCATAGGTGGGAGCTACATGCCATGGGGCTCCTGTATCAGCAATCATTCTACCCATTTCACGGAACAGCAAGTTCTGGATGAGTTCTTTGAAATCGTAACAATAGTAAAAAGTGAAACGATGCATGTTCGCTTTAATTGTTCCTGGATATCAAACCTCATGCACCTGATCTAGGGGCCAGCCCACAGAGGACAGTCACCGGAGGGCTGCTTTCGGTGCCAAAATTATTCTCCCTATTTTGTGGCCGCTGGAACAAGACACCCGTCACGAGGAAATGTGGATGCTTACTTACCCCATCACCTGCGCAGGGAAACTAGGATGCGTTGTTTTAATGTCTTGGCTACATGAGTTATTAAGTATTGTGTAATTCTGTATCAAAATCAGTACATTTAATTCATGCTGAAACACAGAAGGCAATGTAAATACTTTGTACTTAAGAAGACGGCCGCTGGATGGAACTCTGATCCCGCGAGTTCTGAAAATTAAGGGGTCTGGGGCCGGCCTCTCTGCCACAGCAAATTGCAGTGTGTCCAGAGTATGGGGGTAATTCCACCCGCTCTGGGCTGGTGAGAGAGGCAGGAGCCCTGGACTCGAACCTGCTGCACACACTCTATTCTTGAGCCAGTTATGCAACCTTCCCCAGGCTTCCATTACCTCCTCCATGAAACAGGGCTGATGAAGTCTCACCCTTGAGTTTTCTGCTGGAAGCAGAAGCAGCGATGTAAGGTGCCCGGCGCTGTGCCTGGTACCTGTCAACAGCCAGAGGCCCGGGAGGCGGCAGTGGGGCTGGCCTCATCCCGGCTCAACCCGCTCTGTCTCCATCCGCTCATCAGAGACCTGACAGTGGCCCGAAGGGGACGGGGTCCCAGCCACCGACTCAAACTCCCTCGTCTGTATAGAAAGACGAGACCCCACGCCTGGGTGGCTCAGTGGGTTATGTGTCTGCCTTGGGCTCAGGTCATGATCTCGTGGGTTGTGGGTTCAAGCCTGCATTGGGCTCTGAGCTGAAATGCAGAGCCTGCTTCCGATCCTCTCTCTCCCCCCTTCTCTCTGCCCCTCCCCTGCTCGCTTGCTGTCTCTCGAAAGAAAGACAGGAAGGAAGGAAGAGGAAGAGGAAGGAAGGAAGGAAGGAAGGAAGGAAGGAAGGAAGGAAGGAAGGAAAGAGAGAGAGAGAAAGAGAAAGAAAGAAAGAAAGAAAGAAAGAAAGAAAGAAAGAAAGAAAGAAAGAAAGAAAGCAAGAAAGCTCCCTCCATCGGGAATGTCTGTTTCCCTTCGTGTGTCCCGCTGCTACATCCCTTTAAAGTGTTAACTCAGGGGGCGCCTAGGTGGCTCCGTCAGTGAGGCATCAGACTGGCTCAGGTCCTGGTCTCAAGTTTCATGGGTTCGAGCCCCACGTTAGGGGGGCTGACAATGCGGAGCCTGCTTGGGATTCTCTCTCTCTCTCTTTCTCTCACTCTCTCTCTGCCCCTCCCATGCTCACACTTTCTCTCCCCCTCAAAATAAATAAATTTTAAAAAATAAATAAATTAGTAAAGTGCTAACTCAGCTGACCTTCCTCCATGAAGCTCTCTGTGCCATTTCTAGCCAAAAGGGCTCCTTCCCACTCCTGCATTTCCATGATACCTTTATGGCATTTTACCTCCTTCTACTAACAACCAAACTGCAAGCCCAGGCCTTATTCTTTTTTTCCTGGCCAGCACATACCCCAACACATAAGCATAACGTTTAATAACTGAAGGAAGGAGAGAGAAGGAGGGCTTTATCTCCCGCGGAGAAAGCCACCGCCAACTCCTAACCACCTGCAAAGGCGTCTGGTCTGGTGAAAACATCATACACCAGCTAAACCTTTCCTGTTGTCCATTTGCCACAGTGGGTTCCCCATCACGCAATTAACAAACCACCACTGATCGGGGAGGGTGTGTGGAAAGGACTGACCCAGAGACCAATCGAGAGAAGCGAAGCTTTGATTCTCAGGCCTGAGGGGCCACCTCCCCTGGCCCTACGGATGAGGAGGCGTGGCTGGTGCCCCTCAGGCCCCCGGCACAGGCTCAATGCCCAGAGAAAGCTTCTGCGCACCGCATGGCCACGTCCCCCCGCTGCTCAGCTGCGTGTCAACTACCCGCCTGCATGTCCCGCTCGCATCCCAAACCAGGTTTCTCAACAATAGGAGATCCCACTGTCTACACTCAAGCAAGACTGAAGGAGGAATGTACGCTGAGGCATAACGGCAGGAAACGCTGTTGTTGGGCCACAGAGGATGGCATCGCTGGGAGGGACCCCAGCCTTCCCATGTCACCGTCATCTTCCAGGTGACGGAATTCTCACCCAAAGAAGCCCAAAGTTCGGCGACTAAATCCCGCCTCACCCGGATTCCCACCCCCTGCCAAACCAAGGAATCGAATATGGAAGAAAACCCACACTAACACGTGTTCAGGTTTCATTTTTAGAAAATGTCTTCTTGCAAAAATATGATACCCAGTACACACGTTCACACCTATGGGGGAACATTTTTATTTACTTCTAAACACACGCCAGCAGACGCAGGCTTGTGGAGACAGTGGGGCCGTTACGTGTGAGCCTGCACACCTCTCCTACTCGGCCTTCTCAGGACTAAATGCATTTAATCTACCAAGTGGCCCCAGCAGTGAGGACGCAGGTATGTGTCCTGTAATCATGCAGCCACTCAACAGCCTTGAGAAGACGTCTGTGCCAGAAGGATGGAGCTGCTGTAACTCATCTGGGAGCGGGACTCGGGGCGTGAATGACGTGCGGCCTCATTTATCTCTGTTCGTGGGAGGGAATCCCAGACTGCCCTGCCTTGGGCACGGCACAGATGTCCCCCGCCTTCCCCCGGTCCCCAGCCCCCCACCCACAACACAGGGAGGGAAGAGGTGCTCTCTCTTGCCCGAGGGGCCGGCAATGTGGATGGAGAGTCGGAAAGTCTGAAGTTAATTTCAGCATCTATGAAAGGGAGACCCTGTGATTTGGTTCCTTGACTCGTCAAAGAAGCTGAGGTCAGGGGATCTCAGGTTCAGGAAAGCAAAGGGAGAAGAAAGCCCGTGGCTTCTCTCCAGATGTGTGTGTAATGTCGCAGGTGCACACCAGGGGCCCTGGGTCACGGAAGCGTGTGGAGCTGGGAAGTGTGCAGCAGACCCTTCCTGCTCGGCCGGCAAGGACTCGGGCTAGCCTGTGTCAGTGCTCTACCTTAACACCCTCACCCCCATTCTGTGGTGTGAACAATAAGCTCCAAATGGAAGGGGCGCCTGGGTGGCTTAGTCGGTTAAGCGTCCGACTTTCGCTTGGGTCATGATCTCGCAGTTCGTGGGTTCGAGCCCCGCGTCGGGCTCTGTGCTGACTGCCAGCTCAGAGCCTGGAGCCTATTTCAGAGTCTGTATCTCCCTGTCTCTCTCTCTCTCTCCTAGAAATAATAAAAATTTAAAAAAAAAAAAAGCTCCAAATGGAAGAGACAAAAGAGATCAGAAAACGTCCGCAAACACAGGGAAGGCTTCTCAGAAGATGAGGACTCTGCCGGACTTCCAAATCAGGAGGGTGTAGACAAGCAAGAGAGGGGAGGCCACCCCAGGTCCTCAGTGCCTCCAATTCTTGCCGTGCTACGAATATGGCATTCGAGGGGATGCAGGAAGGCCCCCTCCCAGCCAGCTTAGAAAACCAGAGCCCAGGGGGGTGCCTGGGGGGCTCAGTCGGTTAAGCATCCGACTTCGGCTCAGGTCATGATCTCACAGCTTGTGGGTTCGAGCCCCACGTCGGGCTCTGTGCTGACAGCTTGGAGCCTGGAGCCTGTCTTCGGATTCTGTGTCTGCCTCGCTCTCTGCCCCTCCCCTGCTCACGCTGTCTCTGACTCTCAAAAAAAATTTTTAAAAATAAAAGAAATCCAGAGGCCATGCATCCAAAGGCCTGGAAGGAAGTGTCACAGAGAGCATGAGGTTTTCAGAGGCAGCTTGTAAGGGACACAGGTTGGGGGCCAGCCCACAGCCCACTAACCCTACAACTGCACCCCACTCCCACCCACCCTCTTAACCCCCCACAGCAGCTTCCCGTGAGATTTTCTCATCTTAAACAAACCCTGGGCAGGCCCCCACCTGGCTGCACCCCTACCCCCGGCATCCGCCCTCCTGCAAGCACTTGCCACATGGGCTGTGCCCTCGGATGCTCACGGTTCCCAGGTCAGGACACACCGCTCTCTCCCAGAGCCTCACGGTCGCTGCCAGCTATCTGCAGCTCACGCCCCAGTCCAGATCAGGTTGTGCTGCTCGCCTGGAACTTTCTTCCCAGCTGAGTACATTCCTCCTTGTCCATGCAGGGGTCATTTGATAGTCGCTCTCCCCCACGCAACTGCACTCCTGTGCACACAGGGGCCATGTGGGTTTGGCTCACCCTCCGTCCCTGGTGCCTGACATGCTACGGTGCTAAACAAATATTTGTCCTAACAGTAAGCCAGCGTGATGGCTTCACATTCAAAAGGGTGAGATCTTGGCATTTGTGACAACAGGCACGGACCTAGAGGATCCATGATGCTAGGTGAAATAAGTCAGACAAAGTCAATTACCATTCGATTTCACTTCCATGTGGAATCTAAAACACAGGGGCGCCTGGGTGGCTCAGACAGTTAAGTGTCTGACTTCGGCAGGATTCACGAGTTCAAGGCACAGGTCAGGCTCTGTGCTGACAGCTCGGAGCCTGGAGCCTGCTTCGGATTCTGTGTCTCCCCCTCCCCCACTCATGCTCTGTCTCTGTCTCTCAAAAATGAATACACGTTAAAAAAAATTTTTTCTTGGGGCGCCTGGGTGGCTTAGTCGGTTAAGCGTCCGACTTTCGCTTAGGTCATGATCTCGCGGTTCGTGGGTTCGAGCCCCGCATCGGGCTCTGTGCTGACTGCCAGCTCGGAGCCTGGAGACTGTTCCAGTCTGTGACTCCCTCTCTCTCTGACCCTCCCCTGCTCATGCTGTCTCTCTCTCTCTCCTAAAAATAAATAAAAAACATTAAAAAAAATTAAAAAAAATTTTTTTTCTTAAACAAGTGAATAAATAAACAAAAAGTAGAATCAGACCTTTAAACACTGAGAACATACTGATGAGTGAAGGAGGACGGGAGATACAGGCTTCCAGTTATGGAAGAAAGAAGTCATGGGGATGAAAGGTAATGGCAAAGGGAATACGGTCAACAGCACTGTGTCATATGGTGACACAGGGAAGTTACACGTGTGACCAGAGCATAAAATAGCTTGTTGAACCACTATGTTGTGCAACCTGAAGCTAACGTAACGTTCCGTGTCAACTGTACTCCCAATAAAAATCAGAAACAAATACCTGTAAAAAGTGGGGGCCTCAGTTGGCTAAGAGTCCTACCTGATTTCTGCACAGGTTACGATCTCACAGTTGTGGGATAGAGCCCCACGTCAGGGCCCCACCACGCAGCCTGCTTGGGATTCTCTCTCTCACTCTGCCCCTCCTACCTCCTCCCCCCAAAAAAAAAACATTAAAAAAAAAAAGGTAAAGTGACTCCTTTCGTGCCAGTCTGACTTTTTCACTGTAGAACTGTAAGTAAATCACTCTGTCTCCCTGCACCCCTGGACCACCCCTGAAGGTTTGCCAACACTAAACATAATCATTTTCCCTAATTAAATACTTGTTACGGCGTACCTTACTATTGCTTTTCTTCCAGTATCTGTTTGCAAGTACGTTCGAACACTTTTGCCATTTGTTATAACTTACTGGTTTATTACAAGATTTCCTTAAGAACAAAATCAGTATTCTGATGCTTTGTCTATTATTGATCACAATCATTGATGCATGCGTACTTTTCTCTAAATGTATTAAAAATAACAGTGACTTGGAAATGTTTTTGACTACTTCTCACAAAAATAATACCAAGGCAAAAAGAGACGTTAGAAGGAAATATTATCATTCCGGTAAAATACATCAAGATCCAAAGAGAATTTGAAGATAATGAGTAGCAGCGCTGCTACGGTGACGAACATTTTCTGGCTTGCTGGTGACTGTTTCTGCCACATCGGGAATTGCTGGGGACGTAAAGCAGCTCCTGACGCTGGCTTCCAGGCGCTCTTTCCCCAAGGTCCCCCGAAACACCATATCCTTTTCTCTTTTAATTCTGTTCTCCTCATTAGGATTTCTAAGGAAACCCACAGAAGAGTAAATGATGTTTTGCAGAAACCTTAAAACCTTGAGGGCATCTGGACTGTGGAGGTCAGCTCTGACCTAAGGCCCATGAGGAACCCCTATCTGAAGGGGGTGGGAAAACCATCCTTTCCTTGTTACCAGCCAACGTCTCTGGTGGCTCCTTCTCTTCCATCACCGGCGATGAAGTGGGGCGGCCCAGAGGCACTAACACAACCTCAAGACTCGATCGGCATCGGGGTGAACGCCAACAGCACCCCTCCCCCCTGCATGACCCCATCAGCTGTCTCAGCCTCCGCTCCTCAACTGTGAGACGGAGATAATAAAGCCTACGTCGTGGGCTTGTTCCGGTAATTATGCCCTCATTCAGCCCCCGATGGGCCTTCACTGGACGAAGATAATAATGGAGATGGAGAGACAGAGGAGTCCCTGGTACCATGTTTGTGGCCAGTACCTATTTTCACGTACATAATCCTTGCCTTTATTCAAGGAGCACATAAATGAACTGAGCAAGGCTCCGTGTTGTCCTGGTCTGTTAATGTGAACAGAACTCCGGGCTCTAACAAGTTGAAAACAGGTCGGCGCAAACAAAAATAAAAGGGGCCCTTAGGAGTATGATTCCTGAAGATAAAGAGCAGCGAGGACCCGGCAAGAAGTGGACCCTTGTGTGTAGCCGGACACATCTCAAGATTATCTTCCTAGAAAGCGTAATACAAATCAGAACCTAAAGCCACCTTCCCTCTGGAAGGAACCGGATCGTAGTAACACAGAGATAAACAGGAAACGTCTAAAATATTTGACATCCCATCATGGAAAGAACTGCCCTCCCGCCCCCCCAAACAAGACGCCCCCTCTCTCAGACGCATTCTTCTGCCCCTTGTCACCCCTGCGGCAATCTACTCAAAGGCGCTCTGGATGTAAATGAATGAATGCAAAGTCAGTAGGGAGCACCTCAGGATTCAATAGTGTCTTTTTGGGGCGCCTGGATGGCTCAGTAGGTTAAGCATCCGACTTCGGCTCAGGTCGTGAACTTGCAGGTCGTGAGTTCGAGCCCCGCGTCGGGCTCTGTGCTGACAGCTCAGAGCCTGGAGCCTGTTTCAGATTCTGTGTCTCCCTCTCTCTCTGTCCCTCCCCCGCTCATGCTCTGTCTCTCTTTCTCGCTCAAAAATAAACATTAAAAATTTTAAGTAAATAAATAAATAGTGTCCCTGCATGAAAACCCTGGGCAAGTTCATTGGCCGATTCCAGCAGGTGCGAGATGAGGGAGCCTGGGCGCCCACCCTCCAGGAGCTGGGCGAGCAGGGTGGGAGGCGACGGTAACATGTGACAGTAACACAGCACAAAGGCAGAGCTCATCCCCGCAGGATCTAGACTCTCAGGTGGCACCTCCAGCCCCAGCCTTGTGTGGCAGCTCTGTCACATCACAGCCGAAGACGGGGGTGAAACGGCAGCTCACCCACTCTTCCATCTTCTCGAAACGCAGGTTCACACTGCAATCCAACGGTGGCTTACCAGAACTCTCTGCACCTTCTCTCTTGTTTGTTTCTTAGCCAAAAACTGGCCTGCCTGCTGTTTCCCTTAGCCAGACTTTCTCCCAGAAAGGTGCCAGGTGGGGGGCAGGAGGTGGACCCAAATCCCTTCCCTGCCGTTCCCTGCAGTGAAGGCATCAAGTGCCCTAGAGGAGCTCAGCAAAACTCCCTAAATCTCATTGCTTCCCTTCTCCCTGCAGCCCGAACCGTTTCAACCAATAAGGTAACAATATGTTACCTGAATGATACTTTTGAAACATTCCTGTTAGCAGATAATTTTTAGCTACAAGAAGAATTTTTTACTAACCATAAAAGGCAACCACAGCATTTTAATTTTTTTTAACATTTATTTATTATTAAGAGACAGCATGATGGGGGGGAGGGGCAGAGAGAGAGGGAGACACAGAATCCAAAGCAGCTCCAGGCTCTGAGTTGTTAGCACAGAGCCCAATGCGGGGCTCGAACTCATGAACCGCGAGATCATGACCTGAGCCGAAGTTAGACGCTTAACTGACAGAGCCACCTGGGTGCCCCCCATTTTAATTTTTTTAAAGCAACAATTCGATAATTCAAAGAAATTATGTAAAAAGGGATTATGATAGGACACAGATATCAAAATGCATGCGGTAGAATATTTACAGTAATAACCTCCTTAAAGTTTCCTTGCACATCTACAGGAAAACCACATGTACAGTATATGATAGCAGTTTTGGTAATATGTCTATTATATATGTACATTAAAAAAAAAAAAAAAAAACAAGAACGCGGTGCCTGGGTGGCTCAGTGGGTTAAGTGTCCAACTTCGGCTCAGGTCATGATCTCATGGTCCTTGAGTTCAAGCCCAGTGTTGAGCTCTGTGCTGACAGCTCAGAGCAAGAGCCTGCCTTGGATTCTGTGTCTCCCTCTCTCTGCCCCTCCCCTGCTTTCTGTCTCTTTCTCTCTCAAAAATAAATCTTAAAAATAAAAAACTTTTTAAACTTTTTTTTAAACAAGAACTTATTTCTAGGTGGAGGAATTCGGTTTCTGTTTTGTGTTTGTCTGTGTTTTATGTTTTCTGCAGTTAACCCATATAACCTTTGAAATGTGCAGAAAATGTCTTCTAGTCTTTTCATCAGCTAAGTAGATGAATTTCCCTCAGAACAAAACAGAGAGACTGAGGTAAATGGTCAATGCAAATATTATTGATCAGCTCTTGCCTGAAATTAATAGCATGAAGGAAACCGGGCTCTCTGGGGTTCCCTGCGGGGAGACCCCTTACACCCTCGGGGCAAAGGACAGAGGCAGATAACAGGGTTTAGACACGCCTTTGATGTCCTCGGCCATCATCCTGGACAACCGAACAGCGGAAACAAAAGATCATTCTCTCAGTTGTGGCTGCAGCCAGCCCCCCTATGCCCACCTTCTGGGAGGGTCGGGTGCCCTCCCACCCCTCGGACCATAGCACCCCGCGCAGGCCACGTGGGCAGTGTGGCCAGCAATGTCAAAACTCTCCACACCCAGCCAAAGAAGAAAACGATTTCTCTTTTCCTCTTTCTCTCTTTTTCCAAACCAGCTCTGTGTCTCGATGGCCCAGCTGGAGACACAAAAACTCCCAGAAGGAGTTTTTGAAAGAAATGAGCAAAAATAATAGTAACTATTATAATCTTCCTTCCAAAATTACTAATTTTGCGTTTACAGAGATTATCTTAGGGCCTGGGGATCACAGACCAATGCTGTTTAACTGTGCCACCTACCTTTTCTCCGATGAACGTGTGTGTGTAACGGAAAACATTTCAAAAGAGTAACAGCGTTTTTTTTTTTAATATGTGAACTCACACTCCCAAAGCTGCACTTGAGTTCTGTGGGTTCTGTCTGCCAGTTTTGCAACAGCCAGCTGCTGGAAGCCACAGGGTGGCGGGGGGGCGGGGGAGTGCCGGGGCTGACAGCTGAACAGTCAGAGGCCAGGCAGAGGCGACAAAGCAGGAGCCTAACCGGGTCATGCCTGTGTCCTACCGCAAGGCTGACTCCACCCCGAAGGTCACGGTGCCCCAGACTGACCCGGGACACCCAGTGTCACCGCCCCTCCCTGGAGAGGGAGGCTGTTCAACTGCACAAAACTCCCCAGGGCACCAGCCTCAGCCCCCCCATTCCCCATGCCATGACTCACCCCCCCCCACCTCACTGCCAGTAAGTCCTGCCCGATGGTGTCCCTGAGCTGAACCGTCCCGAAGGATCCCTGACTACAATTCTATCAGCATCTCAAAGTTCTTGTGCCAACTTTACATGCTCTTGTGGCCCAAATATATTTGACTTGATAATAAAAAGCACCAATTCTCGGGGCGCCTGGGTGGCTTAGTCGGTTGAGCGTCCGACTTTCGCTTAGGTCATGATCTCGCAGTTCGTGGGTTCGAGCCCCGCGTCGGGCTCTGTGCTGACTGCCAGCTCAGAGCCTGGAGCCTGTTTCAGTCTGCGACTCCCTCTCTCTCTGACCCTCCCCTGCTCACACTGTCTCTCTCTCTCTCCTAAAAATAAATAAAACATTAAAAAAAAATTTAAAAAAAAAAAAAAAGCACCAATTCTTAAACTCTTAAAAGAAATCAATGTAAAAGCAATTCAGTGAAGGACAGATAGCCTTTTCCATAACTGGATTCCGCACAGGCAAAGAAATGAAGCTTGGCCTAAAACTTTCACACCCTGTACAAAGGTATGTTTTAGGTGTAAAACATAAAATATAAAACTTTAAGAAAAAGCCACAGCTTAACATCTTCATGAGTTAACGCAAGGCAAAGAGTGTTTAGATTTAACACTTTAAGCACAACCCTTAAAATGATACATTGACAGGGGCGCCTGGGTGGCTCAGTCGGTTGAGCATCCAACTTCAGCTCAGGTCATGATCTCACGGTTCATGGGTCTGAGCCCCATGCTGGGCTCTGTGCTGACAGCTCGGAGCCTGGAGCCTGCTTCAGATTCTGTGTCTCCCTCTCTCTCTCTGCCCCTCCCCAGCCCATGCTCTGTCTTCTGTCTCTCAAAAAATAACCAAATGTTAAAAAAAAATAATGATATATTGATACACTGGACATCATCAAAATTTAACAGTTAGGGTCTCCAAAAGAGCCAATGTGAAAATGAAAAAAACAAGCTACAGAATGGAAGGAAATATCTGCAAAGCATGTATCCAACATACTGCAAGTATCTGGGATTATTTTTAACTCTCAACACTCAACAGCTACAATACGAAGAGACATTTTACCAAAGAAGAAGAACGTGTGGCAAAGAAGCCATGAAAAGATGTGCGGCGCCACAGGCCATCAGAACGATACAAACTAAAACCACAGTAAGCTGTCATTACACACCCATGAGAATGGCAAAAACATCAACAGTGACAACACCCAATGCCAAGTGTGCAGAGAAGAGAAACCAGACCTTCACATGTTAGCGGTGGGAATGTAAAATGGTATGGCCACTCCGGAGAACTGGCTTATGGTTTCTTACCGAGTTACACATGCAATGACCGTAAGAGTGGATATTATCTCGGGTATTTATCCCACAGAAATTAAAATTTAGGGGCGCCTGGGTGACTCAGTCGGCTGGGTCAAAATCCGACTCTTGATTTTGGCTCCGGTCGTGACCCTGGGATCACAGGACTAAGCCCCACGTGGGGCTCATAGCTGAGCACGGAGCCTGCTTGGGATTCTATCTCTCCCTCTGCCCCTCTCCCCTGCTCTCTCTCTTTCTCTCTGAACTAAAAAAAATAAAATAAAATTATATAAAGAAGTTAAAATTATGCTGACACAAAAAACCTATGCACAAATGTTAACACTAGCTTTACTCATAAGAGCCCATAACTGGAAACAATCCGGACTATCCTTTAACAGGTTAATGTCAAACTGCTGTACATCCATAGCCTGGAAGGTAACTCAACAATAAAAAAAAAAAAAAAAAGAATGAACTACTGATACTCAGAACAACCAAGTGAACCTCCAGCAAATCATGCTAAGTGGGCGTGGTGAGGGAGTCAACCTCAAGAGATCCTGTACTGTACGAATACATCCATAAAACACTTGTGAATCAACAAAAGTATACAACGGGAGAATAGACTCATGATCAGATTGCTGGAACCCGGGGGTGGGGGGGGGGGGGGGCGGACAGGTGTGGGGAACCAGAAGCTCTGTCCCTCAAAGAGAAAACATAAGGACTCCTTGCAGGGACCGAACAATTCCTGTTTGACTGCATCACTGTCATGATACCATAATTCTGCAAGATGTTACCACCGGGGGCGCCTGGCTGGCCCAGTCGATTAAAGCATCCAACTTCAGCTGAGGTCATGATCTCTGCTGTTGGCACAGATCCTCTGTCCCCCTCTCTCACTCTGCCCCTCCCCTGCTCATGCTCTCAAGTGCTCTCTTTTGCGCTCTCTCTTGTGTTCTCTCTTGCATTCTTTCTCTCTCTCTCTCTCTCTCTCTCTCTCAAATAAGCAGTAAAAAAAGATACTACCCCTGGGAAAAACTGAGTAGAGGGTACACGAGACCTCTGTGTTATTTCTTCCCACTACACGTGAATCTATAATTATCTCAAAATAAAATGTTAATTATAAACAGTAACAATCAGCATTAAAAAATACACGTGTTCTTCTTGCTAGCAACTTCTACCGGCACCTGAGCTGTAGAGTTTGTCAATCAGATGTTCAAGGGCAGCCACAGGCCTGGAGAAGACACAGGTGCCTTGGTCTCTGCGGGAGACTTCCCTCTGGGAATCTGCAAGCTTCACACAATACAGAGGGGGGCTGTCTGAACCTGTTCCTTTTCACCCACGCAAATGACCTCAGATAAATATAAATGGAGGCATTTCTGTTCCCTTCCACGGTGATCAAATGATCGAAAGAAGATCCACTGGCGACGCCGGCCCGATCCAACAGGCGCCTTCCTCCCTGTGAACTGAGAGCACTGCACGGTGGCCCACGTCTGGTCTCAACAGAGCGAAAGTGGGATGCGGACCGTTTCTGGAAGGAAACTGGATTCCTGAGGACAATCTCTACGGCAATGGAACCTTCGAGAACAAGCACGGACAGGGCTCTGCAATCACACTCACAGCCCCTGGGAGGCGTGGAATTTCACCGCACCGCTTTCTGGCTGTCACTTCCTTAACCTCTCAGAGTCTGGCTTTCCTGGTATGTAAAAACGGGGCCGATGCTGGAGACATCAGAGGGCTGCCGTGACGATTCCACGAGAGGGTGCACAGAGCCTAAGGTGCTCCAGATGCCTGCGGCCCTCCCCTCCCGGCTGCCCAAATGCCGCTACAGCCCAAACCCTGCTTCCTCGAGAAAAAACACCTTATCCTAACTGGGACTCAAGAGAATTACGCACATGAGCCTAAGAGCTTAGACGCTGGGGCCCAGACCTCTTGTGTCCAAATTCGGTTTCTGCCACTTCCTGGGTACGTGGCCTTGGACAAGCTACTCACTGTGTCTGTGGCTCGCTTTCCCCTCTGTGAAAGGAGAATGATGCTAACAGCACCTCCTCATAAAGTGGTTGTGAAATATAAACGAACTGTATGGTCAAGTGTTCCACAAAGTAAATGACCTCGATTTTTTTTTTAAGTGTCTTTTTGGGGAATATTTGGGTCAGAAGAAATACGAACATTTCCTTGGGACCGTTTTTTTGTTTTTGTTTCATAGGTTTGTGAAAATCACTCTGTGGTATGATCAAAGGATTAGGTTAAACCACCCGAAGCTGCCAATACCACACCAGTGTGACCCACCAGGATAGCAACTGGACCTGGTTCTGCCTAGCAAGTCAGTCTCTGGGCCACAATCTACCCATGTGTAAAATGTGTTTCTCGCCCCTACATTCGCAGGCTGTGGTGAGGCCTAGGGATAATGTAAAATGCTGGCACAAGTGGGGGCTTCACAAATGACAGCAGCCAGTTGCACAAAGCCACCCAACCGCTTCCCAGCTGCGATGTTCCAAGGACACAGCTTATAAGCAACATCGCTAAAGAAAAAGAGGTGAGGTAAGCCGATGATGTCACCGGCCCAATTCCTATGCAGACCACTCAATGTCACACACGGGGGTGGGGGGGCCCTCTTCCCAAGAAGGCATACAATGACCCAAGGCCATTGTCACAGAAATGAGCAAGAGGTGTGGATGGTGAAAAATGAGCACCCATTTCCCCCCCAACAGGGAAAGCACCTCTAAGACCAGACGCCAAAACCAGGTAGCAGGTGATCACAATGACAATGACCAGTGTCTGTGTAAGAGGCCATGTTCTAAGCACCGGACTGACCCGCGAGATGCTGACCTCTTAAAACCACTCTGTGAGCCATTTATTACTCACCCCACATTACAGATGAGGAAATGGACCTAGGGAAGATTAAGCAGCTTGCCTGAGTATAGCTGGGCTCAAGTTTGACGCTGGGTAGGGGCGCCTGGGTGGCTCAGTCGGTTAAACTGCTGACTTCGGCTCAGGTCATGATCTCACAGTTCATGGGTTTGAGCCCCACATCAGGCTCTGTGCTGACAGCTCGGAGTCTGGAGCCTGCTTCAGATTCTGTGTCTTCCCCTCCCATGCTCATTCTGTCTCTCTCTGTCTCTCAATAAGAAATAAATGTTTAAAGAAAAAAGACCAGTATATTAAAAAAAAAAAAGTTTGACACTGAGTCCGCATGATTCCTCCTCTTGACAATGGGAACACCCTCTCCCTTACCAAGTACGGATTAAGCCAGGTAGCATATGTAAAGTATTTAAGCTTAGGACAAAGTCAGTAACTGTTCATTTCTTCTCACTTTTTCCAATCAGATTCATGCTCCCTAAGTCCCCAAATTCTATTTTTTTAGAACTTTTTGATCATGTCTGTAGCCATCAGTAAGGATAGCACTAACACTTCATATCTCTGCAGCTTATAAACTCCCTCTTGAGGGTAGGGCCCCCGGCTTACGCACTGTGTGCCCTGCACCGCACCTAATACAATACGTGGCGTAGAGTAAGCATTCAATATGGGCTTATAGAACAGGGCAGGGCGCCTGGGTGGCCCAGTAGGTTAAGCGTCCGACTTAGGCCCAGGTCATGATCTAATAGTTTGTGGGTTCGGGCCCCACACTGAGCTCTCCAGGCTGACAGCTCGGAGCCTGGAGCCTGCTTTGGATTCTCTGTCTCCCTCTCTCTCTGTTCCTCCCCTAATCACACTTTCTCTCTCTGTCTCCCAAAAGCAAATAAACAATGGGGTGCCTGGGTGGCCCAGTCGGTTAAGTGTCCAACTTCGGCTCAGGTCATGATCTCACAGTTTGTGAGTTTGAGTCCTGCGTCGGGCTCTGTCCTGACAGCTCAGAGCCTGGAGCTGCTTCGGATTCTGTGTCTCCCCCTGTCTCTGCCCCTCCCCTGCTCATGCTCTGACTCTCAATAATAAATTATTTTTTTTAAATGTGGGTTTATATAGATCAAGCAAACAGGTTGAACTTGCTGTCAAACTAACATTTTGAGAAGAAAATGTAACCCTTCAGAGATGTGAGCTTACAGTATAGTTCTGGCTTTCTGCTCATTCAAGAACCTGTCCTCTCTGCTGACTTCTAAGGGATGCCCCAAACAGTCAGGATTAAACAAGAGAAAGTTAGTGATTTGAAGGTGAAGGTAAAATTGAGCCAGCGTCCTGGGTCCAGTCCAGCAGAGCTCCTCTCCTGGAACTACAAAAGTCACAATGTCTAATTCTCCAGGCAAAACGAGGACCCCGGAAGTTTCTAGAATAATCCTCCATAACTGCCAGTGAGAAAATGCAGGTTCTCAGGAAGAAACGGGAAGATGATAGAAAGGGAAAGGGCAGAGCATTTATCTTGAGATATAAGTGCTACTCTGGGGGTGCCTGGGTGGCTCAGTTGGTTAAGAGACCAACTCTTGACTTTGGCTCAGGTCATATCATCTCACAGATTGTAAGATCAAGCCCCGCATTGGGCTCCATGCTGATAGCAAGGAGCCTGCTTGGGATTCTCTCTGTCTCTCTCTGTCTCTCTGTCTCTCTGTCTCTCTCAACAAAAATAAACTTAAAAAAAAAAAAAAAGTACTACTCTAACCAGCCCAGGGGCCAAAAGAAGGGGGAATCAGATGGCAGACAAATGAGAAGTGCATGTAGAAACTAATTTGAAACAGAGATGAAACTTTGGAAAGTTAATAAAATGGACACAGACTTTTTCTGATGCCAAGACTTGGCTTGTCTGTTGCAGCTTTAGAGTCAGACAGACATGCGTTTGAACCCTGATATGGCATCTTCCTGAGACACGACCTTGTGCAACTCGCTGAACCTCCCTGGGCTTTGGCTTTCCTGCTTATAAGATGGGAATGAGAGGGGCGCCTGGGTGGCTTAGTCGGTTAGGCGTCCGACTTTCGCTTGGGTCATGATCTCACGGTTTGTGGGTTCGAGCCCCGCGTCAGGCTCTGTGCTGACTGCCAGCTCAGAGCCTGGAGCCTGTTTCAGTCTGTGACTCCCTCTCTCTCTGACCCTCCCCTGCTCACGCTGTCTCTCTCTCTCCTAGAAATAAATAAATAAAACATTTGAAAAAAAAAAAAAGATGGGAATGAGAATGCCTAGTCCTCTCAGAGCGGTCGTGAGGACTGAATGACGTAACAGCCACAGCGCCCACCCTGGAACCGGGCCCCCAGCAGCCACGGAAGTCTTGGTTCCCCATGGCTTCACCCCACTGGTAACCACTAAGAGGAACCGCTCCATCTGACAGCCTAGAATTGTGTAGTGACTACAAATTATTGCCGCGTGTCCAACTATATAACTCCCAAGTTCTACTGCTGTCGCAAATGAGCCAGTAAGTTCATAACTCATAAAATGAGTTTTATACTACTTAAAACAAAAACTCTATGTCTACAGTTTGATAATGCAGCCAACCTCAGGGGAGCCCACAGCTAACACTGCAGGACTCTATTCTGTTATTTAAATGCTTTCAGTAGTCAGTGGTGGTGTGAGCATGCTGTAAGGAGAGGCAGAGACACTTGCGGTGAGCACAGCGTGACATAGAGATGCTGAGTCACTAGGTTGTACCCCTGAAATTAATGTAACATTATCTATCAACCACACTCCAAAGAAAAATATTTTTTATTTATTTTGAGAGAGACAGAGACAGTGCAAGCGAGGAGGAGCAGAGAGGAAGGGAGAGAATCCCAAGCAGCCTCCGCACTGTCAGCGCAGAGGCGATGTGGGGCTCGAACCCAAGAACCGTGAACTCAGGACCTGCGCGGAAGTCAAGAGGTGGGCGCTCCACCAACTGAGCCACCCAGGAGCCCCTCAGAAGAAAATGTTTAATGCTTCAGGGAATTGAATGGCATTTTGCTTTTAAATCTTACATGGTGCCAGAATCAGCCGTGGCCTGTGGGTACCCCAGCCTCACCCACCAAGAGAAGAAGAGCGCCCTCCCTCCTCGAAGTCCCCTAAACCAGTACCGGGAGCTCTCATGTGCTCTTGCAAACTAATCCTTTAACTGCAGGATCCAAAACCGAGCATGCTCCCCTCAGGGTAATCTCAGGTATGTGTTATGGACTGAAGGATCTGGTCCCCCCCACCCTTACCACCAAAATGTAGATGTTGAAGCCCTAATCCCCAGTATAGCTGTATTTGGAGAAAGCCAAAAAGAGGTAATTTCGGTAAATGGAGGTGGGGGGCGGCTTATCCTATTGGATTAGTATCCTCATTAGAAGAGACATCAGAGGGCCCCCCTCCCCGCCCCACGTGCCCACAGAGGAATGGCCATGTGAGGACACAGCACGAAGGCAGCCCTCTTACGGTGAGCGCTGGGCATCACACGTAAGTGATGAATCACTAAGCTCTACTTCTGAAACAACAGCAACAAAAGAAGAAGGTGCCCTTCCGGCAGGAAAGAGAACTCTCCCCTCTCCAAACCAACCAGTCAGGAACTTGATCTTGGAATTTCAGCCTCCAGAACTGAGAAATACGCTTGTATTGCTGCTGAAGCCACTCAGTCTCCAGTAGTTGGCTAGGGCAGCCTGAGCTATATAGCAGGGTACAAGATGGCTATACGGGACCCTTGTCATTATGCACCCCTTACATTAAAGATGACAAATACATCTGGGGCGCCTGCGGGGCTCAGTCTGTTACGCGTCCGACTTCAGCTCAGGTCATGATCTCACGGTCTGCGAGTTCGAACCCACATCAGGCTCAGTGCTGTCAGAGTCCTCTGTCTCCCTCAATCCCTGGCCCTCCCCCACTTGTGCGTGTGCCCACTCTCTTCCACTCTCTCAAAAATAAAAATAAGACTTTTTTTTAAAGTTGTACATAGAATTTTTTTTTAAAAGTTATAAATACAGGGGCGCCTGGGTGGCTCAGTCAGTTAAGCATCCGACTTTCACTTAGGTCATGATCTCGCGGTTCGTGGGTTCGAGCCCCGCGTCGGGCTCTGTGCTGACTGCCAGCTCAGAGCCTGGAGCCTGTTTCAGTCTGTGACTCCCTCTCTCTCTGCCCCTCCCCTGCTCATGCTGTCTCTCTCTCTCAGAAATAAATAAAACATTTTTAAAAATTATAAATACATTAAGCCTTGGTAACAGGTTGACACTGGCAGCCCCCAAGGGTGCAGATGCCACACGTGGTGGGAGAGGCGTCCCCAGCTCCGCGGATGGTCAGAGCTCCAGTGCCTGTCCACCTGCTCTCCACTGACTGCAACACATCATGGTTCACATGCGGCCAGACTGTGTCATCTTACATAATAAAATCATTCCCATGTTTTCCTTTTTTTTAGGTTCATTTATTTATTTTAAGACAGAGAGACAGTGTGTGCACAGAGAGGCAGAGAGAGAGGGAGAGTAAGAATCCCAAGCAGGCTCTGCACTCTCAGCATAGGGCCCCATGCAGGGTTCCATCTCATGAACCTTGAGATCATGACGTGAGCCAAGATCCAGAGTCAGATGCTTAACCGAGTGAGCCACCCAGGCGCCTCAAGAATCATTACCATATTTTCTATGGAGACAGTGATAATGACCATCACAGCACTGGGTTCACTGGCCATCTCACTGCTAGAATGTCAGCCCCACGAGAGCAGACTGTCTGTTTTGCTCACTGCAGTACCTCCAGCACTCACACTAGTACTCGGCACATAGTACATACTCAATAAATATGTGTATGTTACATAAATGATGGGACGGTGTTGCTAAAACATGTGTTACTTTTACAGACCACTGTGTCTACAGATTTTTTTTTAAATTCTGAAAACAACTCTCTAAGCCTGTTTTAAATTTTTACAAATGAAGAAGAGTACAGATTTGAACAGATATTTACCGAATTCACGTATAATACTTTTACACAGTGGAAACTAATAATTATTATTCAGTGAACTCTGATGTCTGAAAGCAACAGAAAGAAAGGTAGTCGTGAATCAATGAAATGCTCTCATATGCATGAGCTCCTAGTCTGATTCTCTTGAATGAGCCTTCCTGCTTCTCCCCGGAGTCTTAAGACATAGCTAAGCACTTAAGAGATGCTTTTACTTGACAAATATGAAACTGACCTTTTGGCTCAAAGCATCCTACACCTGGAGTCAAAACCTCAACGGGGAACCCTTAATTGTTCCCTAATTGTTTCTATCAGTCAGGGTCTTGGCTCTCTATCCAGAGTTCTGTGAGTTCCCTACAGAACAAAAGCTCATTCATTCACCAAATATTTAATGAGAACCTACTATGGGCCATCCATTGTGCTGAGCACTGGAGCACAACAGTGAGCACAGGAGACTTGACCCTGCCCGGCACTTATCAAGTACCACAGGGAGATAAGACAGTAAGCAAATATTTGTGTAATTACAAATGTAGTGAGTCACACTAAGTGGTTGTCAACTTTTTTCTTCTTAAAGTAGGCTTCACACCCAACATGGGACTTGAACTCACAACCTTGATATCAAGAGTCATCTGATCTACTAAATGAGCCACCCAGGCACCCCTCAATCATTTTTTTAATGAAAACTGCCTACGTACACCGCAGTTCAGAACCATTTCATAAAAATTTCTCCCCCAAATCTTTCTGAGTCAAGAGCATGTAACTACCTGGGGCACCTGGGTGGCTCAGTCAGTTGAGCGTCCAACTTTTGATCTGGACTCAGATCAGGATCTCATGGTCATGAAATCAAGCCCCACGTTGGGCTCTGCACTGGGCATGAAGCCTGCTTAAGAGTCTCTCTCTACGGGGCGCCTGGGTGGCGTAGTCGGTTAAGCGTCCGACTTTCGCTTGGGTCATGATCTCGCGGTTCGTGGGTTCGAGCCCCGCGTCAGGCTCTATGCTGACTGCCAGCTCAGAGCCTGGAGCCTGTTTCAGTCTGTGACTCCCTCTCTTTCTGACCCTCCCCTGCTCACACTGTCTCTCTCTCTCCCTCTCTCTCTCTCTCTCTCAGAAATAAATAAAACATTTAAAAAATTTTTTAAAAAAAAGTCTCTCTCTGGGGCACTTGGGTGGCTCACGCGGTTGAGTATCCGACTTCAGCTCAGGTCGTGATCTCACAATCCATGAGTTCAAGCCCCGCGTCGGACTCTGTGCTGACAGCTCAGAGCCTGGAGCCTGCTTCGGATTCTGTGTCTCCCTCTCTCTCTCTGCCCCTCCCTGGCTCACACTCTGTCTCTCTCTTTCTCTCTCTCAAGAATAAACATAAAAAAAAAGATTCCCTCTCTCCCTCTCCCTCTGCCCCTCCCCTGCTTGTGCATTCTCTCTTTCTCTTTCTCTCAAAAAAAAAAAAAAAAGCACATGTAACTACCAATCAGATTTCCTGATCCACAAAAGAGCCTTCCGTCACCCCACAGGTAACAGCAGCCCACACAAAGACAAGAATTCTAACGCTGGGCTGACACAGAGCCGAATGACAGGTAAGGGCACAATTTCCAGAAGGTTTTTGTTTCTGTCTTTCGAAAAGAGCTTATAGACTCTCAGCTTACCTTCACAGATCAGCGGTTCTCTATCCTAGCTGTTGGTCAAAATCACCCAGGGAGCTTCTTAAACCACAGATTGCTGGCCGCCACCCCCAGGGTTTCTGAGCGAGTCCAGGCCGCGGCCTGAGAATCTGCATTTGGTACCGCTTCCCTGGTGACAGCCGAACTCCCACTCCTGGAAGCACGATTTGAGAACCACGCCACTGGACTAAAAGACAGACCCTACCGTGAACAAAGTTAAAGTTCAAGGACTCTCCCCCATTACCTAGGGCAGGCTGCTCAGGTGACAGACTAGAGCATGAGCCCAGAGAGGACCCACCCTCTCAAGGTCAAAACTGAACAAGTTAGACTCTAACTCTGGAGTCCTTGACCTCTACATCACACGGCCTCCTGGAAAAAACCCCTCCTTCTGCTGAGCCTCCGGGGATATGCCTTTCCCACTGCAAACCTGGTAAACTCATAGTCAAAAACACAGGGGTTTGATGCACTATTTATTATGTCTCAGACCTCAAATATATCCAGGAGGCCTGGAGGGGGGCAGGGGGAGGGAGCTGGGGAGTTAAAAGGATCAAAACTGACAAAATGTGCACAGCTGATGAAACTGGATGGTGAGCACAAAGAAGAACTTGTACTATCTTCCCACTTCTGTAGATGTTCAAAGTTTTCCATCATAGGGGAGCCTGCGTGGCTCAATTGGTTAAGCATCCGACTTCACCTCAAGTCATGATCTCGTGGTTTGTGAGTTCAAGCCCTGTGTTGGGCTCTGCGCTGACAGCTCAGAGCCTGGAGCCTGCTTGGGATTCTGTGTCTCCCCCCTCTCTCTGCCCCTCTCCCGCTCATGCTCTGTCTCTCAATAATAAATAAACATTAAAAAAATGTTTTTTTAGTTTTCCATAATAAACTAGGTAATGGATATCAGTTGGATCAAGATTTGTCTTTGTGCATCTTGGAGAGACCTGAGATTTCCCGCATTGCTCCTGAAACGTACTTCCCTCCCCACAAAATATTTTGAATATCCGTGACGTGCCAAACCTCGGCTGAGCACTTGAGGGATTCATACAAAATTAAGATGCACATTTCTGTCCTCAAGAAGCCCATCATTTGGTGGAGTAAATAAGATGCACATTATTGTGTTCCAGGGACTGATAAACGGCACAGACAATTCAGAGTGAGCTAAGAGATTAACTGGACAGAGGAAAGACCCCATCCTTTCCCAGAAAGGCAAGGAATATCCCAGAATTAAACTTTTTTTTGCCCAAGGGCAGTCACGTTTTAGAAAGGTGTGTTACCATCTATCGGTGGTGTTCTACCAGAATGAAAAGACATCAAGTAGAGATAATAGGGAAAGGCCAAG
Source organism: Proteles cristata cristata (assembly GCA_017311185.1). Lineage (NCBI taxonomy): Eukaryota > Metazoa > Chordata > Mammalia > Carnivora > Hyaenidae > Proteles > Proteles cristata. Next base: position 132,760 of record JAESUZ010000334.1, read on the forward strand.
AATCTGTCAGAGAGATGGTTAAATTATTATTTTTATACAATAGAATATAAAATTACTCAAAATGACAACATGAAGGAAATGAAAGGCAATAGGTGGAACTTTTAAATGAAAAAAGATACAACATGACATAATATATATACCATGTAACATGTAATTTTGAACAATGTTTAGAAGCATATAAAATTTACTTTGTTTTTTTAACTTGTTTTTTTTTTAACGTTTTATTTATTTCTGAGATAGAGAGAGAGAGACCTTGTGAGCAGGGGAGGGTCAGAGAGAGAGGGAGATACAGTATCTGAAACAGGCTCCAGGCTCTGAGCTGTCAGAACAGAGCCCGACACGGGGCTCAAACCCACAAACCGTGAGATCATGACCTGAGCCGAAGTCAGACACTTAACCAACTGAGCCACCCAGGCACCCCAAAATTTAGTTTTAATACCAGAAAAAATACACCAAAACGTTAACAGTAATTGTAACTGGATCATAGATTTCTGGTCTATTTTTTTTTTACCTCTACCCTATACTCTTAAATTATATGTCACGAATATCCATTACTTCTATAATAGCCTTCCCCCTCCTGTATTTTTTTTAATTGGCTTTAAAGTACAACAATCTATCTGTATATCCAGAAACTGAACTAAAAAAACAAAACAAAACAAAACAACACAATGAAAAAAATGGAAAAAAAGCCAAGAAGGCTCATTAAGCAGTGTATGAGCTGAGAAGATTAACTGCCTGGAATCTTTTTGAAGAGTTTAGAAGTCCACGAATCCTCCGGAATGGCCAGGCCGCAGTTCCATGAGCTGCCCTTAGCCAGCTGTCACGGAAAGCTGTCCCCACAAAAGCCCTAGCGGCTTCCTTCCCCAGACCAGACCAGAACCCGTGAATCAGGGGGACGGCGAGAGGTGTGATTATTATTATTTTTTTTAATGTTTATTTCTGAGAGAGAGACAGCGTGAGCAGGGGAGGGTCAGAGAGAGAGGGAGACACAGAATCTGAAGCAGGCTCCAGGCTGTGAGCTGTCAGCACAGAGCCTGATGTGGGGCTCGAACCCACGAACCGTGAGATCATGACCTGAGCTGAAGCCGGACGCTTAACTGACTGAGCCACCCAGGTGCCCCGAGAGGTGTGATTTTTAAAAGCAGGCTCCCTTTACCCACTTGGCGTGTGAAGGGTCAATGCCACAGGATTTACTGTCATGTCCCAGTCCCTCTAGAATCTGATAACTGCCTGGGCACGGTGCAGGGGTGACATTGGGGACCGGGGAGGGGCGGGAGGGCAGGGGCCCTGTCCTCTCTCTTTAAGCTGCAGTCTGTCTTATTCTGACTGTTTCAACTTTTACTAACCCTACTTTGAAATTGCCTCTGAACACTCAGAAATTGCTAAATAATTCAAACATTGAATCCACAAAATGGACACAATTTTCTTAAAAAGGGGATTTCTAATGTCAAGCATAAGAGTAGCTCGGGAATAAATACCTACGACACCACAGGAGGTCAGTAAGTTGCTTACTAAATAAAAGAAAGAGTGGTCACCTTCCTGTTAAGCACAGATACCTTTAGACAGGCCCTAAGAGACTGTAAACTTTCCTATTAAAAATTCCAAGACAGGGGCTCCTGGGTGACTCACTCGGTTAAGCTTCAGGCTTCGGCTCAGGTCATGACCTCACGGTCCGTGGGTTTGAGACCCGTGTGGGGCTCTGTGCTGACAGCTCAGAGCCTGGAGCCTGTTTCAGATTCTGTGTCTCCCTCTCTCTCTGACCCTCCCCCGCTCGCACTCTGTTTCTCTCTCTCTCTCTCAAAAATAAACGTTCAAAAAAATTTTAATTCCAAGACAAAAATATACATATTTACAGCGTAGCTTCAAAGTACCCTCCCAGTAAGATTAAAGGCATAGGTCCAACTGGCTATTTTCAGTAATTATAAACATTGAAACTCCAAACAAGGCATTGAAACCATCTGCAACAATGAGGAAGGCCAGGATGAATTTCAGCTTCAACCTGAGCTTCCTTCGGGAGCCATAAAGAATACTTGTTCTACCCTGAACAGCAGCGCCCCTCACCCGCTCCTGGGCGGCATCCACACTGTCACAGCGCACACTGCAAACCTTAAATGAACCAGATTTCCGCTAGAAAAGACTTGTAGAAACATCCCCTCCCCTGTTTCATTGAACTGTTTCGCATTTTAAATTTGGTCGTTGTTTCCTAGAAACACACTTTGTGAAAACGAGTCCAAGACTTGTGCTCTGGAAGCAATGGATTAGTTATAAGGAATCCATCAAATCTGCCCAGAGATTCAAGACATTCTAAGAAAGTAGTTAGAGGTGGGGTTCCGACTGGCCTTTAAAACTTCCAGTAACATTTTCCTAGGAAGTGCTGCAAACCGGGTGACACGGACGCGACATCTAGGCCAGACAAAGCTCAGAACCTCTCCAGATCTCCACCTCTCTGACACCCCGTGTTTAACACAGAAATTAAAATGCTCTCACTGCGAATCAAAGCTTTCGTTCAAGCGAAATCTACCCGTTTTCTGTTTTAAAGGTATACTAAGAAGACTCTTTAAGCTCACGGCAACACTTACCTCTATAGTAAGAAAGAGTTTAGTCAAGAAAAGTTTCAGTGTGCGAATTCAGCAGCCCCTCCTCCCTGATGGTCCTCACGACCAGGGATCAAAAAAGGGTTGACAGCAAAATGGCCCAGCATCCTTCCCAGTGAATGGCGGGTCGCCCGGCCTCCACCCGGGCCTGGCGCCCCAGCGGCCGCGCGCGCGCGCGCGCGCGCACACACACACACACACACACACACACACAATTTTCTCGGACTTCAGGAAACCAGCCTTTGTTCCCAAGAGGCAAAAGCCTGGGCTCAGGGACTTAAGCCCCCGCCTCCCCTGAACCAGCCCTCCGAGCTGGGGAGGGCCGTCCGGGGAAGAAGCCCCGCGGCGCTTGCCGTGTCCCAAGCGCTGGGGAGACGTGGCTGCCACCTCGGGCTCCGGCTTCCTAAACGCACGGACGCCGACGCCCACGCGCGCACACCCTGAAAGCGAGGATCGCCGCGGTCACTGTCATGTGCAGGGGCTCGGCCGCCAGCGCCCACCACGTGCCGGCGCCCGCCGCGCGCTCTCCAACGCTCACCACCTCACGCGGGCGCACGCGCGCGCACCCCGGCAGCCGCACCAGGGCCCATGTGCCCGCGGGGCTGCCTCCGCGACCCTCCCGCGCCCCCCACGCGCGCGCCGGCCCGGGAAGTGCCCGCGCCCCGCGCCCCGGCCCCGGAGCCCGGCGCTCACCTCGGCCTTTGTCCGCCCGCCGCCGCGGCCCCGCTCCGGAGCGCCCGCCGCCGTCGGAGCGCGCGCCCAGCCTCCCGGCCGCGGTCCCACCCACAGCCGCCGGGCTCGGGGCCGCGCCGGGGGCGCTCGCCAAAGCCCGGATCGGCGGAGCGCGGCCCGCGCCCGGGACCCGACCCCTGACCCCGGCCGCCCCCCTGCGGTCCACTTCTCCGGGTCTTCGGGCCGACCGCGCGGGAGGGACGCGCGGTGGGCACGGCCGCCCCGGGACCCCGGCTGGGGAAGGGTCGCCGTCCGGGCGGCGTCCGGCGAGGGGCGTGGGCGACGCGGCAGGAGGGGGTCCCCGCGCGCGGGGTTCGCGGCACCCCGGCCCTGCTCGTCCGCCCCCCTGCCCCCCTTCGGACCCCGTGCCCAGCAAGGCCGGCGGGCAGGTCAGCCAGCCGCCCGCGCCCTGCGCCCTCGGGGAAGTACCAGTCCCCCACCCGAAGCCCCGGGCCAGCCGCGCTCCGGAAAGGTCGCTTTCGTCTCGGGTCGCCCCTCCCCGCATTCCCGCGTGACCCAGACTTGGAGCCCCTCCGGCCACAGCGGGCATAGCGGGGCAGGGGGTCAGGACCGAGTGGGAAGAACCCCCCGAGAACAGAGGTCATTTTGTCGCTTGAGACCCAGGCGCCGGGAGGAGACAAGCCAAGTGTGGGAGGCACGGAGAGAGGAGTCCAGACCCCCAGTGAACCCCCCCCGCCCCGTGCAGGGCCCGGGTCCCCCCACGCCCGGGGCCAGGGCAGAGCCCTGCGGACGGTCCCGTCTGCCAGCAGGTACGGCGCCCCCTCCCCACCGCACCCCTGCTCCCGTCTCCCGCAACGCTGCCCGCTGGAGGACCCTGGTCCCCAACAGCCCAAGTCAGTGAGAGCCCTCCCCGCGCCCCACCCCCCCCAGGGACCCTGCCTGAGGCTCGAAGACCAAGAGGAAGATTCTGGAACTACAGGCTCCTCTGGGTGGAACCTGCCCCCCCCACCCCACCCCCCAGTTCCCCGTGCTTGGTCAGAAGAATGAGTGAATAAAGGAGGAAATGAAAAAGAATGGAACCCAAATAAGACTATAGACCTCGCTGGTGGCTGGTGCAGAGGTAGCCTGAGCATGATGAGCACAGGCAGGAAGTTTCCTCCTTTCAGCAAGTGACTTCGCCTCTGTGATTTTAGGACCCTGTGAGGTGCCGGCCTGGAGTCTAAGGACCTGCCCTGTCTTCTCGGTGCCACTCACCCCCACGCCCCACCAGTGAGGCCTTGGGCCCACATGTCCTGACTGGAGAGTCACAGTCCCCCAGCTGGGCGGTTCAGCGAGGAAATGTCAGAAGGAGGGGTGCACTCCGTAAAGGCCAGCACATAGCGGGTCCTGGGTAAAGGTGTTGCCTGACTCGATCATGGTAGGTCTGTACTCTGAGTGCCAGCGCCACCGGTTCCCTTATTATGAAGTATTTCAAACACGCACTAGAGAGAGAACGTCACGAGCCCTCCCTGGGTGCCCAAGAACCAGCCAGTCCTAGCATCTGGCCATGCTGGCTTCAGATGTTCATGTAAAAAATCAGTATCACATATACCATTACGGCCCCCTGGGCAGAGCCCCTGATCCCAGATCTTCCCTCCCCAGCGCCTCCCCCAGTACCCTTCTATAACACCCCGCCCGAGTGTCTATACTATTACTCGGTACACCTGTGTTCATGACCATATATAACATTTTTACCAGTTCTACAAACTTTCTGGGTATTATCATAGTCTACGTTTTGCTCTGTAACCCAGGTGGGTTGATTTTATAATGTTTTTCTCAGTATTATGGTTTTAAAGCCATTGAGTCATACACATAGCCCTACTTTATTCATTTTTTTAAAAATGTTTTATTTCTAAGAGAGAGAGAGAGAGACAGTGTGAGCAGGGGAGGGTCAGAGAGAGGGAGTCACAGACTCCGAAACAGGCTCCAGGCTCTGAGCTGGCAGTCAGCACAGAGCCCGACACGGGGCTCGAACCCACGAACCGCGAGATCATGACCCAAGCGAAAGTCAGACGCTTAACTGACTAAGCCACCCAGGTGCCCCTATTTTATTCATTTTAACTGCTGGTTAATTAACAACAACTGGTATTCCGTTGTATGGCAAGGGCACAATTTATATACACAGTCTTCTGTTGATAGATATCGGAGTTGATTACGATGTCACGATTATAAACAAGACTATAATGGGGCACCTGGGTGGCTCAGTTGGTTAAGCCGCCAACTTCAGCTCAGGTGGTGATCTCACAGTCGGTGAGTTCGAACCCAGCCTCAGGCTCTGTGCTGACAGCTCAGAGCCTGGAGCCTGCTTAGGTTTCTGTGTCCCTCTCTCTGCCCCTCCCCCATTCACACTCTGTCTCTGTCTCTAAGAAATAAACAAAAAATAAATAAAAGCTAAAAAGCAAGACTGTAGTGAACATTCTTGAAATTGCGTTTGTATTTCTAGAGCATAGCCCATTTTCAGGCACTCCAGTAAAAACATGGACAGAATAACTGTGTTGCATCAACATTAACTAGTATGTTTGCTCTATGGTTTAGGTGAGGCACTGCAGTTGCTAAGCCAGTAATCACTGTAAGAAATGCCCTTACTTTTTTCCCCCCTTACATTTTGACAGCTTAGAGTTTATCAAGCAAATAAAATCCTACAGAACCGAGGTTAGCAAACTTTTTTCTTGAAGGACCAGAAGCAAATATTTTAGGCTTTGCCAGCCAAAAGGCAAAATCTATGCTATCTTTTATATAAGTACTTTAAAATACAACCTTTACAAAATGTTTAAAAAAATTATCTCATGGACCATTAAAAAAAATTTTAGGACCAGGGGTGCCTGGGTGGCTCAGTTGATTAAGCATTCAACTTCAGCACAGGTCATGATCTCAGTTTGTGAGTTTGAGCCCTATGTCAGGCTCAGTGCTGACAGCTTAGAGCCTGAAGCCTGCTTCAGATTGTGTCTTCCTCTCTCTGCCCCTCCTCCACTTGCGCTCCTTCTCTCTCTCTCTGTTTCAAAAATAAATAAACATATAAAAAAATTTTCTAGGACCAAAACAAACAAAAAGAGGCAACTGAGTGGATTTGGCACACGGACAGTAGTTTGCTGACTTCTTGTTGAAATAAAGTCATTCCTTTCTTTGAAACCCAACACTAAAAAGTAAGTCACTTTTAATAAAGACAAAAATATAATTTGGCTCATCAGAAGAATCAAAGCAAATATGAGATCACTACTAGGGAACTATTCCTAGAAAGATGTCCCATACCTTAGCTGAATGACTACAATGACTTTGGAGAAACCATTTTAATCCTATTCTTAAAATCTACAACAAATTTTAGCAATGCGTAGGCTCCACCGAACTAAGAACTAAGGAGACAAGAAAGAGATCCGATGAAAAAATTGTGTGTCATTTTGCTGCCTGATGAACCATCTCTCTGTTCGCAGCTTATGGCTTTAAACACTAGCACACAAATACAAGTGATTAGATTTGTCTTTCCTGAGCTGAACCTGACGCACTTACTTTATATGTCTTTATTGAACTTGAACCAAGACCTGAAAAACTAATTTCAAGGTATTTTCTTAAATGAGGAGAATCAACCTAGTTTAACATGGGGTTGAGAAGAATGAGAGTGAACTAAAAATCTGTGGTGGTTGGCGTGAAACTTACAAAGGAGCTGTCAATCCCCAACCCCATTCAGTAAGCAAGGATCTTGAAGAGGCCATGGGGTCAGGAAGGCAATTAGACATGGCTTCTGGACACATTTGTTTCTCTGACCAGCAGTATCCGGGAGAATCACACACATCCACTTCTCGCACACCTATACACCCACATACGTTCTTCTGTCCGTCACACACACACTCCATCACACACACACATCGTCCCACACACGTTCCCCCGTTACAAGTCTATACATGTGCTAACACGTGTATCCCTTACCCATACCTGCGTCCCTAAATGCATACAGCACACGTGCTCCAGACATACCTATGGCTCTTTTTCAAATACATGCGTGTCTCTCAAATATGCGTTTCTTTCCACAGATACCAAATATCTCTCTCCCTTTCACATACACACATGCACACTCACATGCCTTGTCACACAAACATTTCTCCCCTTGGTACGTGCATTCTCCTCATGCCCGTGTTTCTGTTTCAGAGCCAACTCTTTGCATACCTCGTGCTTTCTACCATACACACATTTTCACACAACTTCACCCTGACACCCTGACACACATTTATTGTCTCACACGTTTTCATATCTATGTATATTTGCTTATCTAGCCGCACATAGAAATATATACAGAGTCCCCTTCCTTTCCTGCCCTGGTACCAAGAGCTTCCGCTTGCCATCACATTTGTCACAACCGCCCAAGGAAAATGCCGCAGAGTGGAATTAGGATGAAGCCTTTTGAAGCCTCCATCTGTGTATGTCAAGCAGTTTAGAATCATTTGTTATCAGCATACCACGTGTTTCTATATAAAGAGCGCTTCTAAATTACTTCAAGTTTATTCTCTTACAACAAATATTTCTATAACCCGGCCTGTGTTAACTGTCGGTTTCTGTGGAGAAAATGTTTCTCTAGCGTAGTAACTGCTTAAACTCAGCTTGCTTAAATTCTCCCCAAATGTGAACGGCTAGGTGCATTGGTTTATTCGGGTCACCATGACAAAGTACCACAGCCTGGGTGGCTTAAACCACAGAAATGTATCATCTCGCATTCAGGAGGCTAGCAGCCCACAGTTGAGTGTCAGTGCAGGTGGCTTTCTGTGAAGAGTATCTGTTCCCATCCCACAGTCTCTGATTGGTAGACAGCTGTCTTCCCTCCATATGTATGTCCAAACTTCCTTTGTCCTGAGGACACCAGTCATTGAATTATGACCCACTGCAGTGACCTCATTTTAGTTTGATTACCTCTGCAAAGACCCTTTCTCCAAATAAGATCACATTCTGAAGTGCTGGGGGTTAGGTCTTCAGCTCATGAATATGGAAAGAGGAAGGAATAAGGAAGACATTATTCCTAGTTGGGTTTGTCTCCTTTCTACAGGCGCCCCGCCCACCTCCATTTTAGCCAGGATATTGACCACCCAAAATCCAGAAGCCCTTCTCAATGGACTCCCTGAGGTGAGACTGCTCCGCCTGGTGGAAAGTCGAGATGCTACACTTCAGCAAATGATAGACCAGCTTGTAAGGCGACTGCTAGCTTGGTATCGAATGCATGGCAGATAGATAAACAAAAGAGTCAGAGGGACAAAGTTGGTGCAACTGATATATTTCACAGGGGTAGTGCATGGAAAGCGAACATTTAAGTAGAGCACTTCTAACAATAAGACACTAGTAAGCAAACTAGATTGTGCTTGTATAGAATTCAGGTGGAATAGACTGCAATAAATCCACTTTGATGAGACTTCTTTTAAAATCCGGTTGTGACATAGGCTCACACTAACAATTTAGCTCTGGGCCTTCATAATCAGGAAAGATGAAATTATATAAAAGTTTGAGATGCTCTGCTCCAATAGCACGTATAGAAATAAATCACTCTGCCAAGTGCACAGCAAGGTTTAAAAGGCAAAGGATTTATACGATCTGAAGAGAAACCGGAGTATGGCAAGGTTTAAAACCCACTATCATCATCACTAATGGCATTTACAGAACAAAACTACATAGAACTGAAGACCATGCAAATAATACAAACAATGTCATTGTAGATACTGGTACCCATCGCGTTTTACTTCTTCATTCTCTTTTTCTCCAAAAATTACCTCTGGGTACCTGGGTGCCTTAGTAGGTTGAGCATCCAACTTTGACTTAAGTCATGATCTCGCAGTTTGTGGGTTCAAGCCCCGTGTAGAGCATGCACTGATAGCGCAGAGCCTGCTTCAGATTCTCTCTCCCTTGCTCTCTGCCCCTCCCCCACTCATTCGCCCTCTCTCTCTCTCGCTCTCTCTTTCTCTTTCTCTTTTTCTTTCAAGAATAAATAACCATCAAAAAATGTTTAAAAGGGGCACCTGAGTGGCTCAGTCGGTCGAGCATCCAACTTAAGCTCAGATCATGATCTTGTGGTTCATGGGTTCGAGCTCTGCATCAGGCTCTGTGCTGACAGCTCAGAGCCTGGAGCCTGCTTCAGATTCTATGTCTCCCTCTCTCTCTCTGCCCCTCCCCTGTTTGCACTCTGTCTCTCTCTCAAAAATAAATAAACTTAAAAAAAAGTCTTTCAAAAATCATGACTGCATCTCTGAGAGCCTAGTAATTCACTCCTAGCCACTTATCTTTTAGATATACTCACACCTGTGTGAAAGGAAGCATGCACAAGATTAGCCTATACCCAGTGTTATTCACGGTAGGAAAATATTGGAGGCAGCCTCAGTGCCCAGCCATGGGGGCACAGCAGGGGGGATCTATGGTACATACTCACAGGGCAACGCCACACACATAAAAAGAGTGAGAAAAACCTTTATTACATTAAACAATCTGCAAGATATTTTTCCAGGTTAAAAAATTTAATAATAGGATTATTAGTATGCAAACAAGGGGCAGGGAAAGTAACATAGATAAATATGTGGGCATAAACATCCCTGCATGACTGCGTTAGAAACTGGTATAACGTAGCCTCCCAAAATAGGCCTTTGCTGCTCAAGGACAGAATGGAAGGAAGATTTTTTCACTATTTTTTGTTTTATATACATATTTTTAAAAATTTTTAATGTTTTTTTTTAAATGTTTCTAAGAGAGAGAGAGAGAGACAGTGTGAGCAGGGGAGGGTCGGAGAGAAAGAGAGATATAAAATCGGAAACAGTCTCCAGGCTCTGAGCTAGCTGTCAGCACAGAGCTGGATGTAGGGCTCAAACCCACGAACCGTGAGATCATGACATGAGCCCAAGTCGGACACTTAACCGACTGAGCCACGCCGGTGCCCCAATTTTTTCACTATTTGGTCTGTTGTACCTTTTGAGTTTTGAGCCATATAAATGTATCACTTCAAAACACGATTTTCTTCCCTCTCTCTCTGACCCTCCCCTGCTCGCGCTGTCTCTCTCTCTCTCCTAGAAATAAAGCATTAAAAAAAAAAAAAAAAAAAAAAAAAAAAAAAAGGGGCGCCTGGGTGGCTTAGTCGGTTAAGCGTCCGACTTTCGCTTGGGTCATGATCTCGCGGTTCGTGGGTTCGAGCCCCGCGTCGGGCTCTGTGCTGACTGCCAGCTCGGAGCCTGGAGCCTGTTTCAGTCTGTGACTCCCTCTCTCTCTGACCCTCCTCTGCTCGCGCTGTCTCTCTCTCTCTCCTAGAAATAAAGCATTAAAAAAAAAAAATTCAAAACACGATTTTCTTTTAAAGTTTATTTAGCGAGGGGAGGGGCATAGAGAGAGGGAGAGAGACAATCCCAAGCAGGCTCCACACTGTCAGCGTAGAGCCCCACTCAGGACTTGATCTCACGAACCATGAGACCATGACCTGAGCCAAAATCAAGAGTCAAACACGAAACAGCCTGAGCCACCCAGGTACCCCCAAAATGAATATTTTTAAATTTAACTTTCCTTGACCAAAATTTCTCAAAAACTTAAAGCTGTTTTTCAATTGTTGGTATTATAAGTCTGAAAGCAATGTGGTTAGTCTCTAATACTTAGCAACTTTTTTGTCTTTCAGGGGAGGTATGATCTACCTTTTTCATTATATAAATGATACGTAACTACCTCACCAAAGATTCCAAGTTAGATGATTACATTTCTTTTCTCCACACAATTAATTAAAATGGGTATGTATAATGCATATCCCTACACACAGAATATGCAAAAGAAAAATTCAGATAATCCCTCTAAATTATTTCCAATGAAACTTTGCTATGATAAGATCTTTAACAAATTAGAATGCTGCAGATTTGTACAAGATGAATTATCAAAAATATGACAGCTTAGGAATAGGTTTTCTTGAAGTGTATTCTTTATTAATTAAATTTATGAGAATTCCCAATCCTGATGATATAGTATCCTTTCTCCAAAATAAAACTAATTTGGGGCACCTGGGTGGCTCAGTCAGTTAAGCATCCGACTTCGGCTTAGGTCATGATCTCATGGTTTGTGGGTTCGAACCCTATTTTGGGCTCCACATTCTCTCTCCCTCCATCTCTCCCTCTCTCTGCCCCTTGCTCACTCGTGCCCTCTTTCTCTCAAAAATCAATCAATCAATCAATAAAATTTAGAGAAAATGATTTAAACCTACAATCTTTAAGCAATACTAAATAAGAAGAAGAGCAGAAGTGGCTAAACTCATCAGTAACTTGAGAATGCTGAATTAGAACAAATCCATTGTCAAAAGTGTGCTAGGAAGTCTTGTGGCAACATAGTATTTTATTCCGTGGTGCTGTGCTGTGCTTCAGGCTTCACATTTCAAAGTGAGCATAGGAATGCCTGGGGGGCTCAATCAGTTAAGTGTCTGACTTTAGCTCAGGCCATGATCTTGTGGTTTGTGGGTTTGAGCCCTGTGTCAGGCTCTGTGCTGACAGCCAGCTCAGAGCCTGGAGCCTGCTTCAGATTCTGTGTCTCCCTCTCTCTCTGACCCTCCCCTACTCACGCTGTCTCTCTCTATCTCTCAGAAATAAATAAAATATTTAAAAAAAAAAAAAAGGGTAGTGAAGAGACTCTTTTTCCCAAGTGCCATTTCGTTGTTTATGATGTAATGTACCTAGGGACAGTGAAATATTATAGCGGTCTCAGGGCTCATCAGACAACACCACGGGGGTGCTAGCCTCATCTGGGGGCTCAGCAAAGGCTGTCTCAGGCAACAGTGTCTGCAGTGAGGATGAGGGGTTTGCTCGAGAAGCATCAAAGGCAAATGTTCTAGGCAAAGAAAACGGGGGGAGAGGGGGCGGGGGCTCAGCAGTGAGGGGGGAAGAAAGCTTTTGAGAAAAGGAATGAAGATCTCTGTGGCTGTGGCCACAGAGAAAGCAGTGCCCCGGAAGGACCCAGGATGGGGGCGGGGGCGTGGATCCTGCCCCCCACAAGTGCGGTGGGGGAGACAGCCAGGCAGGAAAGTGACCAGGGGATATGCCAACCTCGAGTGATGCACGCCCACCAACAGATTCAAGCAGAGGAAGGATGAGATCAGATCTGTGCCTTAGAAATTCTGATTTCTCCCTCGATGTGAGGTCAAGTCACCCCCCTAAAAGGCGGTTGTTGATTTGACAGCGATAGTTTGGAGTCCCTTGTAGGTGGGGGGGATGAAAGAGGGGGACATGAATTAGGAAGCAGTGATAAAGGCCTCAGAACAATGAGGATGAGGGAGGGCGGGGGGGTGGGGGGTGAGTGGGAGTCAGGAGGAGGGAGACGCCGAATCCCCTGCCCTTTGTTGCTTCTCATTGGAGCTCACTGAGCCGCAAGGCCATAGATCATCTCTCCCACAGCAACTTTTTGACAAGCCTTCATGGGGATTTACCCTTGTGGGTGGATTTGACTGCGTTGGCTTTTTTGTTTTCCTTTCTGAAGCAGGAGGCAAACCCGGTTGCTAAGCGGAGGGACTGAAGCCGTGAGGCTGGGCCCAGACTTTCATGGGCTCCCGTCTTCTTGGGAGCTCTCTGTGAAGCTTGTCAAATTCTGAACAAAACCTCAAAACAAAGAGTTAACTGCAGCTCTCTCTGTTCCACTTGATGTCATTTTAGAGCCATTTGCAGTCACTGCAGAGGCAGCTTGGAGGCTGGGTGGGAAGAGACGCTGTGGACACGTGAAGTTGCTGCAGGTGCTGAAGATGGATCCTGCTGTCCCTTACCCCTCACACACCACAGCTGCAAGGACAGTGCCCGCAGCTTACAAATACGGAGACTGAGGGTCCTGAAAGTGAGGTCACATGCCAACGAGGGCCGGTCGAAGTTGCCGTGGGACCCACACGGGCCTAGGGCTATCTGCCCCTTTTTCCAGGCCACCTCTTCCTCTTCCACTCTCCGTCCGTCTGTCCATCTCATCGGGGCTTCTCTCCTGCCAAGAGTGTCTCCTGGCACATCATCTCACCTTCTTTTTTTTTCTTTTTCTTTTTTTTTTTTAGTGTTTATTTCTTTTTAAGGGAGAGAACATGCGCAAGCACGGGGGTGGGGGGAGAGGGGCAGAGGGGGAGGGACAGGGGGTCTGAAACAGGGTCTGTGCTGACAGCTGTGAACCCAATGCGGGGCCCAAACTCACCAACCGTGATCATGACCTGAGCCAAAGTCACGCACTTAACCGACTGAGCCCCCAGGCGCCCCTCCTCCCGCCTTCCTAAGAGAGCGCAGATCTGGAAAGGAAAAGGCCAGCGTTGGAGCTGTGGAGCCCATCTTAGGCACAGCACTTAACCTCTGTTCTGTGTGCCCTCCTGTGAATGGACAGGGTTTTACTAAATGATCGCCAGGACCGCTTCCTGCTCTGAGGTTCTGTGTGACGCCGACCACGACACACGGAAACCTCACGGGGAGCAGTCCTTGCTGGCACCATTTCTCCTCTGCCATCTTGTACACAGACCCCCTTCTTCCTCCACCCCTCGTAGGAGGGGATGGATGCAGAGAAACTGCGAGCCGGCCACGGACCGCAGCAGAGTTCTCCAGTGTGAGCCACAACCTGCTGTGGCTCCCCAGGCACTCCCCACGCCCGCCCCCCCACCCCTGCCAGGTGCCTCACCCACCCCATCCGTCTATAGTTTGGCTAAGCACTGGCACTGTCTCTAAAATCTGCAATTCTGCCATGTCCCCGTACTCTCAGCGGGTGACCGTGGCTTCACAGACCATGGACTCCCTCCACTTCCTGCCAAAAATACCTTCCAGGCCTGCCTGCCTCTGTCCTTACACTGTTCTCCTGTCCCTGAGAGAGGGGGGTCCTTCTCGCCTCTGCTTCCCTCCGTCCTTCTGTATCACACCCCCAGGAGCGCCCTCAGACTTGTCCCCTTCACCCTTTGGGTTTTCAGCCCTTCCCTGCCTCTTAGCTCCTTGTTATCAACATTGAGAAACTTAAGTCTCTTCCGCCTTAAAAAAATAAAAAAAGAAAGAAAAAGGAAAGGAAGGAACGAAGAAAGCAAGCAAGCAAAGGATGAAAAGAAAACATAAAAGAGAGAAAGAACAAAAGAAGAAAGCAAGCAAGCAAAGAAGAAAACATAAAAGAGAAAAAGAAAAGGAAGGAAGGAGGGAAGGAGGAAAGGAAGGAAGGAGAAGGGAGGGGAAAAAACCCATCTCTTCTTTTAATCTCTAAAACACTCATAGTCCAGATTCACCTTCTATCTCCCTGACTACTCTCTTAATTAGCTCTGTCGTTGTTTAGTTTAAAAACAAAAGCAATACATCCTTAAGCAGTTGTGGTAGTGGGGCACCAGGGTGACTCAGTTGGTTAAGCTTTTGACTTCCCCTAGTGTCGTGATCTCATGGTTCATGAGTTCAAGCCCCATGTTGGGGCTCTCTGCTGTCAGGGCAGACCCTGCTTCAAGTCCTCTGTCCCTCCCCCCCCGCCCCTCCCCCTTCTCAAAAATCAATAAACACTTAAAAAAAAAACAGTTGTGATAATATTTGTCAGTCACCCTGGCTGTTTCCTGGTTCTACCCTCTGGCCCCACCCCACCTTGGACTTCCTGCTCCCTGAACAAAGCTGGTCTATTCCTGGACCTCAAGTACCAGGATCGGATCGCCTCCTTCAGTCCAAGCCTTCCCTTAAACCCAATCAACCTCCAAGTTCTCTGTCCCTTCTACCTCTTGAATCTATCCTTTCCTCCATTCTACTATTGCTGGCACCTCTGGGGCCATCACCAGCCACCCTTTCAGTGACTATGACAACCTCTCATTCATCGTCCTTCCCTCCAATTAGACTGCTTTTGTTTAAGATCTAAAAATGCCTATGCTGGAGTGACAGATACATGCAGAAAGTTGTAACATCTAGCAAAGAATTGGGTTACAATGGTAACCTTTGGATTTGATCCTCATTCCCAAAACACTGCATTAGAAAGATTACATTGTCTTCAGTTTAGCTGGAGTATCAGGCACTTGAAAAGGGGCTAGGGATCAGTTTCTTCATCAGAAAAATAAGGGTTTGGACTAGACCAGTGCCTTGCAGAGTAGACCCATAACCTCAGGGTTTCTGACTCTGTAGGTCTGGGGTAGGGCCAGAAAATTTGCATTCCTAACAAGCTTCCACGTGATGGCGATGTTGTGGTCCACAGACCACACTCAGAATAGCAGTGCCCTAGATGATATCCACATATTTTAGTTTCTTCACCTGTGCCATCCAATATGGTAGCCACCAGATACGTGGCTATTGAAATTAATATTTGAATTAAATTAAACACTGAATTAAAATTCAGACATACTAGCCATATTTGAAGGGCTCAATGGCTACACATGGCTGGTGGCTACCATATTGGGCAGCGCAGAACATTTCTGTTATCACAGGAAGTCCTCTTGGACATGGCCACTTCCTCACAGACTCATGGGGAGAAAATTTTACTATAGAAGGAAAATACAGCATCCTTTGAAAGGTAAGTTCTTTCCGCACTCCTAAGGCCATGTTTGCACTCGGCTCTATTTCAGACCTGATTTTAAAGTCCTAATGTCCACCATTTTGCCACAGGAAACACATAGAGCCACAGGACGGGAGATGGATTTCTATGTGGGGAATAATGTCTGGGCACCACTGTGGGGCGTGGTTGATAAAGGGAAGGATATGGTGACTGAAGTCCTGTGAGTCCCCATAGGGCCCCCTCTGTATCTAATCTGCGAAGTATTCTAGAAATATCTACCTCACAGGGAGATATGTACAAAAACACTTGTAATTTACCCCTACCTCAGTTTCCTTTTTCTTCTTCCTCTGTGCTCCCATAGTGCGTGATACACATTCTATTAGTTATGTGTTCTAGTTACGTGTCTCCCCAGGTTGGGGACTGCTAGAGCACAAGGTAAGGCCCCTGACAGATTGGATTCCCCTTCAGCATCTCCATGTCAGGCTCATGGTCAAACAATGTGCAAATGATTAAGTCTCATGTTGAAGCCAAGTCACAGGTACAGTGTCTGGAAGGCTGTGTCATTGCCTGGCCCTCCACAACTGTTCTCATGCTGTCTTCAGCCTGGGGTGCCCGCTACCCGCATCGTGACCCACATCCCACCTTTGCTCACCCAACCGCACCTCTAGCTGGACAAAATCTAGTCGGTCTCCAATTATCTTCTCGAAGGTTGGCATACCAAATTAACTAATCTAGCTATGGAGTCAAATCCTGCCTCTACCACTGCCTTACCCAGGACCCTGGGTAATTTTTGCCATCTTGCTAGTCTTCATTTTCCTAATTTATAAATTGGGCAGGAAAACATCTTTCAGTTTTGATACAAGATTCACATACAAAAATACATGCAGAACATTTAGCAGAATGCCAAACAGATAGCAAATGCTGGATTATGTCTTTGGAATAAAAACATTCATTTCTGGGGGTACCTGGGTGGCTCAGTCAGTTAAGTGTCCAACTTTGGCTCAGGTCATGATCTCACGGTTTGGGAGTTCAAGGCCCGTGTCGGGCTCTGTGCTGACAGCTCAGAGCCTGGAGCCTGCTTCAGATTCTGTGTCTCCCTCTCTTTCTGCCCTGCTCATGCTCTGTCTCTTTTTCTCTCTCTCTCCTCAAAATAAGCAAACATTAAACAAAATCTTTTAAAAAGCATCCATTTCTGGTCTCCAGGACTTGCCCTCTCAGGGACTCTGGTGGGTAAAGGCATGTTTTAACCCCTCTGGGAAATTCTCCATTCTGCAACAAAATCCAATCTTTTAGACACTTAGCCCTTCTGTTATTCTTTATTTCAAGCCATTCATTTAGTAAACTATTACTGAGCTATTTGTCAGGCATTGTGCTAGATGCTGGACATACAAAGATCGTAGAATGCCCCTGCCTGAAGGAGTTTATAATCTAGTGGGAAGTCCACTTTCTCTGGAAGCCTGCCTTACCCCACCTCAGGCTGGGAGCTACCACAAGGCTCAGAGGCTGCCCTCTATCCTGTACAGAACCACATTGTATTGCCTTTTTAACTCAAAGAGCTGCTTGTCTTTGTTCTAAGAAAGCTAATTAATTTCATTTTCACAACAAACTTACATTGTTCCCATTTAACAAATGAGGAAACCGTAGCGCATTTTAAGGTCTTGTAAACTTAATGAGAGAAGCCAGTATTTGAAAACACATTTTATGACTCCAGCTTGACACTTTTAGTGTTTTTTTTATTTTTTTAACGTTTTATTTATTTATTTACTTATTTATTTTTAAATGTTTTATTTATTTCTAGGAGAGAGAGAGAGAGAGAGAGAGACAGTGTGAGCAGGGGAGGGTCAGAGAGAGAGGGAGTCACAGACTGAACAGGCTCCAGGCTCTGAGCTGGCAGTCAGCACAGAGCCCCCGTGGGGCTCAAACCCACGAACCGTGAGATCATGACCTAAGCGAAAGTCGGACACTTAACCGACTAAGCCACCCAGGCGCCCCAATGTTTTATTTATTTCTGAGACAGAGAGAGAGAGGCAGCATGACCAGGGGAGGGTCAGAGAGAGAGGGAGACACAGAATCTGAAGACAGGCTCCAGGCTCTGTCAGCACAGAGCCCGACATGGGGCTCGAACCCATGGGGCTCGAACCCATGGGGCTCGAACCCATGGACCGTGAGATCGTGACCTGAGCCAAAGTCGGACGCTTAACCCACTGAGCCACCCAGGCGCCCCAATACTTTAAGTGTTTTAAATGTTGTTTCTTTATCTGCTTCCTCCATTGGAATATGAAATTGAGTCTGTGCCAAGTTCCAATGGATACCTCCTGTGCCCACCACGATATCTGACACAGCAGATCATCATTTATGCATCAGATGAAAGAAAGGAAAGCAAGAAAGAAGCTTGTAAGCAGACAGTTGCACCACGGTTTGGTTACCAACATTTACTAAGCATCAACACCGGGTAGGTGCCTGCGGTGTGCACAGGGAACTCAAGATAAATGAACATCCGTGCGCTCAGAAGTTCAACAAGTGTCGACAACCGCGTTCCCACCCCTCCCCCAAACACGCGCCCCCGCCGCCTCTTTCCTCGGGCTCCGTTCCCTCCTTCTGAAATTCCTGCTCCACCTCTTCCTCCGCTTTGCCATCCCTTCCGTGGATTTCACGTCCGGGCTTTCCCGCGCTCCGGCCGCGGGAGAGGGTTCGTGCCCGGGAGCGCTGCGGCGGCGGCAGGCATGCGCACTGGCGGCGGCGCACTGCGCATGCGGGAAGATGGCGGGCCTGGAGTCCTGAGACCCGTGGGTCGCCCCGCTCTCCTCCGGTCCGCCCGGTAGCTCCCGAGGTCGTGGGGCAGTGGCGCGTTCGCTCGCGGGCCGGCCTCGGCAGCGGCGCCTCCGAGCAAGCCGCAAGCCCCGGTTCGTGCTCGGCCCCCGGGCCCCGGCGCGTCGGGGGCGGCGCCCGGCCGGAGCGGGAGAAGGCGGGAGAGCGCGCGGGGTGCGAGGCGCGGGGCGGCCGGCGGGGCAGCATGAGTCAGCAGCGGCCGGCGCGGAAACTGCCCAGCCTGCTGGTGGACCCGGCGGAGGAGACGGTGCGCCGCCGGTGCCGCGACCCCATCAACGTGGAGGGCCTGCTGGTAAGCCCCGGGGGTGACTGGTGCCCGGAGCGCCCCCGACGCGGGGCGGCTCTCGGGCCCAGCCGCCTGCCCTCGTTTGCGGGGAAGCCGGGCCACCGTCGTCTGGGTCGGGAGCCCCACCCCCCCCAACCCCGGGCCAGGCTCCTGGCTGCTCCCCGGTCTCCCCGGCTCTCTCCCGCAAGCCGATCGGTCGTTCACTTAAACTCTCTCGCCTTCCCGTTCGGCGCTTGCTCCCAAATGGATTGTCAGGCTGATGGGCGGTTACCTCGTGGCTACGGAGCACTGTTGGAGAACATGGCCCAGCTTCGCGTTATAAAGTCACGTTTTTCCACCAACACTGGATCCTTGCCATATTTCTGCAACGTATTTGGGTCCCCCCTCCCCTCTTTCGTTCTCGCTTGTTCTCTTACTTACCTGCGGCCAGTGAAAACTGTCCACGCTCCGTTTCCCACCCTACAGCTGCCCATTCAGCAAAGTAAGGAAGATTGCGCTCCCTCCCTGTGTAAGGTTAATTTCCTCTGTTCTTGCCCCAGACTAGAAGCAGTGTATTCTCCTTGGTTCTCAGAGGCGTTGGTGAATTCATCGTTTTCTGTTTCTCCCCATAGTTTCAACTTCTCTGCTTGAAATACTTGTTGAAGTTAGTATAGCCTAATCCCCGCAGCGGCTCAGTTCTCAAAAATAGTTTGTGAGCATAGGCTCCTTTAATTCTTCATCGCAGCCGGGAGAGAGTACTATTCCTGTCCTCTGTCAAAATAGACTTGGAGATGTTAAGAGACTTGCCAGGGCTTAGAGAGTACCTGGGAAAGCCTGGGTTTAGCCTCACAGTGTCCGACCCCTGATGGTGGATTCTTGACTACTAAAACCGCATCCTAAATATTTCCCCTTCTTAAAAGAGACATCCCTTAATTCTAGCGGGCCTCTCATCTACTGTATCTTCTTCCCTCCAGACTTTTCCAAAAAAACTGTGTGCATTCACCGTGTCCACCTGCTTGCTGTTATTACCACTGGAGGGGGCGGGGGGCCTCTGGCCTCAGCAGGGCGCCAAGACTGTTCTAAGCAAGGTCGCCAATAACCTTGTCAGTTCCAGCAGCTGTTTGACTCCTTAGCTCTGTAGTTTTGACACGACTGGTGTCTTGCCTTTGTTGGAAACTCACTTTTGAGTGGCTTCTCTGGTGCTACGTTCTCATGGTGCTCCATGTAGTCATCTGGTGTCTCCTGTGCTCCCCTACAAACTCCTCCTCTTCACGTTCCTAACACGCCGTTGTTATTTGGGGTTTTCTTCTACACTCCCTACGCATTCTTCGTGTGGGACCTCATTCACCGCTCCTAGGACTTCTTTCTTGGTACCGTCTGTATTGGTCGTGTTCATCTCTGAGAACTTGATACAAGCTCTGAACTCTCACCATGGAAAAACCATTTACTTTTGTGTTTAATATCAGAAGATACACACATCCCTTGAAGCCTTCGATATTCTTATCTACTTTGGTAGTTTCGGTTACCATATCATGATAACGCCCAGATCTATAAATCCAGCTCCGAGCTTTCCAACTGTGCATTAGACACCTCTCCTTAGATCTCATACTCCTATGAGCATTGAATTCATTATCACCCTGCCTCAGCAGGCAACAGCTTTGCTGTTTCTTAGCTTCAGAAGTGTCACCACACCCATCATATTGCCCGAACTAGCATCTTAGGCATCATCCTTGCCTTTACCCTTTTCCAAACTGACCCCCTCCCCCCTCCCAATCTAATTAAAGTGAATCACCAATATTTGTCACCTCTAACCATCTATCTTTCAGATCGCTGCAATGTTCTCCTGCTTCTGGTCTAGCCCCCAGACTTTTCTGTATATTCTCCACATGATAACGATCTGTAATAGTCTTTAAAGCTTAATTCTGATCGTGTTGTTTGGTTTAATCGATCATGGTTCCCTAGTGCTCTCGGAATAGAAACATCTTAATATAATCAAGCTCCTGGTTTTATCTTTTTTGAACTGCTTGTTGTTATGTTGTTACTAGATTTCTAAATTTACATATTCTTTTGGACCCCTACATGTCCGTACTCTCCCTTCCAAAAAAAGCCCACTTTTCCTTGTTACCTGCCCTGGTCTTCAGGTCTAGATGTATAGGTCCCTTGTCTGAAGCCTTTCCTGACATCTCAAGACCAAGTTAGGCACTCCTTTGGGGCTCCTAAAGCACCCCATGCTTACCCTGCCTTTGCAGATGGTGGCTCTTAGGTCCCTGCGTGCAGTGACTCTGTCCACTTCATTGTTACGTCCACAGCGGTGTGGTACCTCTCACACAAAGATTTGGTATAGTTTTTGGATGGATGAAGTAGGTGCTCTTAAATGTTTGACCATGTGTTTATTTTTCTGCTTGTAAAATGGTCGTATAAACAACCATCTTGGTTTTTTAAGTGTATGCACAAATTAGTTATTGTATATCTGACTGAGTGTCTGATGTTCCCCTGGTAAATGGCTTGAAGGCTGTTCGAATTTAGAGGAGGGAGAAGGTAGGATTGGTTGGAGGTGGAACTTAGCCTACACACTGAAAAGTAAGGAAGATTTGAATGCAAACCCCTTGGATACAGGTCTGTTTCCAACGAGCCCTTAAAGGAATATGACTCCCCCAAACAGGTGGTCAGTAGAAGGAGGCATCTGCTTAGAGAAGTTCTTAACCGGTTTACAGGCAGTGCTTGAGATTTTAGTCCCTACAACTGACCTTTTCTCCTTTCTTTGTCCTTCGAGATCTCAAGTTTTCAATTACTGTGTGGTCTTCCTATGTGGGGCTTGGAGCACTAGTGAAAATAGCCTCGGATGCGCCGACTTGCCTGTCCGGAGCTTCTGGTTCTAGAAAGCCGTGCGCGCCCAGATCACTCGGAGCTTCTGGTTCTAGAAAGCCGTGTGTGCCCAGGTCACTCGGAGCTTCTGGTTTTAGAAAGCCGTGTGTGCCCAGATCACCTGTACTGATTTTTCGAGTTTGGCAGCCTCTACCTTTTCCATTCGCTTCCCAGCTGAGCTACAAACGGGCTAAGTATTCAGTCTGAACACATGGGGGCACAGAAGAAACCGTTTGGGGATTGAAAGAGAAAGTTCTTAGGTCGCCAGTCTTGAGATATGACTACTACTGAGCTGTCCTAGACACCCCTGAGGGAAATTGCTGGAGAGGGAACCCTCAGCGACACTTGGAGGAGTGGAAACACAGCGCCCCCACCGTGGGGCAGAACGAGAGGCCGCCGCCTCCGCGCTGGCGCCTGGGCAGCTTAGTCCCAGAGAAATGTGACGACTGCTGTCATAAAGATGCCGACAAGGTCCGGAGTAAGTGTCCTGCCCAGGAACCACTTTGAAAAGGCTCCCGTTGGCCAAATCTGGGACAGGCTGAGCCTCAAGAGAACAGATTTTATACTCAAAGAATAAAATCAGAATCTAGTTCTTGAAACCCAGCTGAGTCCAGCTCCTCCGGACCTTCAGGCCAGTGAAACCAAAAAGACCATTATCTGATCCCCCTCCCTCCACACCCAGCCCACGCCGGTGGGACAGACAGGGTAACTGCCGCAGACATCCCTGTACCTTGAGGAGGAGAAGGGAACCACAGGCGAGTAACTGGTCCAGAGCAGTTCCGAGACTCAGCTTGGCAAATGTTAGAAATTTCTTGGTTAGGTTCCAGGGCCTGGGGACGGTTCTCTCCCAGCTCGGCTCTCTGGGCTGTGGGTTCCACTGTGTGTCTTCCTTTCTTTTCCATGAAAGGAAATGCCTATTTGTAGCAGAGTAATTTTCTCAGCCTGCTTCCTGGCAGTAGAATTTGGGGGGTGTTGAGTAACCTCTTTCCGATGTCACCCACCTGTGTCCCTTTTAGTCCAAGCTGACCGTGCTTTCGCTGATCCCGTTCTCAGACACAGTGTGGACCTGCGCTGAGTCCCGCTGTGGCCCAGTCAGCAGACAAAATCCCAGCTTTCTTCACGATAAACCCTTCTCAGCCGTGGGCTCCTGCTGGAATGGCTGGTGGACGGTGCCCGACGTCTCCTGAGAGGCCCTGTCCGTGTGGGCCTCGTCCTTCATCTCCGTCGAGGCCGTGTGTGTGACCGCAGGGCGCTCCGAGGCGCCGGCCTTGACCTACCTGCCGTCTCACCCCAAAGCTGTGCAGTCACACTCTCCCCGTTAGGTTATGCTTTTGATTTGGTCTTTCTCGGAAGTCATTTCTTACTCCGAACTTCTGGAGAAGCTGAGAACTGTTAAAGCCCTTAAGTCCTGGCTCCTTCTTGTTTCACAGTCCCTCTCTCGATCTCTCTCTCTCTCATTCTGTGTGCTGCAGGGAGGAACGGGCGCCACCGTCAGTCCGTTGTAGGGAGATCGCGGATCGCCGGCCCGTTACTGTCTTCCGCTCCCCGCGTACCTGCAGTGGCCGGTGAGCGTCCTGTCCCAGCGCGGCGAAGGTCGCCCTTCTGGTGTAGGGCGGCGCAGTCCTCGCATCCTTTTGAACCTTCTCTGTGGCGCCCTCGGAGTCCAGGGTTCTCCCGACAGTCTCTCTGAGAGCTGTGAAGTGTGAACAGACTTTCCGGTGGTCGAGTCAGAACGCCCTTGAGATGCACACGGAGCTACCTGAGCGTCTGCCCTCCCCTCGGTCGACGCAGGGAAAACATTGTGTCTAGAGAACGACGCGGTAAAGCCAGTAGTCAGACGTGAACTTGGGGGATTCGCATGAAGGGCCCGCAGCGGTTCTCGGCGCTCCTGCGTCTTATGAAGGCTGGGGCGACTCCAAGGCGAACAGAACACGGGTTTCCCGGAGAGGAGCTCGGACCCTCCTGCCGAGAGGGGCCTCGGTGCCGCCTCCCCCTGCGGGGGCCCCGTCCAGGCCGTGTCCTGGTTCCGCTGCCGGGTCCGCACAAGAGAGCAGAGCCTGGGCGGTCTTGTCTCCATCCAGGCCCGAGGCCGAGGCCCGGGCACCTCAGTAACGTAGGGCCAAGTGCAGGGGTGGCCACGTTGCACCTACGTTTTTCTTTTTTCAAACAGCTCGCTAACTTTTCTGTGAGGAAACGTCTATTCTGACTTTAAAGCCACTTTAGAAGGAGTCCTGTCAAGTCCCTTCCCCCGGAAGAGCTCCTGGCCTCCTTCCTGGGGTCCGTTTACCAAGGTTCGAGGCGGCGGCTGAGGTCGCCCCACGGTCGGTGTTGTGTTAGGAGGCGGAAACGGCCCCGCGGCACCTCTCAGTGACCTGCCGATGCGAGAGGGTGTCTTCGCCCCGGGTCCCCGGGTCTGAAATGCTCCTTGTTTCACAGTTCAGACATACTTACTAGTCGAAGCCATCGGGAACACGGTATGCTTTCAACATCAGATCTTAGCAAATATTTGCCAGGAGCTCAGATGTGCCAGGCTCTGTTCCCGCTCTGAGCGCAAAGTGATAACCGTCTCTTACGCTAGCAGAGGGTTTCAGTTTACAAAATTTCTTCTAATTCACAGCAGCTTAGAAAATAGGCAGTAAAATTCGGTCGGCACACTGGGTTACAGACAAAGGCCGGGGCCTCTCAGTGTCTACACAGTCATGCAACTGGTGGTCCTGAACCTGGGCTTGAGCCGAGAACGGTTTTCAGTATAAAGGAGGTGAATGTGTCATCACTGTGGATGCTCCGGAAGTCTCCAGAATCGTGCGCCTGTAGGACTTACACGTGCCGAGCTGTCTGCCCCCAAGGGGCCACAATATTGTTGTGATTCCTCCGAGATGAAGAGATGGTGTTTTCACAGTCAAAAGGAAAAAAAGAAAGAACGGGTGCTTTGGGGTCTGCTTTCCCGCAGGTCTCGGTGTAGACAGCAGGGGGTGTGGCTCACATGTGGTGAAGAGAGTCCTTCCTCCTGCTGCCGGGCCTCCTCGAGGCCTTATCCCGGTGCCAGCCTGGGAGAGGCGGCAGTCTCCGTAAGAGGACTTGAGAGCGCGTACAAGAGGCCCTTCTGGAACGCGGTGGCAGATACTGAGCAGCCAGTTAGGATGCGGGCAATACTCGTGTGTGGGACTTGGCCTTGTTCCTCTCAGTGAAGAACCGAAGTCTGTCTCTAGCGCGGCACCCATGAGCTCGGCGGCATTAACCCTTTCTGTGTTTTCTGGGTACTTAGGAATATATAACGATTTAGGGTATTTGTTTATACATTTCACAGCAATGTGATGAAGATGGATTATTGGCCGTTTAAGAATCTTGCCACAGTAGGGTGTCTGGGTGGCTCAGTCGGTTAGGCGTCCGACTTCGGCTCAGGTCAAGATCTCGTGGTCTGTGGGTCCGAGCCCCGCATCAGGCTCTGTGCTGACAGCTCAGAGCGGTGACTGGGGGTCACATACATCTGTGTCTGACTTTGACAGGACTGCCCATCAGTGTTTCCGTGCCGGGGACCGTGTTTGCGAGGCACTGTCATCGGCAGAGCTGGTGGGGGACGTCCCCCTGAGACCCTGCGTCCCCGGCTCTCGTCGTACCCGCCCTGGCGGCTCTACGTTTCCCCTTAGATCCTCACAGCTGAGTTCATTTCACAGCAGAACTCTGTTTCGGTGGAATCAGTGCGTCCGAAGTTGCTAAGAGACGCTATAATCTCGTCCTAGATGATTGGGAATCATCGGGCCAAAGGTTTGGTAGGAACGCTGAGGTGCACAGAGAGCTGACTGTGCCCCCCAGGCCTCGCGCCGTGGCCGCCACACTGACGTTCCTAAACCCCAAGCCTGCTGTGCCGAGCTCTTATTCGGAAATCTGCGGAGATGCCTCACCGGTCATGACACAGGGCGCACACTCCTCAGCATGACTTCGTGTCTGTGTAGCGGGTGGCTCGCATGCCCTTACCCGAGGTGTCAGGTCAGGCTTGCACCCACCCCGCAGGCAGCTGTGCGGAAGGTGCCGTGCGATGGAAGCTTCCATACCTTTGTTCGGTTCATGTCCTGCACTGGGAGTCCTGTCTCTCCCTCCTTCGTGAAGCTCCCGCAGGTTCAGGCAAAATCTGGCTTGTCCTTCAAGGCCCAGCTGGGGACCCCCTTCCTGGTGACTCCTGTGATATCCCCCTCTGGGCGCATGCACGGTATTCCTGCCGATTCTTCCCTCATCCCAGGTTTGCTGCAGCCAGTTTGGGGGCGGGTTTTTCACTTAGACGAGAGCCGAACCTGATCACAGCCTGTCTGGAGGCTCCTGTCATCCCTGTAGTTTGTTGTAAGCGTGAGGCTAACACAGGCTTCTGTTTCCATGGCTTCATCTAAATGTTTTATTTATTTCTTGCAAAAATAATTTCTAAATGTGTCACTGTTGTTTTACTACCAGTTTATGTAACTTCATAGCTTCCAAACGCCTATAGGACGCGAGTGTTGGTAGTGGGGCTGGTACTCGTTTGCTGGTTGTGTGAAGAATTTAAAAGAGTTTGTTTTTCTTTTAATCTAGTACCGAAGTTTCTACTTATGGAGCATATGTTATTTTCCATTACTAGAAATGCTGCTGGGGGGTACACCTGGGTGGCTCAGTTGGTTCAGCATCTGACTCTTATTTTCGGCTCAGGTCATGATCCCAAGATCGTGGGATCAAGCCCCCAAGTTGGGCTCCAAGCTTAACATGGAGTCTGCTTGAGATTCTCTCTGTCTCTCTCTCTCTCTCCCTCCCTCCCTCCCTGCCCTCCCCCCGCCATGCCCACATGCTTGCTCTGTCTCAAAATAAATGAAGAAAAATAATAATACATGTAAGTAATTTTTAACTCAAGAAATAAATGCCGTTTTTACATTAATTATAATGGGAATGCATGGCCACCTGTGAAAGCTTCCGAGCATACTTTTTAGAGCCGCTTCCACTCACCCGGCAGGGGTGAGTGTTGGCTGGCTTAGACGTTTCCCCCGCCTCTACGGAGCTCTCCAGGGTCCGGACCGTGTCCTCCTCATCTTTGTCGTCCTTCTCATTCTCAGTATCTGATACAGATGATAGGCCAGTGCCTGTTCAGTCATGACTTCTCATCCATGTTTCTCCGCCCCCCGTTCACTGCCACCTCCATACTCACCGAAGCCCGTGCGGCGTTCGAGACCTAACCCTATGAACATGGCCAGTTGTGAGTACAGGCACGGTAGATACAGCTTGGGAAGAAGGAGTGCTTTTCTCGCACCCAAATTATTACCCCAGGGTGAATAAAATCCTCTGTGTTATCCAGTAAATGCTGCTCATTTGCATTTTTTTCATTTGCATCCCCGGTTTTAAGTTACTAATTTAAATTTCTGTATTTTCTTCTTTCCAGCCATCAAAAATAAGGATTAACTTAGAAGATAATGTACAGTACGTGTCCATGAGAGGTAAGGTGATTCCTATGTAGGTTTTAGGTTTTGTAGTTTGAGCTTCATATGGTTTAAATGATTTATTTTAAGTGTAAGTGGATTCAAAACTGAAGTAAGATACGTTGTTTGTGTGTTGATTGTCAGCACAACTTGTGAGTTGTGGGCTGAATAAGGTGCACAAATGTCAGTTTATTTTTTGCTGCTTTGAGAAGTGTCATTTTAAAAATGGAATGGTTCAGGGCGCCTTGGTGGCTCAGTGGGTTGAGCGTCCAACTCTTGATTTCAGCTCAGGTCATGAACTCACGGTTCGTGAGAGTGAACCCCGCATTGGGCTCTGTGCTGACAGTGTGGACGCTGCTTGGGATTCTGTTTCCTGTCTCTCTCTCTCTCTCTCCCTCCCATGCACGCACACACTCTGAATGAATGAATGAATGAATGATCTGTGTTTAAGGGTGTTTTCTCGAAGTTCTGTGAGAGCCATTACTTGTTGCTGTCAGCAGAATTGAAGGCCATTGACAGCAGGCAGGAGAACCAGTCTTCTGCCCTCCAGATTTCCTGGGATTCCCTTTGCTGTCTCCCACCTCTGCTGGGGACCAGGGCGTGGAGTCAGTTAAAGGAGATGCAGTGCCTGCTGCGCTGGGTCCCTGTCCTTCTGGAAATTGTAACCATAGAAGGCCCCACCCCTGATTTTCTCTTGATGTGGTCCTAACCGCAGTGGACAGACAGTGCGTAGATCCCGTATCAGCCCTGATTTCTCCTCTGCACCCCCCCGACCCATCTCACCCAGAGTCCGTCCATTTTACCTTTGAAGCATGTCCCCTGCCTGCCCCACAGTAACGTCTCACATACATCGAGCTGGTATGGTGTGAGCTGTGTGAACTCTTTGCATGGATTATCAACACAACGCTTTAAAATACAGGTTTAGATTTATTATATATAAAATAGGAGTTATTTTTCATTTTTTATAGTTGAGTACACTGAGGCCCAGCCACGTAACTTGCTCATTGAGGATTCAACGCCACACGTCTCTGACTTCCCCTCTTTTGTGAGCCCTGGGCTAGACTCCTGCTCCCAGTGTGGACTCCCCGGGTCCCCTGCCTGCAGCGGCGGGGTAGCCTCCTGCATGGGTTGTGTGTTCTGGGCTCTTCCACGCTGCAGCCGCTGTGATTTTCCCAACACAGAAATGGGCTTGCGATCTCACCCAACCCGGAATTCTCCCACAGTGTTCTGTTACACACAGAGAAAACTCCGAACCCTCATTTATCTGGATTACATTTATGAGCCACCTCCTCTCCTTAAAAGGCAGGAGGCAGAAGAGGAGGGCCGGGTGGGAGGCCAGGGCCCTTGCACGTAGTTTCTCGCTCTGCTGGCCGCCTGGGCCTGTGGCTGCCGCCTTCACCCACTGCTGAACTCTGAACTCCGCCTGCTGTGGGCCCACATGCGCCTGCTCTCGGACACGGCGCTCTCTCCTCGTGGGCTGGCTCCTCTGGTCACCCAGCCCCTTGCCCTCTGCCGAGAGGGGAGACTGCTTCCTCTTGGCCTTCATGTCCTCTGTCCCCGCACCCCTTTCACGAGGACTTCCTTACTTCCCGCCCCGTTCTGTTTCTTAGCATCTTCTCAGGTAGCTTAGACACTTCTCAGCACCGTGCTCAGGACATTTGGAGAGTCCCATAATAGCTAGGGGACATCTTCAGTTTGAAGACCTTTTTAAATCATGTGTATGTTGCTTCAGCCACTGTCCTATCCACGTTTTCAGTTAACATCTTTCCTTTCTACACTGACTAACATTCCGGGAACATAGTATCCTGAGCTTGTAAACCCATGTTTTGTCAGTCCTCGAGTGATTAGATTTATGCTGTCTCAAGCGCCTGGATGGCTCAGTTAGGTAAACGTCAGACTCTTGCTTTGGGCTCAGGTCACAATCTCACAGGCGTGGGGTCAAGCCCCGTGTTGGGCCTCACGCCAAGCATGGAGCCTGCTTGGGATTCTCTCTCTCCCTCTTCCACCCCTCCCCAACCTGTGCTCTTGTTCGCTCGCTCTCAAAATAGATAAGTAAACATTAAAAAAACCCTCTAAACTTAGAATTTCTCTTTTGTAGTCTCCAGCAGGTTCTGGTAGACTTCTAATGTAAATGAAGTTTCAGTCCATGTATAATGCCATCTCATCTGCAGCATAGGTGTGGCCTCCACAGAGGAGATGTGTGTGTTATCAAGTACATGCTTTTGTTCTTGGTGTAACCACCAGTGGTCTTTAAACTGAACGTGACGTTGTAGAGATTCTGGATACAGGGATCTCCGACTGAAGATAGTATGACCATTTCTTCTGAAGTATACTCGCAGCTGTACGCTGTGAAAGCAGCAAAAAGGAGAGATCATATTCTCCACAGCAAACGGACAGCTCCGTGATTCCTAGAACTATTTACTCTGCACACCAACCTATGAGAACTTGTTTTTAGTATCAAATTAGGGAAAGATGAAAGGAAAATAATACTCTGTTCCAAGGTCCTCACACACTGTGTGAAATTAGTAGGACTCCCCTCCCCCGCCGCCACCCCCCATAGCAGGTATAACGGCACCTGTACACACACCTTAAAGTACCCTTTTACCCATCAGTTCCAAACCACAGAACTTACCAGAAGGAAACAAAGATGCACACAGAAATTTAGCTTTAGGGAGATTTATTCAAGTATTGGGCAAAATAGCAAAGTTGGAGACCGTTGGAATTTCTAGGATTGGGGTAAGTGAAAGCAAACACTCCATGAAGTGAAATGCCACGCAGCCCTTCAGAATAATGTTGAAATACATTTGTTGGCAAGTAAGATGTTTACAATGTTGAGTTAAAACAACATGTTAGAGGATAGTCTGTTCTTTTGTTTTTAAGTCATGTATACATATTGACAGCTCCATTTGTGTGTGTGTGCGTGTGTATGTTTGAGGGCGCAGGGCGTGAAAGTCATGTATACATATTGACAGCTCCGTGTGTGTGTGTGTGTGTGTGTGTGTGTGTGTGTGTGTGTGTGTGCGCGCGCGCAAGATGTGAGTCATGGATACATATTGACAGCTCCGTGTGTGTGTGTGTGTGTGTGTGTGTGTGCGCGCACGCGCAAGATGTGAAAGTCATGGATACATATTGACAGCTGTGTGTGTGTGAGGGTGCAGGGCGTAAAAGTCATGTATACATATTGACAGGTGTGTGTGTGTGTGTGCGTGCGTGTGCATGTGACGGCGCAGGGTGTGTATGAAAACCCAAAACCATAGTAGGTGAGGGAGGGAGGGAATAAAGATACTTTTTCCCCCTTCATCTGCTTCTCTGATAACATAAGCTAGTGAGTATTTAAAAATGGGATAATAATCAGTTTTAAGACTTCTGCTTTTCCTTAAGATACGTCATAATTATTCTAATGGAAGAGTAATTTGAGCTCTTTCAGAAACTTCCAGCAGGGTTACACTGTGACGTGTACGGCAACATTTTAAGTATTGAAAAGAAAAAGCCAAGTCTCTGGCTTTGCTTTTATAAAGAATTTCTTGGGGCTCTTGGGTGGCTCAGTCAGCTAAACATCTGACTCTTGATCTCGGCTCAGGTCATGATCTCACAGATTGTGAGTTCAGTCTCCGTGTTGGGCTCTGTACTCAGTGCAGAATCTGCTTGGGATTTTCTCTCTTTCTCTCCTCCCTGCCCCCGTCTCTGTCCTTCCCCTGCTCATGCCCTCTCTGTCTCTCAAAATAAATAAACTTAAAAAAAAATTCTAATCCTATACCTGAGTGTGATGTGAGTACAAACTCAAACTTTTCAGTTTATGTTTGAGAAGATGCCGCAGAACCCTACCAATTCCCGGATCCGGGGGACCTGGCTCCGTGTTTCAGATACTCTGTTAAGTCTGCAGCCTTTGCTTCCCTGGTTTAGGTGACACATTTTTACCTGGCGTGAGAAGTCTATTTCATAAAGATTAACTATGATGTGTCCAATGTGTAGGACTTTGGGGGGAGTCTAGGCTTACTGAGGAAATAAATTATTTAAATTATTTTTTTTAATGAGCTGAGAAAGAAACGCTATAGAGAATTTTACAAGTTTGTTTGTTTTGTTTCCCAGAAACTCTAAAATTGGAGAGACCTCGTTTTGATGTATCTCTGGTTTATTTAACTCGAAAATTTATGGATCTTGTCAGATCGGCTCCTGGGGGGATTCTCGACTTAAACAAGGTCGCCACAAAACTGGGCGTGCGGAAACGAAGAGTATACGACATCACCAATGTCTTAGATGGGATCGATCTCATTGAAAAAAAGTCTAAGAACCATATACGATGGATGTGAGTTGGCTTTGAACTTGTCATGGCTTTGTTTTTTTCCTTCTCATTAAGTGACAGTATTAGGTTTGAGACTAACTAGGGATTCGTAGTGTTTTGACAGGAGAAAACAAAGGAAGATATGGCTTCTTGTTAAAAAAGGATTCTATAGTGGCGCCTGGGTGGCTTAGTCGGTTAAGCGTCTGACTTTCGCTTAGGTCATGATCTCACGGTTCGTGGGTTCGAGCCCCGCGTCGGGCTTTGTGCTAACTGCCGGCTCAGAGCCTGGAGCCCGTTTCAGTCTGTGACTCCCTCTCTCTCTGACCCTGCTCACGCTGTCTCTCTCTCTCTCCTAGAAATAAATAAAAAACATTAAAAGAAAAAAAAAAAGGATTCTATAAAAATTTTGTACATTCATTGTCCCACAAGGTACATAAATATTTTTTCCTACTTAGGACTAAATAAAAGCCATAGACCTAGAATATCATTCTGATAGTCTGGAAAAGTTAGATGGAATAATAATTGGTTTTCAGACTTTTGCTTTTCAAGATCATAAGAAGATCCTAAACATCTGATTGTTTAGGAAACTTTTTCCAGTTGGTTATTGCTATTAGGAGGAAATTCGTTAAGGTCATAAGACAGTGTAAGGTGATAAAACACTTAGAGGCTTCCTGCCCCAGGGGGTTGTAATTCGTTTGTGGGGGGGTGGGCCGTGCAGGGGCCAGTAATCTCCTCTAACCTTAACTACCCCAGGTGGTTATGAGTCCAGTGGACTGTGGGTCCACGCTGCCCTGAATGTAAAAACAAAAGGCGTGTCTTAGAGGCAGTTGCTAAAGACTTTATTTTTGACGAGGAAGGATCCCACGGAGAAAAGACTAGGAGCATAGACGTAGATACGCACACGGCTGTGTGTGCGTATGTGCAGAAGAAAGCTGTTAACGCTTCAACAGGCACATGTTTTGGAGCAGTGAGAAACAGTTCCAGTTTCTAAGTACTTGTGAATACATTTCATTTCAGGCAAATGACAGATCTCCCCGCAAAGGTCATGAAATGGTTTTAAGTAATGAACTTTGCTGATAGAGGAAAGGGGTTCATAAAGGAAGCAGTTTTTTTCAGCAGTACAGAAGTGCAGATTGAATTCTAGTCTGAACATGTTTGCTGAATAACATTAAATAACACTTTAGGGGCTAATATCACATCGCATTCCACATCACTGACTGGAATCAGATTTGAAAACTAGCCAGCAAAAGGGAAAGGGGTAACAGCCTTTTTCCTCTTTATTTTTCCTAAAGAAGAAAAACCATGACTATCAGTGGCCCAGGTCAGATCATACCACTGTGATAAGGTAGACAGTAATAGCTAAAGAAAATACATCTTTTAAGAATAACCAATGGCATCATTATGTTCAGCTAGAACCAAATAGAACATGCACCTGCGGGAACAGTGCTCAGTTTTAGTAGAGGAGCTGTCACCGTCGTGTTAGTCAGAACTTGTTTGTCATAGGGACTCAAGGATTGTAACTTAGCGGAAGCCATGCTGTACGCGGCAGAGCCGGAGCTGAGCTAGGGCTCCTGGAACCCTGTGCACGTGGCCTGCTTGCCGCCTACTCTGACTCTCCATCGAGCTCTGACGGTCTGTTGGGTGTTTTCAGACCCCCGTGTAAGAGACCAGAAATGGGGACGAGAAGCAGGGTCAGTGTGGGAAGGATAGTGGTCTGGAATTAAGGCAGGTCAGGAGTGAAGCTGAGAACCTAGTTTTGTTTGTCATTTTGGGAAACGCCTGATGTCGTCTTTGGGAGAAGTTCCAGTAACCTCGTGTGTATCATTCTGAATCTGCTAGAGGTCACTGACGGGGAGCTTTTTTTTTTTTTTTAAAATACCTTTCTTTTAAAGAGGATCCGATCTTAGCAATTTTGGAGCGGTGCCTCAGCAGAAGAAGCTGCAGGAGGAGCTTTCTGACTTATCAGCAATGGAAGATGCTTTGGACGAGTTGATTAAGGATTGTGCCCAGCAGTTGTTCGAGTTAACAGATGACAAAGAAAATGAGAGATATCCTTTAATTCTGTCCTTTAAAAAAAAATTTCTCCTTCCAAGGCAAAGGTTACTATAAATAGGGTCAGCCTGGGAATTTCATTAATATATTCAGGATACGAAATTAGACCTTTGGAAGTTTTAAAGTAACTAAAGGGTTAGTAGCATAGCCTCAGACATTGACAGATAATTGCCTTTTACTCTTGTGTGTGGCATTTGTTCAGGTTAAATGCTACATCGGGACCATGTGCCAAGGTTAATGTTAACGTTAATATCAAGTTAAAACAGTGGCCACATTCTTGCTTGGATTTTTAGTCTGAATGCCGTAAGGATAGTAAAATACGTGTTGGCTTTTGTGAAATTCAGGTTTTCCCTAATTTGTTAACTAAGGTTTCTTTCTTTTTTTTTTTAATTTTTTTTTTAATGTTTGTTCATTTTTGAGAGACAGAGTGCAAGCACAGGGGAGGGGCAGAGAGAGAGGGAGACACAGAATCCAAAGGAGGCTCCAGAGTCTGAGCTGTCAGCACAGAGCCCGAAGCAGGGGTTGAGCTCCCAAACGGTGAGATCGTGACCTGAGCCGAAGTCAGACATTAACCGACTGAGCCCCCAGGCGCCCCACTGAGGTTTCTTTCTGAAACAATGACATTGCCATTGAAAGGCAGTGGATGAGATGGCAGCTGCCTTTCTGGTCCACAAAGCCCAGTGTAGCTATATGTGTCCCTGGGACAGCAGGGCACACTTGGTTTTGGTGGCTAGCTTCTCCTGGGTCTCCCAGACCCGTCTACTGCTCTGTTCTCACGGCACCTTTGTGAGGCGGCACCGGTTCTGAGCTGCTCCGTGCTTTGAGTTTACTTAAACTCCATCAGTTGGAGCCTGATTTTCACAGTACAGTTATCAGAAGGGAATAAATGCTGCTCGCCTGCCCCGTCCGAAAGTCTGTGAAGTAAGCAGGAAGATGTTCAGGAAACCAGCACCTCATATAATTGGTAACATTTCAGTAACCCACTTAAACAAGAGGAGACAAATTCACGTGCGGAGATGGAAAATAATCTTGGATGTGGGAGATCCCGTGGGGACAAGCTAGTCCTGGAACACCTGCTCTCTGAGTGCATCCACTTTTTTTTTCATAGATTTTTTTTCCACCTTGTGGCTTTGGAGATTTCTCATCACAACTGAATATTTTTTCCCCAAAGGTTCTCATGGTTATATCTAGCAGAGAATTGGGGGCAGGGAGCAGTTAAATACCTTCACCTGAGAGGGTGTGTGTGTGTGTGTGTCTATGTGTGTGTGTGAGTGATGTGTCTGTAGACAGTGTCTCCTGAAATTGTCATCATAATCACCAGAGCAGGCTTTAAAGAAAGGAGTTCTTTTGAGTTTTAAATATTGTAAAAACATTGTGTAAAGTTTCAAGAATTGTTTGTGAGATAGTAAGAATCAGATATGAAACGATTTTTTGACTAATTGCTCTCCTCACGTGTGAGTTTGTATCCTGTAGAAGCTACGGAGATTCGAACAGGACCCTGATGTTCACATACTGTCAGGATCAGTTTCCTCCTCCGTAAGCAGCATTCTGCTTAGAGATCCTTGACTGACGTTCATGCTGGCGTATGTGACGTACCAGGACATTCACAGCATCCAGGCCTTCCACGAGCAGATCGTCATCGCGGTGAAAGCCCCGGCAGAAACCAGACTGGACGTCCCGGCTCCCAGAGAAGTAGGCGTCCCTGACGGTTAAGACCTTCTAAAGAAGGGCGGGGGGAGGGGCGCCGACTGCCCCGGCTGCTGTGTTGCATTTGTAGTAACTCGGCCGCCATTACGTGCGTGTTGGTTGCATATCTGATGTCGCTTGAGGCACTTTACGTGGTTTAGCTTGTTTTGAACAAAACGACAGACGAAGGAGTCAGGATTATCATCCTCTTGAAGGTGAGGCTTCGGAAACGCAGAGAGATTAACGTTCTCATGATCACACAGTAAGTGATGGAACCAGAACTCAAGCCCAGCTGGTTTGGCCTCGCGGTACGTCCTTGACCGTTGTTCTGTGACGTCCCCGCGCTGCACGGTAACGCGCTGTAGTGCCCGTGCCACGCTCTGGCCCGCCGCGAGGCCTCCAGCAAGGTCTCCGGTGGGCCGCACTGTTGGAGTTCCACCTTGGGTGTCAGGGCTCTAGAAACTGGCTCTAACCAAGCTCATAAGAGACTTTAGGATAAACAAGAACATTAGGTGGTACATTTAATCTTTTTTTTTTTTTTTTTTTTTTTTCATTTTTTTCACTCTTTATTTTTGAGAAAGACCTTGAGCAGGGGAGGGTCAGAGAGAGAGGGAGACACAGAATCTGAAACAGCCTCCAGGCTCTGAGCTGTCAGCACAAGAGCCTGACATGGGGCTCGAACTCAGGAACTGTGAGATCATGACCTGAGCCAAAGTCGGATGTTTGACTGAGCCCCCCAGGCGCCCCTCAGTGGTTCAGTTGCTATGATGTAAAATTGCCGTATAAATGAAAGCATTCTTAACAGCTGCTTAGCACTCTTTCCCTTGCAGGAGAGTTTATATTGAAAGATAATTGTCATCAGGAGGTTGCTTGGTAAGGATGGAATCAGAACGGAGGAATGTGGCCTTTCTTGGGAACAGCCATGAGTCCTGATGGCCCGATAGACCCATCGGTGCTCATAGTGACGCCTCCGCATTGCTCTCGGGGCTTCCGTCCCTCACACTGAGGAATATTCTTACCACTCACCTGCCCTTTCGCCCCCACCAGACCAGTGTGCAAGTCAGCACCCCCGCTGTTACTTGACAGTGTGTCAAGTCATTTAGGGAACAGATACTAATCTAGTCACACTCAAGTTGTGACTTCTTGGTGATGCGTTCTCATTACTTAGGTTTGGATATATTCCAAGTCTCCTAAGAAACATTTTTTTTTTTAATATTTTTATTTCTAGGAGAGAGAGAGAGAGACAGTGTGAGCAGGGGAGAGTCAGAGAGAGAGGGAGTCACAGACTGAAACAGGCTCCAGTCTCCGAGCTGGCAGTCAGCACAGAGCCCGACGCGGGGCTCGAACCCACGAACCGCGAGATCATGACCTAAGCGAAAGTCGGATGACCAACCGACTAAGCCACCCAGGCGCCCCAAGAAACATTTTTATTTAATTAAAGTTGTTTGAGAGATGTTTAAACTTTTTAAAATAACCGCTAATCTTTCAACACATCCTTACGGGGGACATGAGAGTCCGTTCTGCAGTGACCCACGGGGCCGCGGCCTCTCCCGCCTGTGCTACGAGCTGCTTCAGGCCGCGGTTGCCAAATCTTGCCGAGGTTTTCGGTCACGCCTGTGACTGAGAGTCCAGTTAGAAGGCGGAGGAACACGGGCCCCCTGGGCAGCCCTTCTCTGCAGCAGGGGAGGAGCGGGGCCGTAGACAGGAGCACGCTGCGTGCAGGGGCGCCCAGCGCCCCCGGAGAGCCAGGCCGAGACTGGGGAGCCGGGGGCAGCGCAGATGGACTCCCGGGCCGGGCTGGCGTGCCGGCTGTTAGGCGTCATCTTCCTGGGACACAGCCACATGCCCGTTTGTTTCGATATGGTCTGGCTGCTTACGCTCTGTGATGGCAGACTTGTGTCGTCGTGACACAGGGATCGTGTGGCCCAAGAAGCCCTTTACAGAAAGCGTCTGTCGACTCTGACCTGCTTGGCATATGGAGTCCTCTGCTGCTGTCAGTTCAGCAACAAAGCAGTTTCTTGCGTTGAGGAACGTATTGTGATACAAGATAATACGGTTCAAACCAGACCCGCCTGGCAGTCTGGAGCCGAGCGCAGGGATACGCTCTGTGGCCTACGTGTCTGGTACCAAGAAGCCATAGAACAGCCGACACGAGCTTTTGAGCCCCCCAATGGGCTGCATGTCACCAGCCCCTCTAGGTCACAGGGAGGTGTGGGGGGCGGGAGCCCTGCTGTGTGTACCCAGCCCGGGCGCAGCGCGTGGAAGAGGCAGAGAACAGACCTCGTCACAGCTGAACCCCCTTCCACTTCAGATCAACAAGGAGTCGTTTATACCTGGAGCCCTTTCTTAAGAATTTAGCATAAATTGGTTCATTTCTGGGTTCTGGCACACACACAAAAATAGTAAGTTAGCATAACTCTCAGTAGAAGCACCCTATTTCCTGTTATCTTACAGAAAAAATAATCCTGAGTGATTTTAGAAAGCCAAAGCCAAAAAATGTGTGAATAATCGTAATTAATAGTCCTTTATATGCAGTACCTTTCACATATTTTTTAAGTTACTAAGGTATATTTTGTCTGTATTTCGTCTTTCATTTTCACCGGGACAAAAGAAGGGCTCTTTGAGTTAACTCGGTACCTCTTCAGTGGTCAGAAAGTCTAAACACCCCGTTATTATTTGAGACCGCAGGGGATTAGATTTCTCTGCCATCCAGACGCGGATTCTGGTCCCTCAGGCGCAGACTCCCTGGAGAGGTGGACCCCTTGAGTGGAGGAAAACGGCTCTTGAGTGCCGAAGGGGTCCCGGCGTGACTCCGATCGAGTAGTTGTTTACACTGCGGGAGTCGGCGCGTGGCTTATCGGCCGGTGCTGAAGTGACTGAAGCCACGTACGTGGTTTTCTCAGATACGTGGTCGAAAGCAAAGCACCCAAACTTAAGTTTCCAGCAGCACCCCTCAAATGGAAACTTGCAGTTCTAGTGGGGAAAACATGTAACTAGCGAACCCGCACTCCTCCTGACGTGTCTCAATGCTGTTGTCTGTCTGTCTGCCAGGACTCTATCACCGTGCACATAAGGAGCACGAGAGGGCCCATCGATGTCTATTTATGCGAGGTAGAGAACGGCCACTCGGGTAGCAAAGTGTCTGAAGGTGCGGGCACCTCTTCAGCTAAAAACAAACACCCAGAACACCTTGACAAAGGTGAGTATTCCAAGTTTGTGATCGGGCAAGTTCAAGACTAATGGTTTTTTTTAATATGTATACATGAATGCGTATTATGACCTTACAGATATTTTTACTTTTTCTAGCTGCAAAAACAAGAGTGAAAGAATTACAAGGTAATTTAGACTATTTCTAACAACTTTATAGTTAAATACCATGCAGTTTTGATCTGGAAAACTTAGAATCTACTTGGTTCCCCTGTGCTGCCTCCCGGTGTGGCCTGTGCATACAGAAGGTGTCCCCCTTCTGGCAGGTGCTGGCGGGTGTGCGCGTGACCTCACTTAACTCTTGTGAGACTTGGGCCCTTAGCCGTCTGCCGTTAACAGAACAATGTGGCTCTTGGCCAGGGGTCTTCAGGGTTTGTTTTAAGCACTTGAATTATATGTCCGGTTACCTGTGCACCTTTCAAACCCTCACTCAGGAGACTTTCTTTCATGTTTGTTACTTTTCAGAAGAAAATCCTCCACAACAATGTGAAGAATTGCTTGAAGTGAGCAACTGATAGCATTTGCAAATTCGTGTATGGAGTTTTGGGGAAGTATCCTGTATGGATGAATTATGCATCACATTTGATTCTCAGAGCAATAAATCATCCATGAAGTTCTCTCGTTCTCCGTGACCGCATCAAGGCCAGTAGTGGCTCTGAGTAGTTCACTACTTAAGTTACTGATAATTATGGTTTCTCCATTTGAAAGCAACTCTTTTTATGAGGATTCACTGCTTTTGGTCAGTGAACTTGACACCCTGCCTACTGAACTAAGTCTATCATGAAGAGCATCCCTGAGACCGGCAGTCAGGCCTGAAGCCGACCATGCTGGGCAGACCCTGGCCTTCCCTTCAAGGATCACGTGTCATTATCACGCAGGAAATTGCCTTACGCGGGTTCATGTCTGCAATTAGCTCTTGGATGAGTGCGCCAGGCATCTAGCCTTGACGTCTGTATATACCTGTATAGCGTTCAGACTGCTTACATAGTGTGTCTTAGTAAAACTTCCCAGGCTTGGACAGCCAAAACAGTGTACATACGGAAAGTCACAGACAAATTCTCTGGTTTCTGTGGTATCTATAACTTATTAGAATCCTCTGAACGGGGATTGGAGGAAACTTTTTTCCCAGACTTCTACATGTAGAAGTATCATGAATATGCTATACATCTAAACATCATGGATCTAATTAAAGTATTTCAGTCTGTTTCCCAGTGCTGAAGCGGAAATCTGACACTTCTGGATTTCAAGCTCCCTACTGTGTGCGGGAGGGTCCGGCGTGCCCTGCGGCCTTCGGGGCGAGCATAGAAATGCTGTCAGGTACTGGCTTCATTCTTTGCAAGACATGAATTCAATCATGATGAAAATTAGAAACTGTTTTAACCTTTGTGCAGGCAGATTTTGTAATTTTCTGTACGCAGCCTCGCTTTTCAATCGGGGTTTACTTCTGACGAGTTCGTTGTACCCTGCCCTCTCTCCAGCTCTGGTCCCACGTTTCCAAGAACCTAGCTCTTTCTACCTCATTGGGTAAGTCATTTACCACTCTGTGCCTCAGTTTACTCCGTAGTTTACCATTAGACTGTGAGCTCCTTGAGGGACTTTGTCTTAATCATTGTTCTGCCCAGCGCCTTGCACCATGCCTGGCACGTAAGAAGTGCTCAATAAATGTTTGAATAAATCAGCTTGTGAGTGAGTGAATTGTAAAATTAGACTAAAAACGCTGGTCAACGTCATTCAGATTCGTATTTTAAACTCCTCTCGCTCTGAGAGAGATTTGAAAGTCGAAATTAAAACCATGTGTAAAAAAAAAACCCACATTAAAAAGGAATCACCAATGAAAATACTGAAAAATGATGCCGAGATGCTGAGTGTTCGGATCGATTCGCCTGTGAGCTGCGCGGGGCGATCGGCAGAGGTCCGCGCGCGTGAGGGGGGTCCGCTGGGGCAGGGGGCGGCCCGTGCACGTGTCTCCCTAAGAGGAAGTCGGGAGCCCAGAGCCCCTCCTGAGCGGGAATGATGGGCGGGGCCGAAGGGGGCCCCCAGGAAGCCTGGCCTCGAGGAGCAGCTCGTCCCACACGTGGCCCCGCGCCGTCTGCCTCCCGCAGCCGCAGCGCCTCCGGGAACGAGCATCTCTTCCGTCACCCTGGTGCTTGTCTCTGATCTTCACAGCTGCCCCGGCGGGCGTCCTCCGGCCCCGGGGGCCCCGCGTCGCCGCCCCGTCCCTCCGCGTCGCTCCCCCGGCTAGGGGCTGAGGCACAGCCGAGCGTCCGCCTGGCTCCTCCAGGCCGCGGTCCACACTCGCGGCGCAGAAGGCCTCCCCGCCTGCTTTCCGAAGGGCGTCACTCGTCCCGCAGGCCCTGACCCGGACCCGCTGGTGCGGCTGCTGGGCCCCAGCCGCGCCGCGCTCCCCCTTCTACCCCGAGTTGTCCTCTCCGCAGAATCACGTCTCCATCGGGGCCTGCCCTGGCTCCCCCCTCCCTGCCCTCGCCCCTCCCTCCGCTCCCCGCCCTTGCCCCCCGGGTCTGCTCTGGGCCCTCCCAGCGGGGGTGAGGCGCCCTCAGAGCTGCGGCCTCCACGGCTGTGTCCCTCGCGGTCCCGCCGGGTTTTGCTGGTGGGTAAGAGAAGTGACCTGATTTCGTTCAACCTAACTCCCAGGGGTTTTAAAACAAACCCTGATGTTGCAGAAACACCGACCCAGACGCTGAATTTTCGCTGGAAGAAAAAAAATGACCACCCTGCACCAGTTTTGCATGTTGCTAACTCCCAGCACGTCCGGCCACCGCCCCGCGCCCCAGGAGAGGGAGGACCCTGCGCAGGGACCCCACTTTCAGGAGGGTGGCTTTACACTTGAGACACTTATGACGCCTCCCGTCCCTCCCTTCGGACCCGGGGTTTGGCACCAGGGACGCGTGTATCAGCTGGCGTCGAGGTCACGCGAGTGGTCGTGCCGCTCAAGGCTCCAGGGCCCTGAGACAAAACCGGCATTTCTCCTGGGAACAGGAGTGAAAAGTCGTGTCTCAAAATCTAAGAAATGTGGGTGGCTCAGTGAAGCGTCCGACTTTGGCTCCAGTCATGATCTCATGGCCGTGAGCTCGAGCCCTGGGTCAGG
Organism: Proteles cristata cristata; assembly: GCA_017311185.1. Classification (NCBI taxonomy): domain Eukaryota; kingdom Metazoa; phylum Chordata; class Mammalia; order Carnivora; family Hyaenidae; genus Proteles; species Proteles cristata. Next base: position 174,242 of record JAESUZ010000334.1, read on the forward strand.
CGAGTACGAGAGCCCCCTTCAGAGGAGCCCTGCCTCTCTCTCTCTCTCTCTCTCTCTCTGCTCCGCGTTCACTTGCTTCCTCTCTTTCTCTCAAAAAGAATTTACTTTTCAGAAATCTGCTCCTTGATTATCTACCAGAATCAAAACTGAGGGGGCACCTGGGTGGCTCAGGTGGTTAAGCGTCAGACTTCAGCTCAGGTGGTGACCTTGCAGTTCGTGGGTTCGAGCCCCACGTAGGGCTCTGTGCTCACAGCTCAGAGCCTGGAGCCTGCGTTGGATTCTGTGTCTCCCTCTCTCTACACCCCTCCTTATGCTCTGTCTCTCAAAAATAAACATTAAAATTTTTTTCAAATTAAAACTCGAAATCAGAATAGTCACATAAGTCTTTAAAGCGAGTCGCCCTATTGCCGTGTTTCCGAGTTGGCTCAGCCCGTTGCCGCGGGCCGCGCGGCTGCAGGCATCCGTGCCGACACCCGGCCATGCCTTCCCGCTTTTGTCCCTTGCTCCGACAGCTTCCCTGACCACTGAGGACAGAGCTGGCAGCTTGTTCGCCTCGAGCCCCGCTGTGCTCACAGGTGGATGGGCTGTGCGGGTGGCCGGCCGGGGACAGGACATGGGCGCTCAGAGAGGAAGGAGAGTCGTGCGGAGAGAAGGGGGAGACAGCAGCGAACGATGCAAGGAGGAGGGAGAGAAGGAAGGCTTTTCCGGAGCACCGCGCCCGCCTCCGGGAGGACTCTAACTTGGAACCTCGCCACTCCCGGCCTCTGCTGCCCCCTCAGGAGCAAAGGGTGACTTTTCCGCCGACGAGCTTGGAAAACCGAACTGGGTGTGAAAGGCTCGGGCCTTCCTGAGTTTTCTCTCTTCCTGCCGGTGCAAGGGGCTTCCCGCCTCGCCCAGGGAGAGCGCGGCAGGTGCTCCCCGCTGGGGGCATGTCGGTCCCGCGGGGCCTCTGGCAAAGTCTGGAAATGCTGTTTTGGTCTGTATTTAAAGTTTATCTTTCTGAAGAGAAGAGTTCCAAGACTAGTGCGCCCTGAAGGTAGGACATTTAAGAACATAAATAAACTGGGGCGCCTGGGTGGCTTAGTCGGTTAAGCGTCCGACTTTCGCTTAGGTCATGATCTCGCGGTTCGAGGGTTCGAGCCCCGCGTCGGGCTCTGTGCTGACAGCCAGCTCAGAGCCTGGAGCCTATTCAGAGTCTGTGTCTCCCTCTCTCTCTGACCCTCCCCTGCTCACGCTGTCTCTCTCTCTTTCCTAGAAATAAATAAAACATTAAAAAAAAAGAACATAAATAAACTGCTACCTTATTCCCATTATTTAACCTGATGGTTGGTTCGTTAAGTTCAAGTTGTATATTGGTCTGAGAGTGATTGGTGGTGATGAAACTTACCCCAAACGATGAGTCGTGACATATCTGGGCTTTGAAAGGGTGCCACTGTCCTGAAAATGCAATTCCGGTCAAGTGTAAATACACGGTTTATACCACGTGTTTCAGGCTGTCTAGTTGATGTCTCCTGGTAGGTTTTGCGAACGGTCCCCACGACAGGCTTCAGTTCACAGAGGGACCTGGGTAGTGAACCACAGGCATCCAGCACCACAAATGTAAGACTGTCACCAGCACTGTTCATGCACCTCCTCTGTCACCCTGTCTGATGGCCACGCCCTCCACCCTTGAGAAAACTGTCATTTCCCTGACCACTCCCCAGACTATGGGGCCCATCAGCCTTAAGCACTCCTCCTGGCCCGTCCGTCGCTCCCCCCACCACACACCACACACACACACACACACACACACGCACATGCACACGCAGTTTATTATGAATTGGGACTTGCATTAAGGAATTTAAGATCTGTCATTCTGGTATCAAGTAGCGCCGTAAGCGTGAAGTCCCACCGAGGGCTTGTTCAATGCACATTTCCACGCCTGCCCTCGGAGCTTTTAACTCTATAGTTCTAGGTGAGGAGTCGCCGTATTTCTCTCTCCTCTCTGACGGCATGACTATCAGGTGCCACGGTGTGGACGTCCTTGGTTTCTTGTGTGGACTGAACCTGAACGTCTGCTTCTTCCCCCGGGCTAGGGAACTTTTCACCTATTATTTCTTCAAATAACTTCTCTGCCCCCTTCTCTTCTTCTGGGACCCCTGCAATGTGAATGTTTGCTTGCTTAATGATGCTCGCTTAATGATGCCCCTTCACCCATCCTCATTTCTAACAATGCTTCCTTTCTGCTCTTCAGTAGGGGTGCTTTCCATCCCTCTGTCTTCCAGATCACGGATCTGTTCCTCACCCGCTAATGTACTGTTGACTCCCTCTAGTGTATTTTAAGTGAGCTCTACACGCAACGTGGGACTTGAACTCACAACCCCGAGATAAGATTCGCACACTTTACAAGCGGAGCCAGCCAGGCGCCCTTCAAGTGTATTTTTCATTTCAGTTATTGTAGTCCTGCGCTCTGATTGGTTCTTCTTTTTTTTTTTTTTTAATGTTTTATTTATTTCTAGGAGAGAGAGACAGCGTGAGCAGGGGAGGGTCAGAGAGAGAGGAAGTCACAGACTGAAACAGGCTCCAGGCTCCGAGCTGGCAGTCAGCACAGAGCCCGACGCGGGGCTCGAACCCACGAACTGCGAGATCATGACCTAAGCGAAAGTCAGAAAGTCGGACGCTTAACCGACTAAGCCACCCAGGCGCCCCTGATTGGTTCTTCTTGATACGTGCGATCTTTGTGGATGTTCTTGCCGAGTTCCTCCACGCCTCTCCAGTCCGATGCCGTCTTTAGGACCATTACTTTGAACTCCATCAGGGAGATCGTTCATCTCCATCTCATGTAGTTTTTTTCTGAGGTTTTGTCTTGTTCTTTTGTCTGGAGCGTATTCCTCTGCCCCATTTTGCTTGACCTCCTGTGTTTGTTTTAATGAATGAGGCAGAACAGCTACTCCCCTTAAACTCGAAGGCACGCCCTTGTGTCGGGTCATGTGTGGTGTGGACTATGCTGGTGACTCCGGCTGGAGCTGGGGCTGGTGTGGGTTGGGGGTCCTGGGGTGCTTTGTTCTGGGCTGCTCCGGTGGGACAGCAGGAGCTGAAGCGGGTGCGGGCTGCGATGTCCGGGGACACGTGGTACGGGGTTCACCCGGTGGGGCAGCCGGAGCCGAGGCAGGCAGGCTGGGGGATTCTCAGTTAATGCTGAAAATCGAAGGGGAGGAGGGACGTTCCTGGGAAAGGAACCCGTAACAGACTTGGCATTGGAGCGCCGTATTAGGGTTAAATGCAGCAGCAAGTAACAGAAAAAGCCCCAAAAACCAGTGGCTTAGAAAAGATGCAGTTTATTTCTCAACATGTGGGGGGTCTGTAGATAGTTCAGAGCTGGTATGATTATCGAGGGGGTCAGGGGCTGAGACACCTTCCAGGTAGTTTTCTTCATGCTTTACAACTTAACCTTTTACATAAGTGTATTTATTTATTTATTTAAAGAGAGAAAGGGGCGCCCGGGTGGCTTAGTCGGTTAAGCGTCCGACTTTCGCTCAGGTCATGATCTCGCGGTTCGAGGGTTCGAGCCCCGCGTCGGGCTCTGTGCTGACTGCCAGCTCGGAGCCTGGAGCCTGTCAGTCTGTGACTCCCTCTCTCTCTGACCCTCCCCTGCTCACACTGTCTCTCTCTCTCTCTCTCTCCTAGAAATAAATAAATAAAACATTTAAAAATAAAAAAAATAAAGAGAGAAAGTGTGAGTGGGGGAGGGGCAGAGAGCATCCCAAGCAGGCTCCATGCTGTCATCCGGAGCCCGACACAGGGCTCGAGTCCACGAACCACGAGATCATGACCTGAACCCAAGTCAGGCACTTACCTGAGCCCCAACAGCTTAACCATTTCGATTGTCTGTAGTCATTATTGGGGGGCAGACAGGCATGCCCCCAGCAACTGCCCTGGAGCTCGGTTGCTGTTGAAGAAGGGAAGGAAGGGTGTGGGGTGCGGTAGGCAGTGTTGGTTCGCCGAGATCTGACCATTCTCCCATCTGGGCACAGAAAGACTTTGCCTCCCAGTGACACCTGCGACTAATTCCAGCCAGGTGGCTCTGAGAGGTGACACGTGGTGGAAAAACCAGGCATGATTCTTCCTGCAGCTCTTCCCGGCCACAGCGACCTCGACGAAAGCAAGATCATCCGAGCTCGTAGGTTTGGCCGTCTCTGCCACAGGTCAGGGGGTGAAAGAAGGACGCTGTCAAAGCTGCCTCGCTTCAAACCAACGTCTTGTCCCTTTGACCCACTCCCAACTGTCGCCAGTTGCTTATAATCCACACACACTTCATTTGGTTTTGTTTTATTTATTTTTTATTTTTTATTTTTTTTAAATGTTTTATTTATTTCTAGGGGAGAGAGAGAGAGACAGCATGAGCAGGGGAGGGTCAGAGAGAGAGGGAGTCACAGACTGAAACAGGCTCCAGGCTCTGAGCTGGCAGTCAGCACAGAGCCCAACGCGGGGCTCGAACCCACAAACCGCGAGATCATGACCTGAGCGAAAGTCGGACGCTTAACGGACTAAGCCACCCAGGCGTCCCATTTGGTTTTGTTTTAAATGTTTTAATGTTTATTTATTTTTGAGAGACAGAGCGTGAGCCAAGGAGGGGCAGAGAGAGAGGGAGACACAGAATCAGAAGCAGGCTCCAGGCTCTGAGCTGTCAGCACAGAGCCCGACACGGGGCTTGAACCCACGGACCGCGAGACCATGACCTGAGCTGAAGTCAGATGCTTCACCCACTGAACCACCCAGGCGCCTCACACAGACTCCCTGTGTTTGCGCCTAGTCTAACTGGAGTCTACCTCAAATTTATGTAATGACTGCCATCTAGTGGAGAGTCAACAATTGTTCACGTTTCTTCACTTCCTTTCAGTTAAACAGGTGCTGCTAGAGAATTGCTGCAACTTTTTCTTTTTAATGTTTATTTATTTTTGAGAGACAGAGTCTGAGCAGGGGAAGGGCAGAGAGAGGAGGAGACACAGAATCCAAAGCAGGCTCTGAGCTGTCAGCACAGAGCCCGACGCAGGGCTCGAACCCACAAATGGCAAGATCATGACCTGAGCTGAAGTCGGACGCTTAACGGATGGAGCCACCCAGGCGCCCCAAGAATTGCTTTAACTTTAAAAAGAAATGTTCAGACCCCATTCTGGTGGATGAAGTGAATTGATGCTAATTTTTACATGTTAAAATTTAAATAGAATAACTCGGAAAGAAGAAAATAACAGCGGCCAACTCAAGAATTCAGCATAACATCCAGGCTGTGTCCATTCTTCTGTTCTAGCTGTCGCCTCGCCTACAGAGATCTCGATTTTCTTGGTGCTCCTCAGGACATCACAGGGGTCTGTGACATTGGACCTGTGGATCCGGAAGCGGCACGTAGCTCAGATATAAGACATAAGTGTGCCAGACGAGCCGACTCTGGATACTAAGCACTGGGTCCGTCGGGGTCCGGCCAGAACCCCGGGGTGGGTTTTGCTATAAGCGATTACAGCAGAGGCGACTTAACGCTCGAAGGCCAGGCGGCGCCCGAGGGGCTGAGTCGGTTAAACATCCAACTCCTGACTTCAGCTCGGGTCACGATCTCACCGTTTGTGAGATTTACCCTGCATCATGCTCTGCGCTGACGGCACGGGGCCTGCTTGGGATGCTCTCTCTCCCTGTCTTCCTGCCCCTCCCCAACTCGCTCACTCTCTCAAATGAACATTTTTTTAAAAAAACAATAAGTAGCAAAAAAGGGACACTGATGTCGTAGATGTCAATAAGTCAGAAGTAGGGCCGCCTGGGTGGCTCAGTGGGTTAAGCATCCGACTTAGGCTCAGGTCATGACCTCACAGTCTGTGGGTTCGAGCCCCGCTTTGGGCTCTGTGCTGACAGCTCAAAGCCTGGAGCTGCTTTGGATTCTGTGTCTCCCTCTCTCTCTGCCCCTCCCCTGCTCATGCTCTGTCTCTCTCTCTCTCACAAATGAATAAATAAATTAAAAAAATTAAAAACGATAATTCAGGAAGTAGCTACCACCGTGGGGATAAAGCAGGGTCACCACAATGTAGGAGCTCAGCGGAGAGGGCACACATCTCCGGAAGAGATGCCACACCAGCGTTGGGCCTCTGGAGGGGACAGAGAGGCCCAGCAGATGGTACTCAAACCTCCAGCTGGGCTGTGGCCTGGTAGGTGCGCCCGCCCCTGACGCCTTACAGCCGCCTCCGGTCCTGGGGCTTCCCAGGCGGCAACCAGGGTGGCCGCTGGGATTGCCAGCAGAATCCGGGAAGCAGAGCCACTGCTGTCCCCTGCTGCTCCAGGGACAGGGGCCGGCGCTAGAATGAGGAAGAAAATCCCTTCCCTCCTCCGGCCGTTCTCTTCCCGTTGCTTCTTTCTCGGAACCCATCCAGCTGGCAGGGGGCAGGGGCCATGGAATCTGCAGAGCCCAGCCCACCCCCCACCCCCCGCCCCCCGCCCCGGCAGAACGGAATGGAAGGGTGGGCTTGGATCGGAGAGCGAACAGCCAGCAGAACCCGGAATGGCAGGTGCCCCGGGTGGGGCAGCCCCAGCCCAGCCCTCGGCCAGCTCTTGAGGCGGGTCGCCCCGTCTGCTCCTCCGCAGCCTGTCGTCAAAGCCCTTTGTGGTTGTCAGAGTCTGTGACGCTAAGTCGATACCTGACTCCAAGATAACACTCAGTCCAAGCTGATGCCCGGCAGAGGACGTGTTTCTTAGACTGGCCTTCCGCTGTGTGCTTGGTGACATGGTTTGCACTGCGTGGGTACAAGCTGGGCTCGCATGGGGCTCTCACCTTCACTCATCCGCACTGCACTTTCCTGTGATGAGGACAACGGGGCGCCCGGGGGGCTCAGTCAGTTAGGCGTCCGACTTCGGCTCAGGTCATGATCTCACGGTTCGCGGGTTCAAGCCCCGCGTTGGGCTCTGTGCTGACAGCTCAGAGCCTGGAGCCTGCTTCACATTCTGTGTCTCCCTCTCTCTCTGCCCCTCCGCTGCTTGTGCTCTGACTCATTCTTTCTCTCAAAAATAAATAAATGTTAAAAATTTTTTAAAATAATAAGTAAGCATTTTTTAAAAGTTAAAAAAAAAAAAAAAAAAAGGAATGTGCCCCAGTGATGTATGGCTGCATCATCCCCAAAGCTTCCTTATGTTCTCTGCGCCTTTTGTCAGGATCCCTGCTGAAGAGAATGTTCTTACCTCTTTCTCGTCTATCTATTTATAGCCTGAAACTTTGGGAAGAGGAGGCAAAGCCCTGCAGTCTTTTTTTTTTTTTTAATGTTTATTTATTTTGAGAGAGAGCGAGTGAGCAGGGAGAGTGTGGAGAGAGAGAGAGAGAGAGAATCCTGAGCAGGATCCTCACTGTCAGCACAGAGCCTGACGTGGGGCTTGAACCCATGAACCATGAGATCATGATCTGAGTTGAAATTGAGAGTCGGGTGCTTAACTGAGCCACCTTGGCGCCCCACCTGCGGTCTTTTTAAAACGTGGGAGTTGGTGTCTACACAGGGTAGCAGTTCCACTGGTTACCATGCCCTGAAATTTGAGACTGAGAATGTAGCCCCTTGGTCCTTAAGCTGAGCATGTGCCAACACACACGCTCGGGAGTGGAATGGGTATGTGGTTGGGGCTGGGAAATGCTCCCAGGCGATTTCGGTCACGCAGCGTAGGTGCTGTGTAGACAGAAAAGAAAAGAATGCCATTCAGTCTACATCAGGCTGTAACTGAGTTATTTTGCACATTTCTTCTAGAATTTATTCTAGGTGCTCCCAGAGGTAGCTGTTGTAATGGAAAAGCAAAGAACATGAAATAAAATTGATGGAGAAGGGTTATTTTCAGAGTTCACCAGACTTTCATGGGGCTTGTTGCCCTTAAGTGTCCATTGTTGCCCATAATCAATCTATTTATAAAGAAATAAATCCCACTACTAATCCTTCTGTTCTTCTTTATTCTCCCAGGGGTTAGGAAGCCTCCTTTCGAAGGCGCCTGGGTGGTTCAGTCGGTTAGCCAGATGACTCTCGGTTTCGCTCAGGTCACGATCTCCTGTTTTTGTGAGTTCGAGCCCCAAGTTGGGCTCTGTGCTGACAGTGCGGAGCCCGCTTGGGATTCTCTCTCTCTCCTCCCTCTCTGCCCCTCCCCCACTCACGCTGTCGCTGTGTCTCTCAAAATAAATAAATAAATAAATGATTTGAAAATTTAAAAAAAAAGCCTCTTTCTGATGCTTCACAGTTTCTTTACACTAAAAAGTGCATGGATCTTCCGAAATGTGCTCCTGATGGACTTCTTGATTTAGATGAAGTTGCACCGATACTAGAACAGGACAGATGAAGAACGTATAACATCACAAATGTGCCTCACTCAAAACAGATCTAAGAATCACCCTTAGTGGAAGTGTTATCGTCACTTTTCCTCATTTTTAAGCTTTAGTAATAACAAGAATTATATTGCTTTTTAAAAGCTGAAAATGAGGGGCGTCTGGGTGACTCCGTCCATTAAGTGTCCGACTTTGGCTCAGGTCATGATCTTGCAGTTTGTGAGTTCGAGCCCCACGTCTGGCTCTGTGCTGACAGCTCGGAACCTGGAGCTGCTTCATATCCTGTATCTCCCTCTCTCTGACCCTCCCCTGCTCATGCTGTTTCTCTCTCTCTCAAAAAATAAATAAACATTAAAAATAATAATAAAAGATGAAAATGAAATTTTCAGTAACTGGAAATTATAAGACGAATTATGTGATGGATTTGTGTCCAATAAACGTTAACTACAGGCAGGGGTCTATAAAACAGCGAACATCCGAGTCCTTTCTGTAGACCAAGTTCTGTTTCCGGCATCTAAAAGACAAATACTGCATATTCCCTGCCTTTAGCCACAGCTCTCTCGGACACCAGCAAAGAAGGAGCATGCAATGGTTCGGAGCACAGAAGAAGGTGTGCAAAGATAGCCAAAGTCCCCACGCTCAGAGAGGTGGGCCAGCCGGCTTCAATCCTGGATCTCCCGTTTATTAGCATAAGCCGATAATCCTTTACTTAACCTCTCGGAGCTCAGGGTTAACACCCAATGAAGTGTCGTTCGTGTGAGGGGGAATAGAGCTTCTGGCTTAAAATAAACGTCAGTAAATACCCGTTTTCTCCCTCCTTGTAGGAGGGACTTAAAGAGGGAAGTAAGTGGCAAGGAAATTATCTTTAATTTCTGGGTCAGTCATTTTGGAAAATGTATAGATTATATTGAAGCTACTGTTAGGATGTTTTGCTCCTAAAACCTTTAAATTTTAGGGGCTCCTGGGTGGCACCGTCAGTTGAGTGTCTAACTCTTGACCTCGGCTCAGGTCGTGATCTCCTGGTTCCTGGGTTTAAGCCCCACGTCAGGCTGTGCGCTGATGGTGCGGAGCCTGCTTGGAATTCTGTCTCTCCTTCTCTCTGCCCCTCCCCCGCTTTTCCACGTGTGCGCTCGCTCTCTCTCTCAAAATAAATACAATTAAAAATAATTTTAAAACTTTACATTTCAGGCAGAGGCTTGACATGCTTTAGAACACATCCGTGGCCTATTTTAGTTTGGTATTTTCTACTGGCCTGGAAAGGAGTTGTTATCTACTCTGTGTCCAAAAAATTAATCAAATGCATGAGTCCTTATATGAGGATTAGATGCATTAATATTTTTGGGGGCACCCGGGTGGCTCAGCCAGTTAAGCGTCCGACTTTGGCTCAGGTCATGATGTCACAGTTCATGAGTTCAAGCCCTGCGTCAGGCTCTGTGCTGACAGCTCAGACCCCAAAGGCTGCTTCAGATTCTGTGTCTCCCTGTCTCTCTGCCCCTCCTCTGCTTGCGCACTCTCTCTCTCTCAAAAATAAATAAACATAAAAATGTTTAATGCATTAATATTTTTAACTACTTATTTTTAAAGTATTTTTAATGTCCAGGGCCTGGCACATAGCATGTTACTATACAAGTATTTGATCAGTTAAAACAAATCTAAGAGAAATGAGGCTGCTCTGAATTCTGTGTTAGCTGAGGCTGTAATTGAATGGATATTATTCAGTCCATCAGAGGGTCTCCTTACACGGTAAGGGGCACACGGCTTCTTTCAAGGCCCTGGGCTGAGCTGGGTGCTAACGCGGGGGACGGATGGAGCCGTCCCTGGCACCCCTGCACACCGTTGCTCAGCGAACGCTCTGGCCAAAGCCGAATGAGTTTCAGTTCCCAAAGAAGTAGGTGGCGGTTCCCAGGGTCACGTTCCCCTCAGGAAAACAACTGGAGCACATCCGCTGTGACCCCTGCGTGGCCTGTCCCGTGACGTGCTGGCTTCAGGACTGTCAGGAGAGCCTAACGAGCTGTCTGTTAAGCCACTTGATAACCAACGTGATGCCCGAGAGTTGGGTAGGTTGGAGCCAGTTTTGTAGATAATAAGTACACTTTGCTGCGACTGCTGTGTCCCTGAGGGCATGCCTTCCTCTGCACCCTGAGCCTCCTGTACCCCAACTCCCGCCAATTCTGAACATGCCCAGGCCTTTCTCGGCCCCAGAGTGAGCGTGTGCCCACGGCCCTCCTGGCCAGCCGCCTCGGGGGCAGGGAACGCACTCTGGGGGAGTGCCCTGCGGCCCTTGTCTCGATCCACAAGACCCAAGTGGACTCAGTTGGACACGAAGACTTCTGTTGGCTGCCTCCAGAAATCTCCGGGGGGAAATCTTCCCTTCCGGGGAAGGGGAACCACGCAAAGCCAAGCCAGGCGCATCATCAAGGAGGCAAGCTGGACACAGGTCTCCTTACGTCTGAGTGGAGAGCCCCTGTGTGGAATGACAGATGAGGACGTGAGGCTGTCACCGTGGGTCTCCCTGCTGACGTCAAGTCACTCCGTTGGAAGGTGGCAGAGGTGTGGGGCAAACAAGACAATGGTCCCTAAGGGCGTGCTCGAGTCTAACAGCCTGGACACGAAGCCACAGGGGCAGCAGAGGCCGGGTGCTCATTTCCAACCAAACTCCTCCTTGGGGCTTTTTTTTTTTTTTTTTTTAATGTTTTATTTATTTCTAGGAGAGAGAGAGAGAGAGACAGCATAAGCAGGGGAGGGTCAGAGAGAGAGGGAGTCACAGACTCTGAAATAGGCTCCAGGCTCTGAGCTAGCTGTCAGCACAGAGCCCGACGCGGGGCTCGAACCCACGAACCATGAGATCATGACCTAAGCGAAAGTCGGACGCTTAACCGACTAAGCCACCCAGGCGCCCCTCCTTGGGGCTTTTAATATTGTCGCTTGATAATGACCCAAAACAGGTCTTCCTGAAAAGCTGTTTCCATGCCTGGAATGGAAAGTAAGACAGAAAACGGGCGGGGGTAGATGTCCCATGTCTAATGGACAGTTCAACTTCCAGCTCGGTGTGATTCTCAAAAGGAATATGTCCCTTTCTCAGGAACATAAGAAGTCAGACCTCAAGTTTTTAAAATAATTACAAAGAGGGACTCCTGGATGGCTCAGTCAGTTAAGCTTCCAATTCTTGATTTCAGTTCAGGGCATGATCTCATGGTTCGTGGGTTCGAGCCCTGAGTCAGGCTTTGCATTGACAGAACGGAGCCTGCTTGGGATTCTCTCTTTCTCTCCCTCTCTGCTCCTTCCCTACTCTCTCTCTCTCAAAATACATAAACTAAAAAAGTTTTTAAATAATGTAAAATAATTACAAAGGAATGAATGTCTGACAAACATATTCATACTCATCCTGGTTATCATGTTCCGGCTGTCTGAGGTTAATAACAGTTCGCTAATTGGGGCAACTGGGTGGCTCAGTCGGTTAAGCAGCTGACTCTGGCTCAGGTCATGATCTCAAGGTTTGTGGGCTCAAGGCCTGCATTGGGCTCTGTGCTGACATCTCAGAGCCTGGAGCCTGCTTTGGATTCCGTGTCTTCCTCTCTCTCTGTTCCTCCCCTGCTAACACTCTGTCTCTCTCTCTCTCTCAAAAGTAAATAAAGATTAAAAATTAAAAAAATATATATATATAGTTCATTAATTACATGGGAGTTAAAGCAATGTGAGCTATGCTTAGGTGATCTCTTCCTTTTGTAGCAGAAAATGAAGATATTAGGGTCCTCTGGGTGGCTCAGTCGGTTAAGCCTCCAACTTCGGCTCAGGTCATGATCTCACGGTTTGTGGGTTTGAGCCCCGCATCGGGCTCTGTGCTGACCGCCAGCTCAGATCCTAGAGCCTGTTTCAGATTCTATGTCTCCCTCTCTCTCTGACCCTCCCCTGCTCACGCTGTCTCTCTTGCTCTCTCTCAGAAATAAATAAAACATTAAAAAAAAAAAAAGAAAATGAAGATATTCTTGGTTTCTGGCCTAATGTGTCTGGAAATCACATTATAATGAAAACAAGTTAAGCATCATTTTGGTACTTTGGCCTCAGCAGGTCTCTTATTTCTTACCAAGTTCCGAGTTTCCGTGAGAGAGACTGAAGTTCCAGTTCATCTAGGATGAGATACTTTTTATATAACAGGACTTTTATTTATTTTTTAACATTTATTCATTTTTGAGAGATAGAGTGCAAGTGGGGGAGGGGCAGGGAGAGAGAGGAAGACAGAATCAGAAGCAGGCTCCAGGCTCTGAGCTGTCAGCACAGAGACTGACATGGGGTCTGAATCCATGAGCAAATGAGAACATGACCTGAGCCAAGTCGGACGCTCAACCAACTGAGCCACCCAGGCACCCCTTACTTTGGTTTTAAACTTCACCCTGTAAACCTTCACCATCTAATACAGGAGCCACTAGGCTCTATGTGGCTATTTAAATCTAAAGTATAATTAATGTAAAATTCAACTATTGAGTCACACTCATCACATTTGACTCAATAATGGCCAGTGTGGCTGGTATAGCTCTCACACTGCACAGAGAATGTTTCTTGCTCAAGGAAAGTTCTATTAAACAAAGTTCTATAAACTTTTATTATAGTAGCCTCCCCAAATATTAATACATAATAACTAAGCCTCACCAATTACGTTTCATTACTTAGAATATTTAGGGGCATCAGGTGGCTCAGTCCGTTGAACATCAGACTCTTGATTTCTGCTCAGGTCATGATCCCAGGGTTGTGGGATTGAGCCCCCACATTGGTGTGGAACCCGCTTAAGATTATCTCTCTCTCCCTCTGCCCCCTCTTCCCCACTCACACTCACTCTCTCTCTAAAATAAAAAATAAAATAAGTTGAGCTATTAAAGTAATTAAGCTGATTTATCTAGCTGCATGGTAATCAGTAAAGCATTTTGGCAATGAATTTGTGCTACTAGCAAATATGGAATGCAGGAAATCAAATACAAACTCAGGAACCATCTTGCTGTTTAGCCAAAGGGTGATTGACTAGGTGAGTCTATCACAGGACATGCGTCATGACCATTTCACTAAACTGGCACTGTTTTTTTAAATCTCTACTGATTTTTTCTCAAAAAAAAAAAAAGCGGGGGGCGAGTGGGGGTAAGAAATCATATAATCCTTATGTGTTGTGAGAAAGAGTGTATGTTAAAATTTTGAAGACACAGAACTTTGCCTCTTCCTGTGAGTAAAACGATTTTGAGTATCCACAATATCTTTGATCTTTTCTAGGACTGTGGCATAGCTCATATAAAGAATCCACACTTTATGCTCATTTCCCATTTGGGAAAATATTCTTACATCGCCTCTTTCCTAGCCTCTGGTTGACTTAAGGGGTGATATTAGGATTAACCAAAATGTGTCAGTGGTGGGGGAAAAAAATCAGACTTGAAAGAAACATTGCAATGTTGCTTTCTTTAACAGCCTCTGAAAAATTGTCTCATTTAACATATGGTTACTTATTCAAATCATAATCTGGTGAAGGAGAGATAAGGTCATGGTGCTGACTTGCTATTTATATTGCTCAGTATTTGTCAGCCTTCCGAAGAAGCTGAACATGGTGTCCAGTACTTTGCAAAATTCTCTCCAATCCTCTAATGATAACTTCGGTAGAAAATGTCAACCAAGCCAACTTAGCCGTCTGTCAGCAGGCTCTCCTTTTATATCTAACTTTGAAAATAGAGTCCCGATCCTTCCAGAGGACCATCCTGCTCCCTGGCGCTGGTGGATTTAATGCCACACAAAAGGACAATTGGGGTGCAGGTAAATGTTATGCCCTTAGTGGGGCAGGGAATGGTAGCAATTCCAAGCCACACCCAGATCTGTCACCCTTTTATGAGCCATCTTACATTACATTACTCTTATAACTATCAGCTACTCCTAATAGCTACTTTTCTTGAATGCTTCTCACAGGCTAATCATTAGAGCACGAAATAGAAACAGTTTAATTTCCATGTGATCTTGTCAGGTAGGCATCATCATCCTCATTTTAGAAATGGGGAAGCGGAAGTTTCAGCGGGCTAGCGACATGCCTGCCCAGGGCTGCGCAGCTAGTCAGTGCGAGAGCCTGGGTCTGGACCCAAGACAGTATAATTCACTCCCAAACTCCTTTTAGAAACAAAGGGGATCCTTGGGGCACCTGGGGGCTCAGTCGGTTGGGCGTCCGACTTCAGCCCACGCCGTGATCTCACGGTTCATGGGTTCGAGCCCCGCGTCAGGCTCTGTGCTGACAGCTCAGAGCCTGGAGCCTGCTTTGGATTCTGTGTCTCCCTCTTTCTCTGCTCCTCCCCCACTCATACTCTGTCTCTCTGTGTCAATAATAAACATTAAAAAATCAGATATTAAGAAACAAAGGTGATCCCCTTCTCAGGCTATGTGATTTGAAGTTCTAGAATTCTTTGGGCTCGTGCTGTAGCCACAAGAACATGTCTTAATTTGGGGACAACTATTCAGAAGCAGGGGCACATATTAGCTATCAAACTGTGACAGCCAAACTGCCTAGTTCCATTTTTCTACCACTGATAGTTCTTTCTGTGACCAGTCCCTATGGGTATGAATGCGTGCAGGGTCAAGACATTGGGTGAAGAGAAGCTATTGGATTAAATCCCTAGGGCTGGTTTCTGGGTTTGGTTTTGTAATTCACTAATAAGGCTATTTTAGCTGAGCAATGAACCCTTAAAAGTGTAGTTAGAAATTTGTATTATAAGTCTCACTAGATAGATAGATACATACATACATACATACACACATACATACATACATATATACATACATAGCTACATAGATAGGATATATATACATATATAAATGGGAGATACATAAAACTGGGGTATAACTGTTTAGATCTTCATTTTTATTTTTTTTTAAGTTTATTTATTTTGAGAGAGAGAGAGAAAGCAAGATCAGGGGAGGGACAGAGAGAGAGGGCGAGTCCCAAGCAGGCTCTGCACCATCAGCACAGAGCTGAGTGTGGGGCTCGAACCCACGAATGGTGAGATCATGCCCTGAACCAAAATCAAGAGTCAGATGCTTAACTGACTGAGCCACCCAGGCACGCCAAGATCTTGATTTTTAAAATCTGGAATATGTATTTTTATATTCAATTAAGGAACTCGATCTGAGATATTTTATGCAGACTCACCGAAAACAACCTGTCACAGCAGATTCAGAAAGTCATTAGTTCTTTGAAATATGACACACGAAACCCGGGGACAGAGGTTAGCACACACTTCATGCTGGGCGCTGTGTGTCATTTATGGCATCTCAATTTAAAAATAAAACAGCACACAACCTACTTTCCCAAAAATGTGGCTTCTTGATCGTGAATCTCCAACTCTTCTTTTCAGTGCTGGAGCTTCTTAGCCTTTTTTGTACTTGGGTCTCTCTACCCTGCCTTGGGAAATACTCTGCTTGATTTTTGTCCATTTCTTCCCCCCCTTAATAGGCAGCCTTCCACAGCGGCCCGAGACAATGAAAAATCACTGGAGCTTTTTTAAACAAGCGATCATGAGGAGCATTTGAGGATTCGTTTGTCAGGGTCATTGGCACTTCTTCGGCGGGTAAGCTCATGTTTCTAATTCGGGACACAGGGCAAGCCATCAGCTGTGTAGAAGCCTCGTTCTGCTTGACGTCAGTGCTGAGAGCCGAGGTATCTTTAGTGGCTCGCAATGCAGGGTGACGCCAGCTGGGTGAGTCGTCCCCGTGGAAAGCAGCTCACTTGGCATGTGTTCCTGAAGCTACAATTTGGCAGCGGTACCAAGACCTTTCTTCTAGAAACTGCTATGGCCGCCACAACATGGGAGACAGATCTTGAAAGGGGAAATTTAATTTTTCCACCAACTTGTCCTCTGCCGTAAAGCTGATGTAGGGCGCCCTCCGTAAAATCCCTTTCGCGAAGTGCAAACATCAATAGCATTCTCCCTGCCAGTGTTTTCCATGGACGGGTTGAACGTGTTAATGTGAAATGTAAAAATCTCTACACGTAACTATGAAATGTTTAAAGTGTGAAGGGTGCGTTATTTTCATTTCGTGCCACTGTAAATATGAAAAGAAATCATTGAATCCACTAGGCAGAATTGGGGGGGGGAGAGGGGGCCTAAAATTCTCAAATCACAAGTTTTGTTTGTTTGTTTGTTTGTTAAGTAGGCTCTGTTCCCAGTTTGGGGCTTGAACTCACAACCCCGAGATCAAGAGTCACATGCCCTTCAGACTGATCCAGCCAGGTGCCCCTTGTCTTTTCTGTTTCCTAACAGAGAGAGAGGGAGATACAGAATCTGAAACAGCCTCCAGGCTCTGAGCTGGCTGTCAGCACAGAGCCTGACACGGGGCTCGAACCCACAGACCTCGAGATCATGACCTGGGCCAAAGTCAGATGTTTAACCAACCGAGCCACTCAGGTGTCCCCACAAAAAAATGTTAATGTTAATACTTTGGGGTGGCTCAGTCAGTTAAGCATCTAACTCTTGGTTTCAGCTCAGGTCATGATCTCACAGTTTTGTGTGTTCGAGCCCCACATCGGGCTCTGTGTTGGCAACCCTGAGCCTATTTGGGATTCTCTTTCTCTCTCTCTCTGCCCCTTCCCCACCCACACTGTCTCTGTGTCTCTCAAAAATAAATAAATAAAACTTTAAAAATAAATACATAAAATAAAACGTTAATAATGTACCCTCAAGCTCACAGGTCTGTTGGATAGGAGGGACAGTCTAATCTGAGGGCCCAGGCCGGGGTGGGGGGGGGGAGGTGGGTGGTTGGTCCTTGGGGCAAGTATGTATATATGATGCCTCTTAAGACCTAGGCTGGGAACTGCTACATTGCCCCTTCTGCTCATATCCTATCGGACAAAGCAAGCCACATGGCCAAACCCACCATCAGTCAGGGAGAAAAATATATTTTTCCCACAAAGGTGGAGAAAAAGACGCGAATATTTGTTGGACAGCTGTAGAGGAATCACATAGCAATATGAACAGGCAAAGTTAAATGTGAAGAACTATTAACCACAACGGGAGATTGAAGTTACAAAAGATTGGCTAAAAAGAAGTAAAGAAAACTCTGAAAACTATAAGAGTAGCGGATATAAGGAGCAGCCATTACACCCGTGACTAGGAGAGTTCAAGGTAGAAGCCCTCCTGCCCTCAGGGCTGACATTCAGACCCTAGTCAGATCCTCCTCAGCTGTGGCCAGCTGGACAGCACAGAAGCCACTATATTGCTGTGTCTCAAAGTGCCCTCCTCAGACTTCTTATATGAGAACCACCCAAAGGGCTTGTTACAGTCGGAGTCCTAGGTGCCATTGGAAATAACTGAGTTAGAATGAGGGGAGGGGGATAGGAATCTGTAGCTTAATCTTCTACCCCAGCCAGCTTTCTGTACACGAGCTTGAGATCTAGGAGCTCTTTGAGTAGAGAGATATTTTGGATTCACTGTCGTATATCCTTGTCTCTTAGCCCGGTATCGGCCACTTACTAGGTGTTGCTTTAGACGGTTGCTCCTGGATTGGCTCCTGGGTTGGTTGGTTGGTTGGGAGAGAAGACTCAAACCCAACCAGTTGTAACTGGCCATAAGCCATACCCCCAGCCGGACTTTCATGGTGTTTGGTGAGCACGTGCCTTCGCTAATTGTTGGTAAAGCCCAAAGGTCACGTGTCCTCACTAGAATGGCAGATGGTACTTTCCAAACATAGCTGCCACAGTGCTTTCCATTCTACGTGTTTTCCTGCAGTGTGACCTTGACACGCTTCCATCAAGAGGCAGGGCCAATGTCCCCTACCCTTGACTCTAGGCTTGTGACTTGCTTGTAACCAACGGAATGTGCCAGAGCGGTGACACAGGGCTCCTGGGGTTGATTTAAAGGCAACGCAGCATTGTCCTCGCTTTCTAGAACCCTCGCCTGGGGAGGAAGTCTCCACGCTGTGAGGAACCCAACCACTCGGAAAGGCCCCACGAGGATTTCTGGATGGCTAGCTCTAGCTGAGACCCCGACGACGGCCGGGTCAACCACCAACCACGGAGCGACATGGTCTCTAGGACTTCCAGGCCCGCCTGCTGAGTCACCTCCCGTGCTTAGATCTTCCCGGACTTCAGGAGGCTGCCGAACTGTTGTGGGAGCCGTCAAAAAGTCGTTTTAATCTTTTCTTGTTGGGGGGGAGGGGCGTGGGGATAAGTTGTTGGGCGGCCACACGAACTGGACCCGGTCCTGGACCCGAATCCCCTGGCCGCCTCTTCCTACGTCCCCTGTGCGCTGACCCGCATGAGCCTGGATTGCAGTCTTCGCTCGCCAGGCAGTACTGCTGTGACCGTCTTCCCTTCGGCCCGGTATCCTTGCGGAAGAGAAAGCTGGCACTTCCAGACGTGGGGCACCGACTAAGTGTTCTCCCTGCAGCGCTTCAGAAACACGGTGGCAGATGCGCCACGGGCCTCCCTGTGTCCTCAATATACGGGAAGGTTAATAAGGCAACACAGAAAACCAGGCCGGGGTCAGTTTAGATCCTGGTCCAACGTAAAACGAAAGTGAGTGAAGAGTCATTTGTGTCACAGCAGCATTCGAGAACGTGGCCAAGTCACCTTTATCCAACCTCTTGGTTTGGAACACCGAATGGAGGGATGGAAAGAGGGAAGAATCGGTGATTCGCAAAGCCTGGGGTCGAAAACGAGCTCATCCACAGCTGGTCTGTGTGGTCTGAACGCGCTGCCCGACCTCTCAGCGCCTGGCCTTCTCCATCTCCGAAACGGGGTCAGGTGACAACCGTCCCAGCCCCTCAGGCTGCGCTGCTGATGCTCTGATGTGGTGAGAGATGTGCTAGCGCTTTGTCAACCTGTGAGGCAAAGTACAAACGCTTGCTGTCCTTTCCGCTTTGTGGAGGGCTACGTCCGAAAAACGAGAGACACAACAAACCGAAAAGCTTTCTAGGCGATTTAGGACAGTATCAACGAAGTCAAGCAAAAGGCAAAACAGAGATCTCTACGGACATGTTCTTTCTTGCTTTGCAAAGCTCCCAGCACACACCCGTGCTACGGGTCTCGGTGGTAAGGGCACAGGGGACAGACGGAGCCGGGTTACCCCCCCACCCCCACCCCCCGAGGGTTACGCTGGGCTGCTTTGAGCAAGTTCATCCTCCGCTGCTAAAGTGCTCCCTTCCCCCAACACCCCTGCTTTCGAAACAGGCAGCCACTATAGCTGCTTTGCAAGGACTCATCTCCAGTTCCGATCCTGAAGATAAGCTACCGGGTTTCTACCTCGTGTGGGTCTTCTGTCCCCAGACGGCAGGCTCGGCCCACGCCCGCTGCCCGGGAGCTTAAACGCCAATGTTCCATTTTCCACTTGCCTCGCAGAAAGGACCCTCGCAGCCGGCCCGCCGTTGGATAGTCGTGGAAACGGAGCCGCAGGGAAGGAGCAGACTGACCAGGCGATGTCACAGCATCTCCCAGACTGGAGCTCCTCATCCCATAAATAGCTTCCCCTCGTTATTCCTGCGTCACGCGTGTGCTGCACACCCAGCTGCCTGCTCCACGGCTCCAGGTGGTGACTAATAAGTGTCTGCAACTTGACTTGTCTAAGCAGAACTCTGGATTCTACCCACCCACTCACACTCGTTCCCCCCCGCTCCCCAGCCTACCCAGTCAGTTAATTGCCGAGGTCCTGGGGCCAAATACCTCCGAGTCGTTCCGATGTCTTTCTTTCCCTGTCTGGGTCACCGGCGAGTCCCATGGCCCTGCCCTCAAAATCCATGCAGAATTGGTCTGCCTCTCACCACGTCAGTGACCACCCCCAGCCACCATCCCCTCTCATCACCTCACCTCCCCGACTAGATTCCGTCTCCACTCTTAACGCTTCTCGAGTCTCTTCTCCACACAGTGAAGCTTTAAAGCCACAAAGCAGATCATATCATTCCACTTCTCAAAGGGCTCCAATGGCTGCTCACCTCATAATAAAATCCAAACTCCTTACTATATTTCAGAAGATCCTACCTGAAGGGCCCCGCCTACTTCTTGGATCTCATCTCCTACCACTGTTTCCTTAAACTCTCTCTGTTCCAGTCACGATGGCCTTGCTGCTGTTCTGGGAACACACAAGCTCATGTCTGCCCCAGGACCCTTGCACTTGCTGTTCGCTTTCCTGACACACGCTTCACCCACAGCTTGGCATGGACAGTCATCCCACCTTATCCACCTTTGTGATTGAACCAACCTTGACCACTGTCTCAAAAAGAGTATACCCCCCCAGTCATTCCAATCCTGAGCCTGCCACCTCCCCCTGGAATTATATCATACATCTGTTCATGTACTTGTTTGTGAATTGTTTTCTCCACTGGTACTTAAACTCTGTGAGGACAGAACCTTACTCTGCCTCAGTCCTTTGTTTATCCAGAGCACCCCAAACAAGACCTACCACATATCACTCACATATCACAACGCCAACCACAATATTAGCTGAATGGATAAGTGAATGAATTAAAAAACAAAAAACACTACCATGTAAAATTTGGGACAATCCAAAACTTTTTGAGAAAAACAATGTGTGGATTTAACACACCATAAGCATGCATGTGATTTCTTTTTCCCCATTTTTTTCCTTTTCTAAATTTAAATTTTAGTAAATATACACTGCAATGTTGGTTTTAGGAGCAGAAATCAGTGATTCTTCACTTACATACAAGACCCAGTGCTCATCACAAGTGCCTTCCTCAGTGCCTACCGTCCATCTAGCCCCTCCCCCACCCGCCTCCCTCCATCAACCCACAGTTTGTTCTCTATCATTAAGAGTCCCTTGTGGCAGGGCACCTGGTTGGTTAAGTGTCCGACTCTTGATTTCGCTCAGGCCATGATCTCATGGTTCATGAGATTGAGCCCCACATTTTACTCTATGCTGTTAGCATGGAGCCTGCTTGGGGTTCTCTCTCTCCCTCTGCCTCTTGTTCTCACTCTCCAAATAAATAAATAAGCTTTAAAAAAAAAAAAGAGTCTCTAGGGCCCCTGGGTGGTTCAGTTGGTTAAGTGTGCAACTCTTGAATTTGGCTCAGGTCATGATCTCAAAGTTTGTGAGTTCAAGCCCCATATTGGGCTCTTCACTGATAGTGCAAAGCCTGCTTGGGAATCTCTCCCTATCTCTCCCTCTTTGAAAATAAATAAATAAACATTGTGAAAAACAGTCTTTTGTGGTTTGTTTTCTTCTCCCCGCCCCCACTTCCCATATGTTCATCTGTTTTGTTTCTTAAATTCCACATGAGTGAAATTATATGGTATTTGTCTTTCTCTGACCTATTTCACTTAGCACAATACATTCTAGCTCCATCCACCTCATTGCGAATGGCAAGATTTCATTCTTTTTGGTGGCTGAGTATTATTTCATTGTATGTATATGTATATACACCTTCTTTATCCATTCATCAGCAGATCGATATTTAGAGTCTCTCCATAGTTTGGCTATTGTTGATAATTTCATGTCATTTTTTTTTAATGTTTTTATTTATTTCTAGGAGAGAGGGAGAGACAGCGTGAGCAGGGGAGGGTTAGAGAGAGAGGGAGTCACAGACTGAAACAGGCTCCAGGCTCCGAGCTGGCAGTCAGCACAGAGCCCGACGCGGGCCCGAACCCACGAACCGCGAGATCATGACCTAAGCGAAAGTCGGAAGCTTAACCGACTAAGCCACCCAGGCGCCCCAATTTCATGTCATTTTTTAGCACATGGTTCTTACAGGGGGAATTTTAACTGTCACGCATCTACCAAAAGGCTATGGTGTTTACAAAAGAGAGAGAGAATAGAGTGTTAAAAAAATTTATGTTGTGCAAGGAACCCATTAAATGGGTCCTGGAATTGCTGTTTGGCTCTGTGTTTTCCTGCTGCATATCACGTACATGTGAGCTCACGCGTAGGTGTTTTCCCAGAACGTGCATCTCCCAGAAGAAAGGTGGGCCAAGTATGAGCAGTGGAAGTGTTCCATCTGTGAAACACGATTTAGATTCTCTCCAGGGTCCATTTTCATGGCGGACATCCGGGAATTTCCTAGCAGGAAAGACTGAGACCTGCAGGGGGAGCTGATGGCACATGTCCATTCTGGAAAGCCTTGGAAAACTGAGGCCCAGAAATTCTTAACTATTCCTACCAGTGGAATGAATTAAAGGGGTCACTGAATTTTAGAAACATCCAAGATGTTCTCCTATTCCTGCCAGAATCTGAGAAATTGAAAGATTCTTTAGACTCAAAATGTCAAGTGGTCACGTTGGGCTCATGCAGCCCATACAACGCAGGATTTTATCTCAACTCTGGGACCACTTCCTCTTCCTGTATCGATTTGGATATCCCCACACACCGGCCAAGATAGTGGCTCCAAACGATGGCGAAGAACACCCAAGAAACACACTCTTGAACATGCTGCCTGGAAATGCATAAAAAAGCCAGGCTTGTCATCACACAGAAAGCCTTGTGGATTAATCAAGAGAACCCCAGAACTTTGCCACTGGAGAGCCAAACAATGTGACCTTTCTGTTCAGAGATATAAAGTTACTGAACAAAATGGAAATCATGCTATTAATAGTTTATTTATTACCGTATCACTGGGTCAGAATTAATTCTCATCTTGCATCTAATTTCCCAATGGCAGCCCCACTTCTGTGAAGCCATTCCTTCCTGCAGATTAAAAAGACTGCTTCCTTTCTGACTCTAGTCCTTTGGGGCAACCCTTGAAAATGGAGGTAAGTCGAATTCCCCATCCAACCCACTACAATCTCAAAAATGGGGTAGCGGCTCATCTTGATCTCAGCTGTGTTGAGTCTCAGAAGCAGTGCTCGCTCTCCCCGGCACCACAGGGCAGGAAGAGATTCTTCCTCAGGAGTGACGGGATCATGCAATCCTCCAAAGGCAAGTCCGCACAGGGGGCTTCGTCATTTCCTTTTCGATTTTGTGATTTCTTGGACTTTTCACTCACGATCTTTTTTAAAAAAAATTTTTTAATGTTTATTTATTTTTGAGACAGAGAGAGACAGAGCATGAGTGGGAGAGGGGCAGAGAGAGGGAGACACAGAATCTGAAGCGGGCTCCAGGCTCGGAGCTGTCAGCACAGAGCCTGATGCAGGGGTCGAACCCACGAACCGTGAGATCATGACCTGAGCCGAAGCTGGATGCTTAACCGACTGAGCCACCCAGGCGCCCAATGGTCTTAAAAACTAAAAACACAGTTGGTAGAAAAAGGCATCAAGGAACTGTTCATGCCTCATCCTCACGACACATGTGATGTCACCGTATCTGATGTGTCCTCCATTGCAAGCAGACAACTAAGGACATCCGTCAACTGTAATGACTCCACCTCCCCACCACCCTCACCTGCCCAAGCACAGCCTGTCCAAGCTCCTTCCCTTGACTCCCTGCTCAACCTCCATATTTACCTAATATTCTCCTAACATAATTTACAGTACTGAGGGGTGTATCTCGCAAGGAATGCCAAAAGTGAAAGTACAACAACTGGAATATCCAAGCCCAGGTTGTTACCAGCGGTGTGACGGTCTTCACCCGCCTGTGCGCAGGGTCGTCCTTCCCGGGACGCACTCCTGCAGCCGGGTCCTCTGCGTTGGCAGCGTCCCACACCGCAGTCTTCATCTCGGTGTGGATCCTGAACTCTTATCGAAAATGTCTTTGGAACGTTACACTGCACCGCAGCGTGGAGACGGAAGTTATTTAAATGCCAAAGAGTAACCCTCATATACCAGCGCAATAAAGTGGAATCGAAATCACCAGATCTCTCAGAATATATCTTAGAGTTTTCTCTTTTTTTTAAAGTTTATTTGTTTATTTTGAGAGAAAGAGAGCATGAACAGGGGAGAAGCAGAGAGAGAGGGAGAGAGAGAGAATCCCAAGCATTCTCAGTGCAGAGCCCAATGTGGGGCCCGAGCCCATGAACTGTGAGACCACGGCCTGAGTTGAAATCAAGAGTCGGACCCTTGGGGCACCTGGATGGCTCAGTCGACTTTGTGCTCTCTCTCTCTCTCAACAATAAAAATTAAACATAAAAAAAAGAGTCAGATGTTTAACTGTCTGAGCTATCCAGGCACCCCGTAGATTTTCTTTTAAATATTTTTTTTCATTTTTAAGTAGTCTCTACACCCAACAGGGGGCTTGAACCCACAGCCCTGAGATCAAGAGTTGCATGCCCCATCATCTGAGCCAGCCAGGCACTCCTATCTTGGATTTTTCTAAGCTAAGCAAGGTTAGCTTAGAAAGGTAACTGTTTCTCAGGTGCTAGAACAACCATCAATCAGAAGCTCCATGGGGCGCCTGGGTCATGACCTCGGCTCAGGTCATGATCTCACGGTTCGTGGGTTCGAGCCCCGCTCAGGCTCTGCACTGACAGCTCAGAACCTGGAGCCTGCTTCAGATTCTGTGTCTCCCTCTCTCTCTTCCCCTCCCCCACTCATGCTCTGTCTCTTTCTCAAAAATAAATGAACATTAAAGAAATTTCTTTAAATAAAAAACTCCTGACTGATTACCAAGACAATTGTTTTAGCAACAATCATAGGTAATTCATTTGGATGGCGGTGGGGAGCTAAACTAAGAGTTTAACCAAAAAGGAAATGCGGATATATAATCTCAATATGCTGCTCAATTCTGAAGGTGGTCATCAAGTTCAGGGTTATAAAGGTCGCATGTCCACTGGGTGCTGTGTAGCCCTGCCAAGAGCAATTCATAAAATTCTCCAAAGTCGGGATGTGCTGACATAAAAATTTTTACTATCCAATGAAAATACTGAGATATGTTTAAATAAAATGTTAACTATACAATAAAAAGGACAGTAATATGTAATTAACTGTACCGAGAAATGTATGCACCTACCCATTAATGTTTCTTAAATTGCGGACATTAGCGTATACTGGTTCAGTCCCCGCAAAGCTGTGATTAAATCAACAGTACATTTTATAACCTCCAGCCCACGAGGATGGAAGAACGGTAACTCCCAAGCCTTCCCTTTCTCCCCCAGGCTCTCCAGCTCCCCGGGCCCGTGGGCAGGAACACTCAGGTGCTGACGCACTCCTCTCACCCCTGCAACGGGGGGTGGAGGGTGCTTCTGGCTTCTGTCTGCTATCCCCAATGCCCATTCTGGCGCCCCCAAGTCCACAGCAACCCAATGAGTTCCAGCCTTAACTGTTGAAATAGCGGGCCACCTCTTCAGAATCCATTTCGAGAAAGGGACCCACAGTTAAAAGTGTTTTGAAATCCACCAGACTACATTATCTCTAATGTCATTTTGGTTGGAAAGTTTTCCGATTCACCGACTGCTGCTTTTCACCTGAATTGAAATAGGCTTTATTTTCTTTAGTTCCCTTCAAGGAGCTGAATCAGAAGGTTCAAGAGGCTCAGCCAGGAAAAAGGGTGAGTCCAGCTCTTGTCCAGCTGTTTTCAACTGAGGTTAAAAATAAAGAAATTAAAAAAGGAGGTCTGAGCTCTATCCAAGGCCTGTTACATCAGAATCCCTGGGGAAAGACAGGTATTTCTGGAAAACGCTCTCCAGGTGATTCTAATATGAATCAGGCCGAGGACCACTGATCTAGTGGGGAAGAAAAACAAAACATTACGCTCTGTGGGACTCGGGGACCCTAAGAGTCTAGACTCTGCCGTGTCATGGGCAAGACACTTAGTTCTTTGGACCCAATTTCCATTTCTGCAAAATGAAACCTATGGGTTGGAGACTTAATCCTTTCAGATCTGATGCGTAGAAATTTCAGTATAATCCTGATTCGAACTGCACTTTGCATGAAAACTACCACTGTAGATCACAACCAACCCAAGTGGCCTCCGGTTGCCACGTGGATCGACCTTTCCCAGCCCTCGTTCTTCTCTGCACCTTTGATTCTGTGGCCCCACCTTCCGGGTCCCTCCTCCCCAAGGGAACATAGTGCGTTCACTAGAAGGAAGGAGCCAAGTTTTAAGTAAAGGATCAAAGGAACCCTGACCAGAGGGAGGAGCGGAAACAGACGGGGACAAAGGAGTGACCAGAGAGGAGAGTCTTTCTGGGACTACGGGCGCTGGGGGGCAAGCGTGGGGGTAGATCCCCAGCGTCTCGCAGATGCGCCCGCAGTGTTGCTGGGTGTACTGAAGACCTACGAAACATACTCGGAAGGAGGACGGGCTGTTGAGGGTGTGAACGTGATACATTTAGTATTTTGGATCTGCTGACTTTGAGGCATCGAAGTTCACATAACTGCACCCTGAAGGATATGGCCCCGAGGACCTCTGAGATTCTTCCAGACCTTTCTCTCATGCCACAAGCAAACGCCATGACACTATCTGATGACACTGGGAAATCAAGTGTGCGCTCTGGGAGGGGGTCTGTCGGGCTCGTGGAATGTCCTCTGTCATTGTCCTCTCGCTCTTTTGACCTCCTTCTCAATTCCTTCACACTCATTCCTTGTTCATTCCCTCTCCCTCAGTTCTCAAAATTCCGCATCTGGAGCTCTTGCTTGGCATGTGCTTTCCTCTTTGTATTTTGTCACCAGAGGATGTCCATGAACGAATGGAATGAGGAAGTACGAGGAAGGCGATTTTCGACAAGCACATTTGGCAGGGAGAGGTCTGGCAGTAAGGACGGAAGCAGATCACCTCCCCCCTTCAGAAAAAAAAAAAAACATAAAAAATACAAAACAGACATAAAACTCGATGAAAACAACAGTCTTGGTGTAGTCGGCGCGCGGGCCATAATAATAGCTGACTTTTTACTGCATCGGTAATAATGCTGATGGGATAAGTGCACTCTATTTGTTAGGTGTGCTCCTAAAAGTTTTTCATATGTCGTGTCCATACACGATCTCATTTTGTCCCCACAACAGCCCCAACAGGGAAGAATTATTATCTCCACTTTGTGTAGGAGGAAGCTGGCTGAGAGGTTCTATTAAGATGGCTTGGCTGGGGGGCGCCTGGGTGGCTTAGTCGGTTAAGCGTCCGACTTTCGCTTAGGTCATGATCTCGCGGTTCGTGGGTTCGAGCCCCGTCAGGCTCTGTGCTGACTGCCAGCTCAGACCCTGGAGCCTATTTCAGAGTCTGTGACTCCCTCTCTCTCTGACCCTCCCCTGCTCGCTCTGTCTCTCTCTCTCTCTCTAGAAATAAAAAAAAAAAAAAAAAAAAAGATGGCTTGGCTGGGGGGGGGGGAGGGGCAGCTGGATTCAAATCCGGGTCAGCCAGACTCAAAAGCCCAGACCGCCCCACCGTGCCGTCCAGCCCCTGTAGCATCTCCCTACACGACAGCATGGTAAGTGACGTGCCTACTAGTGACCCCAACTCATCTTTTCACCTCCTAGTCTCAGAAGGTGCAAGCGGGGCGGGGCCATTTAGGAAGAGTCCTCCCCAAATGGTCAAAATGCAAATGCTTTAGTTAGTTCTCAATTGGTTAATCTTCAATTACCTGGAAAATCCCCTTATATGGGGATCTTATCTCCCATGACGTAAACAAATGAGCAATTCCAGGAGTTTTCTTGAGATCAGACCACCAGAAATGCACACAGAATGCCAGGTGCAAAGGCACTGGGATTTTGCACAAGAGAAGAATAATATATTCTGGTTGCTTTCCAAAACCCTAAGAAACCATGTTTCGACTGGCTTAGCCTTTTTTTGATTTGTTTGTAAGGAAGACCTTCTAAGTAATGCAATGGCAATTTTTTAAAAGTTTATTTATTTTGAGAGACAGAGACACAGAGAGACAGAGAGCAAGCACAAGTGGGGGAGGGGCAGACAGAGAATTCCAAGCAGGATCCGTGCTGCCAGCAGAGTCTGGTGTGGGGCTCGAACCCACGAACCATGAGATTATGACCTGACTCGAAGTCAGAAGTCAGATGCTTAACCAACTGAGCCATCCAGGTGCCCCTGGCCTAGCCTTCTGACCCATAAAAACACATTAGCCTAGTGGATGCAGAGAAGAATCTACCCAAAGTCTTTCTCCTGGATCCCTCTCAAAATGTGAGTCATAAAAAAAAAAAAGTGAGTCATTACTTTTTTTATATTTATAGATTAAACGATGTCCACCTAAGTCTTTCCTCTTCACTGCCCCCCCTCCCCCCCAACTAACTGTCGCACCACGGATCAGCCCAGAAACAAAATGTCCTGATGGCATCAGATCAGTCTCCTGTTGGCTCACTCCCGTCCAGCACTGTGCTCCTAAAGGATTTCAAATACACTGCTCCGTGGCTTTCTCTTTTTCTCCCTTTGCTTGACCATCAGAATAGCAAGAGTCAAGGTAAATCATTCAACTTTCATGCTTCTATTTTTCTTGAGCCAAGAAAGTGCTAAGACGGAGCTTTAAGACACAAGTGTGGAGTTAGAAAAAGTGTCCCTTACACCCGGGTGGCTCAGTCGGTTAAGTGTCCAACTTCGGCTCAGGTCACGATCTAACGTTCCTGAGTTCGAGCCCCTGTGTCCCGCTCTGTGCTGACAGCTCAGAGCCCGGAGCCTGCTTTGGATTCTGTGTCTCCCTCTCCCTCTCCTTCTCTGCCCCTCCACCACTTGTGCTCTGTCTCTCTCAAAAATAAATAAACATTAAAGAAAATTTTAAAAAGAAAGAAAGAGGGCTCCTTCTCTTTGAGTTAAGTCGCTTTGCTTCTTTGGGCTAAATCTGCACCGTGGGGTTCGGGGCCCCCCGGCATGCCCCACCTTTGTTATTTTCTCACTGAACTTGTCAAGTACATCCTTGCCCCGTCAGAAGCCAAGCGGAGTGCCTACACTTGCAGGGGAAGCTTTCAGGGCAGTAATCTTACATTGCTGAGTTCTCAATAAATTAGTTACTCTAAGTATTAAGGGGGGACTCCTGGGGGAGCTCACGGGAGGCCGGGGGTCCGGCAAGGTGTACCATTGCTTTTTTGCTGTCGTTGCTTGAAGCTTCCCAGTTTGTGGAAATTTGGTAGGACAGCCCCAGGAAACTAATACGGTCTCTGATTTTTCACTGGAACATTCTTTTTTTTTCTTCTTTTTTTTTACATTCGCTAGAAAGTTTGAGCCTCAGTCCTCTGAGTAGCAAATGCTAACGTAAGGTGGGAACTCCTGGCACCGGGGAAGGGGTTGCGAAGCAGGGAGCGACCTCCCATCACACCCGCACACACACTGCCTCCAACATTAAGGCGAAATTCCTTACTGCGTCCTTCCCGACGCATCGAGCTCTGGCCCAGCCCCATCTTTCCAGGGTCAGCTTGGTCGGAACAGGCTCATCCCTCATCCAGCGGCATCCACTGTTCAGCCACCGGAAATAACCCCGTCCTCTCCCGTCTCACCGGTCCGGGTCCTCCTCATCGTCAGGTTTTACGCTATGGACCACCTCCTCCGCGAAGTACATCCTCCATGACTAAGGATGCTTTAAACAGGAAGTTCGAAAACAGCCAACTCAAGCTGACGTCGACAACGACAGGAATTTATTACCTCATGCGCCTGATCGAGAATAAAAACGGTGTTAGGTAAGGACTATTCTGGGGATTCAGGGACTGGTTTATTTTTGTCGCTTCATTCACCTTCTGCGATCAGCCCCCTCTGAAGCTGACTCACCTCAAAGGCACACGAGAGCTTTCAGCAGCTCCTGCGACCTCCCCCTTCACCTCCAACAAAAAGGAGAGGTTGTGGTCGCTTCCCCAGCCAAAGGCTTGACCGTCTCTCTGATTGGCCCAGCTTAGAGAGCATCGTCACTCAGGAACCAATCACCGTGCCCAGGGGGAACGGAGAGCTCTGATTGGCCAGCCCAGGTCATGTGCTCCACATCCGCCATATTTTCCTCGAACCCGGTGTCTCCCCCAAGGGGAGCGGAAGGAAAGGATGCTGGGAGATGCGACCTGCTCGTTGCAGTGTGCCCGGTGTGTGCCCAGTCGCCTTGTCCACAGTTGTGTGAAGTCACCGATCATCCGTTGAATGTACTCTATTCCAGTATTTGTACCCTCCCCCCCCCAACAATTCCTTGGAACTGGAGACTGTGACTTCGTCATAGGCAGGTCTCAAGTTAGCCATTCTCAGGGTGGGAGCTCGATCAAGTGTTGGTGAAGTCACTATTTTTTTTTAAAAGGAAGTAAAGGAAAAGTTGTTTTCATACTTGCAAATTCCCAAAGGATCGTGTTTCGTTGTTTTCTGCACATTGATGACTCCCCTCTCCAGTGAGGCTAATCGCGGGCGCCACCGAGGGTTCTCACGTGCTGTAATCTGATATATTAGAACATTTTAGTCATCTAGAAACTGAGTCGAATGTCCACTGCATTTTTTGTGTGTGAATGTGTGGATAGTTATAAATAGACATGGAAAAACACTGGGGCTGGGTGAACTCAGTTGGCGGGGGCCTTGGATTTGGACCCCCAAATATAGCCTGCTAACAATTTGCCACAGGCCCGTTTTTTTTTCCCCCCCACAGTTCATCATTTCAAACATTCTGAGCAATGATCCTGAATATTTGTTCAAGAGTACATTTTTTCCACTTTGTCTTTCGGCCAAATGTGTGGCTTTTTCTTTAAAAAGAGATGAGAACCTCAGGCACGGATAAATATATACTCTGGCGCTTGGCTATAATACAATTCTCTATAGGCAGTTCTGTCGCATGTCTGTGGGTTTGGTTTAAATCTGGAAGCCTCCGGAAGGCCTCAGTCTCACACTCCTGCCCCCATAGCCGCTTATGACGAGAAGGCCCAGGGAGTGGGCCACAGACACTGTTTTCCATTACATCGAGCCAGACAGAAAAAGGGACGCTCAGTAAGGAGTCTCTCGATAGACATGAGCCTGGGGAACCCTTTACTTTTGAGCTGTCTGGCGCTACTACGGCTCGCCCCCCACCCCCTTTCCCAGTGTTGTCATACCGCTCCCATCACCTACCTTTCTTTCCCTTCCCCTCCCTCTGCCACCCCCACCCCACTCCAGCTTTCCCAGCCCAGCCTCACCGACGGATTTGACACATCTGATTCCAGTTGACCCAGGTATTTCCCAGTGTAAGTTTTGGTCCACGTCCAGCAGCTCAAGTGCATCACGGCGCTGGAGATCCGGGCAGACTTTCCCATGGGCACCATAGAATTAACGAGGTTTAGATTCCCAGGCTAGACCAGAAAAGCCCATGCAGTCCGGATGTGCTAGTGATAGCCCGCGTGAGAGTTTGGAGTCACATTTTGAAAGAGAAAAAAATTTTAAAAAAGTAGACCTGGCCGGATCTTCACTTAGCCCTTCGCCCCTGGCCTCACCCTCTTCCTTCTATCTCAGAGGCAAATGGGATGGATTCCTGGAGGTGAGTGGCCGTCAGAACACCTCCTTGAGTAGCTGCAACAGGCCAGGGCTGCCTGCCTCCAGATCTTTTTACAATTAGAAAAGGAAAAAGAAAAACATAAACCTCCTTGAATCATCCACTGTAGGCAGGCGTCTGTTTCATACAGCAGAACACAGTCCTCAACTGAGTCATGGTAGTTCTTTCTGTAACTCCTGAGGTACTGATTTTGGATTATAAACAACGTGGGTCCTCGATGTCTTGATCGCAAGGAGGCCACGATTGGCCTTGCTGATCCTGGTGTCCCTTCCCTGTCAGGACTGGTGGATGGGACGGGGTTTGAAGAAAGACCACTGGATGCACCCGATGGAGTAAAAGGCTGGAAGGAAGGGCAGGAGAAGCCAAGGAATATATATGCTCTTGCTTTGAAGTGGGCGTGGGAGGGGCGCTTGGGGGGCTCAGGAGGTTGGGCGTCTGATTTTGGCTCAGGTCATGATCTCACAGTTTGTGGGTTCAAGCCCCGCATCGTGCTCTGTGCTGACAGCTCAGAGCCTAGAGTCTGCTTTGGATTCTGTGTCTCCCTCTCTTTCTCTCTGTCCTTCCTCTGCTTGTACTCTATGTGTGTCTCTCTCTCTCAAAAGTAAATAGATATTTTTAAAATATGGGTATGGGAAACTAAAAGCTCTCGGGCAGTCGCAGCCCACCTGGCCATGAAGATACCACTGACAGTTTTCTTTCTGACAGAGCGCGGAGCAGCCTGAATTCCCACTGGTTCTCACCGAGTTAGGCCTGGCCCACCCTCTGCTCCCCCGGAGAAGGACCCTGGTGCACACGGGGCTTCAGCGGGGGTGTCGAGCTCCCAGAGAACACAGCTAGCAGCTTCATGAGTGGGAGACAGAGGTCAGAGGGCCTGCAGCGCAGCCTTGGGGCCACGACCATCGTTTGTCAACAGGTGGTGGCAGCGGCCCCGAGAGTTATGTGCCGTATCTGGTCACAAAGTGTCATCTTCCCACAGGCGTGGGACTTCACAACAAAGGACAGCAGCTTTGCTGGGCACCAAAGATGACAGCACTGCTCCAGTGCTGGAGAGAAGAGAGAGGAGAGGAAGAGAGCTCCAGGCAGGAACCTTACGACTATTGTCATTTTTAATCATCAGAGTCATAGTTACCACCTTCTTTTCCTGAGTATTTTCACTGTATTCTGATGTCTCACAATATCCCTAGGAAGTAGGAAAGGCTGGGGTATTATAGTCTCATTTAACAGTTGAAGGAACTGGGGCTCCGACGAAGGGGTCACACCCGCAGGAAATCAGACCTGATTCTCCACTGAAAGTGACGCTGGGGAAGGGTTGCAGCATCCAGGGTCCCGCAGGAAACAGATGTCACTCTTCAAAGGGGTGACTCACAGGAGCAAAGGAAGGGGACCGTTCACAACGGTGTGTGAAGAGAGTGAAGCAAGCGGCCCCGGGGCCACCAAGATCAGGAAAGCGCTTGCCACCCACAGGCCTGCAGGGGTGAGGAGGGGGAGCATGGAACTTTGGGGAGAGCGTGCCCACCACGTACGAGAACACCCCATCGCTCTTTCCTCCCACCCCCCTCTTTCCTGTCGGTGGGCACCTCCCGTGGGCCAAACCCAACTGGAAGCCAAAGGGCAAATACACCCCGTGTGGTGTTCCCGTCCCTGACGTCAGCTTCCCACAGCCGGGTGATATCTCCCAGTGGAGAAGGGCGTAGAAGGAGGATGGAAAATGTCCTGCCATGACCTGCGGTGTGCTTATTACGCAGCAAAAAATGTCCTAGGGGACGTCTGCGACCGTCGCACGTAATCCTCGCTGTGACCCTGTGCAGTAGGTATGAGACCTCAGGTCACCAGTGCATGTGTGTAAAAGTCAATTGTGTGTTTCTAGAATCTCATTTCAATGCAGGGTTTCCATTCTTCTGATAGGTGGCAGAAACTTTGTCTCAGCCAGTTCGTGGTTTCTTCAGCCAGTTCTGGACCCCAGCACAGCGTAGGCCCGGAGACCCCTGCCCCAGGGCCTTTGCATACACCCACGTGACTCCCAGAATGCCCGGGCAATGGCGGTTTCTCTCCCTGCTTCCCTATCGACATCTTACAAGGCAAACTTGCTCCCACCTCATCTCTTGTCCTTAGATCAGGTGCATGCGGGCCTGTCCCCACTCTAGGGTCTCTCTAGGTCCCGCTCTCTTTCACCCGTATGAAAGCTCAGAAACACTTGGTGTTGTCCTATCGTTCTGCTGGTGATGGGCGGGAGGGGGGTGGGGAACAGTGTGTGTGTCAGTGTGCAGCCTTCTCCATCTACCGATCTCGTTTGGACCCGTGGGGGAACTGTCTGAGATGTGCCAGGTCAGGGCTCCACTCCGGAAGCGAGGCCACGGTTCTCTGCGGAGCCAAGTCCCCAAATGGATCTGGAGTTTTGGTTGTGACCTTTCCCTTGGGGGCCGCTCCAGGGTCCTTCTCTTGGGATCACGTGGTGATAGCTACCCAACCCTCTCGCTTCTCCTGCTCCCCTCCCCTTGGCCGGCCTCCTTCTCCACCACCGCCTTCAGCCTGTGGAATCTTGAAGCAACGAATACTTTGGGGTGTTGGAGAATGGCTTGAGGAA
The DNA here is from genome assembly GCA_017311185.1 of Proteles cristata cristata. Lineage (NCBI taxonomy): Eukaryota > Metazoa > Chordata > Mammalia > Carnivora > Hyaenidae > Proteles > Proteles cristata. The sequence goes on from JAESUZ010000334.1 coordinate 208,381, forward strand.
GCTGGTATGTTTCTGTTTCCAAATACACTATTCGTGCATCAACTTTATCTTCTAAGTCATTCAAGGATGAGGATTTGGAAGCTCCAGAGCCTAGATCTGGGCAACCCGGGGCCCTTTCTCTTCAAAGCCTTTGATTTACTCTCTACCGTGGCAATAATTAAAAACTTAAACCAAGGGGCGCCTGGGTGGCTTAGTCGGTTAAGCATCCGACTTTCGCTTAGGTCATGATCTCGCGGTTCGTGGGTTCAAGCCCCGCGTCGGGCTCTGTGCTGACTGCCAGCTCAGAGCCTGGAGCCTGTTTCAGAGTCTGTGTCTTCCTCTCTCTCTGACCCTCCCCTGCTCACGCTCTCTCTCTCTCTCTCTCTCTCGGAAATAAATAAAACATTAAAAAAAATTAAAAAAAAAAACTTAAACCAAGACTTGTCCTCTCGGTGGTCTGCCTTCGCCTGTGGCCTCCCTTCCCTGGGGTAGGAAGCCTCAGCTACCATCTGCAAAAGAAAAACCTGGGCCGCCTGGGGGGCTCAGTAGGTTACACATCTGACTTCGGGTCAGGTCATGATCTCACAGTTCATAGGTTCGAGCCCCGCGTCGGGCTCTGTGCTGACAGCTCAGAGCCTGAAGCCTGCTTCGGAGTCTGTGTCTCCCTCTCTCTCTGCCCCTCCCCTGCTCACACTCTATCTCACTCTGTCTCTCAAAAATAAATAAATGTAAAAAAAAAAAATTAAAAAAAAGAACCTCCAGTTCCAGAAACTTCCCAGAATGCAAATGATAATAGTTAAGGCATAGATGGATTGACCGCAAAGCTAATGAGGCTTACGTTTCAGGGGCCCTTACTTTTAAGGGTTTTGGAAGAGAACCAAGCAATGGATTATGGATTCAGGTTTTTCTAAAATATGCAAAATTTCAGATGTTTCAAAACTATGCTCAGTTAAGACCACTGGCTCCTTCCGCTCAGACTTCCTCTGCACTACATTCTGTCCACTTTGGGTGGCGCTCTAGTGGCTGTGGGTGTGTGGGAGCTTTTGCCAAGAAGTTGAGCAGTGTCTACGCAGTAGCATCCTCAGTTCAGGGCAAGAGCAGCGTGTCCCCTCCACTTGAGAGGGTCCCGCTCTTTTCTCCTTTGGCTCTATCCCTACACGAAGGGCGAGGAGTCTATGGAGCCAAAGAGACACGTGCGCCTGGAGTTTCAGTCTTTTCTAGACCACACCCCACGGGGGGCAAGCAGGGAAGGTGCCTGTCACAACTCCCTTCACGGAGAGCGTGCCAGTCTGCCGCAGGGAGTGCAGTTCGCTGGGATCCTCTCGCCGTTGAGCCTTCAGAATCTGTCAGTGTTGGAGCCAAGGCCATGTTCTTCCCAGGCAGCCTTTGGCTAACGATGAAGCACCCCGGGGCCCTAGCAGCTGGCCATTGCTGCCCAGGGGGAGCCTCTCCTAATGGGCCATCTTTTTTTTCTAATGTTTATTTATTTTTGAGAGAGAGAGAAGAAGGACAAAGAGAGGGTGACACAGAATCCAAAGCAGGCTCTAGACTCTTAGCCGTAGGCACAGAGCACAACACAGGGCTTGAACTCACGAACAAAGGTTGGACACTTAACAAACTGAGACACCCAGATGCCCCTAATGGGCCATCTTTCTTTTTTTTAATGTTTGTTTATTTTTTATTTTTATTTTTTTTTAATGTTTTATTTATTTCTAGGAGAGAGAGAGACAGCGTGAGCAGGGGAGGGTCAGAGAGAGAGGGAGTCACAGACTGAAACAGGCTCCAGGCTCTGAGCTGGCAGTCAGCACAGGGCCCAACGCGGGGCTCGAACTCACAAACCGCGAGATCACGACCTAAGCGAAAGTCGGACGCTTAACCGACTAAGCCACCCAGGCGCCCCAATGTTTGTTTATTTTTGAAAGAAAGAGAGATGGAATGTGAGTGGGGGAAGGACAGAGAGGGTGACGCAGAATCTGAAGCAGGCTCTAGGCTCTGAGGGGTCAGCCCGCAGCCCGGCATGGGGCTCGAACTCGCAGACAGCGAGATAATGACCTGAGCCGAAGTCAGATGCTAAACCAACTGAGACACCCAGGCGCCCCTAATGGGCCGTCCTTGTACCGCAGCTCCCAGATTGGGTTGGCCAAGACTTCAGGTAGGCATTTCAGTCTGCGTCTCTCTCTGCCCAGTTTCCGTCCCTCCCTCCTTCCCCAGGTCTCAGATTTGCCCTGTGGTGTGGAGTCTTTCCCCACCCATTCCTGCCCCCTGGTCTTGTAGTTTCAACAGACATTACCCCCAGTAAACCTCTAATACTCCCGGGACGCCTGGGTGGCTCGGTCGGTTAAGCATCCAACTCTCGGTTTCAGCTCAGGTCATGATCTCATGGTTTGTGAGCTCAAGCCCTGCATCAGGCTCTGCCCTCACAGTGCGGAGTCTGCTTGGGACTCTCTCTTTGTCCCTCTCTCTCTGCCCCTTCCCTGCTCTCTCTCTCAAAAATAAATAAATAAAAGCTTTAAAAAAAAAAAAAAGAAAGAAACCTCTAATACTCCCACCTCTGACTCAACTGTTTCTTTCGGGAGGGCCAGGCTGACACGCTGGTACTAGGAATGGCCCGAGAAAGCAGGTAAGAAGGTGTGATCTGGGAATCTGACCAGTTATCAATGGGGTGATTCCATCCCAGGGAGTTTGTACACAGAGCACACTGGGTCCCTGCATTAAGGGGGCAGTCCAATAGCCATCGTTTTCACTGACGTTGACTTGGGAGAATGTTCCGATGGTGGGGAAGCCCAAACAGTGCCATGCTTCAGGCTTTGGAAAAGTAGCGGGGCCTTAGGGTCTGGGGTACGGAACAGCTATATAAAGACCATGGGATCCAATAGTTGCCTTAGGTTGCTGACCTTCTAGAGAGAGAGAATGAAAGACCGAGGGCAATTAACAGAGAATAGAAATCTAAATACAAAAGCCAAAATGACACTTTGGTAGCTCCAAAAAGTCCCAGAGAGGAGAAAAATCTAAAAATGAAACTCAGGATAAAAGGTGGAGTCGCCAATCTTCGCTGATGACTGAATATTCAGCCACAGCAGGTGTGTTATGAGCCTGACGCATGGGATGGGGTCATCTGGGAGGAGGCCCCCAACAGTCTTCCTCCCTGAATCTCTTCCGAACCCTCTGAATCACTTCTACTGCGACACTGGGGTTAAGAATAAAAAATATAGTACAGTAAAGCCTTGGTGTGTGACTATATTTCGCTCTGGAAACACGCGCGTCATCCAAAGCACTCGTATATCAAAGCGAGTGTCAAGAATCCTTGGCTCCGTTGTGATCATATGATGTTTGGCCTCATGTAGGACTCGTATTGCAAGACGTCGCTCATTTATCAAGTTCAAATTCATTAGAAACGTTTGCTCATCTTGGGGGAAAAGTTTCTTAAATTGCAATGTATTGCAACTTCTTTCTCCTAAGTAACTATTCCCTTGTCTGTTTAATTTTGTTCTTGTAAGTTTCTATCCTTCTTAAAAAAGTCTCCTCCCAGCAGAATAAGGCTTGGTTCCCACAAAACCCGGATCCCTTCCTGAATGAATATTACTCTCGTGAACCCAGGCAGTGTCCCATCCCCCTGAAGACCTGGACACGATTCCCCTGTTTTACAGAGAAGAAAGCTTAAGGCCCACAGATGAAGCTGCTTACTCATTCTGGCTCTGAATGCCTTTTCGTCTGGGTTCTGGTATCTTCCTGCTCCTTCCTGCTTCTTGGCTCTGGGCCTCCTGCACCGCCCAGGGAGAGGCAGAGGGGGACTACCCGGGAAGGAGAGGCCTCTCTAGTTAAGCCTCCCTTGAAGGGTGGCACCGTCTGGCTGTGCGGCAGCCGTGGGTGGGGACACAGGGACCACACGGGGTGGCAGCTGAGATCCAAGCGCACACGGCAGCTTTTGTGGGACAAAACTGGGGCACTTTCAGGCACCCGGGCCCAGACCAGGACCCTGCAGCGTCAGTGACCTGCTGGTGTGGCTTAACCCTGATGTCACAAACAGACACAGGAAGGAGGTGGCAAAGGATTGCACATCTGTTGCTTCCTTGCTTCCGGAAGCTGCGGGCTGGGCGTGGAGCAGCCTGCTGGGTAAAGCCAGAGCTTAATCCAGGTTCAGGAGGGCCGCTAAAGGCACCTGATGCGTCATTCACCTTTGGGCCCTGGATCCTCCTTTGGCGAATCAGGCTGTTAGGAATTACAAAAGCATTGCCTCTGAGAGCAGAAAAAACCTATATATCACTGAATCCAGCAAGTCTCAGGTCCGCTCTGGTGGAATAGAGAATCACCAAGGACAATATGGTGATTTGTTCCAAAAGCCAAGTGTATTCGATTTAAACCCTGTCACTTTGGCTTAGATTGAATCTTATCATTTTTTTTTTTTTAAATTATTGGTGTTTGTTGGGGCACCTGGGTGGCTTAGTTGGTTAAGCGTCCGACTTTCGCTTAGGTCATGATCTCGCGGTTCGTGGGTTCGAGCCCCGCGTCGGGCTCTGTGCTGACTGCCAGCTCAGAGCCTGGAGCCTGTTTCAGTCTGTGACTCCCTCTCTCTCTGACCCTCCCCTGCTCACGCTGTCTCTCTCTCTATCCTAGAAATAAATAAAAAAAAAAAACATTAAAAAAAAATTATTGGTGTTTGTTTGGCGTTTAATATCCCTTATGAGGGGCACCTGGGTAGCTCAGTCAGTTAAGCATCAGACTCTTGATTTCTGCTCAGGTCATTTTCTCACAGTTTTCGAGTTCAAGCCTCAGGAGTTCAAGCTTTCGAGGAGCCTGCTTAGGATTCTTTCTCCTTTCCCTGCTCACTTGCACTCTCTCAAAAATAAAAAAAAATAAAAGTAATTTTTAATTTAAAAAAATTTAAAAAACTGTCCCTTATGGGGCACCTGGGTGGCTCAGTCGGTTGAGCGTCCGACTTCAGCTCAGGTCATGATCTTACTGCTTGTGGGTTTGAGCCCCATGTCGGGCTCTGTGCTCACAGCTCAGAGCCTGGAGCCTGCTTCAGATTCTGTCTCCCTCTGTCTGCCCCTGTCCTGCTTGTGCTCTGTCTGTCTTTCTCAAATATAAAATAAAACATTAACAAAATTTTTAAAAAACTGTCCCTTATGAAATAATGGTGATAATGATAATATTTGTAAGTTTCGTTGTGTGTCGCCACATGCTGGGCATTGTGCTCAAAGCTTTAACTTTTGTCTCATTTTTTAAATGTTTATTTATTTATGGAGAGAGAGAGACAGAGCATGAGCAGGGGAGGGGCAGAGAGAGAGAGGGAGACACAATCTAAAGCAGACTCCAGGTCTGAGCTAGCTGTCAGCACAGAGCCTGACGTGGGGCTCGAACTCACAAACCGTGAGATCATGACCTGAGCTAGGATCAGACACTTAAAGGACTAAACCCCCAGATGCCCCTCCTTTTGTCTCATTTAATTGACACAAGAACCCTACAAGGTGGATACTAGTATGAATCCAATTTTACCTCCAAAGAAATTGAGACCCAGAGATCAAGGGGGCACATGCTGTGCAGTTAGGGCCTGAGCCGCAGCCCTCTGACTTCACTGCACATACTTGGTCATCGCACCGCCCTGTCTCCGGAGACTAAATGTGCATTTAAACTGTTATGTCTTCATCTCACAAAACGAAAGTCTGTAAAACTTGCCGGAGCCTTGGCTTCCTTAAAGAACTTGTACTGGGGCGCCTGGGTGGCTCAGTCGGTTAAGGGTCTGACTTCAGCTCAGGTCACGATCTCACAGTGTGGGTTCAAGTCTTGCCTCTAGCTTGCTGCTGTCAGCAGAGAGCCTGCCTCAGATCCTCTGTCCCCCTCTCTCTCTGCACCTCCCCACTCACTCTCTCCCTCAAAAATAAATAAACATTTGAAAACAAAACAAAACAAAACAAAACATAAAAGACCTTGTCTAGAAATCAGGAATCCCAGGAGCCATTGAGATAGCCCATCCAATCCATCTGACCAACACTCAGGAAGATGAGTTGCCCATTGCCTCCCAGCAGGTTGGGAGCAAAATCAGACAAAGAGAAGACCCGGCCGGGTAGATGTTCAGCATTTGTGAGACAAGAAAATTGGGGGAATTCCCTTTGATCTGGACCACAGCAGACTCCAAGAAAGGCAGCCTCTAGAAATAAATTCAGAAAACAATTCGTCTAACCTATGTCTCCCCAAGGACCTCCTGGCTTTGACATTGTACTTCAGGGTAGCTCCAGGAATGTCTCCACCTTCTTCAACAGAATGGGAATTTCCAGACCTTGGTTCCTGCTGGGTGCTGCCTCGCAAACCACAAAGAAGAGTCTGGAGGCAGGGCCTCCCTCTGCCTCTGCAGTACCTCCTCCCACTGAAGCAGTTGGCTGTCTCCATGGTGAAGGTGAGAGAAAGGGAGAGTTCAGACGGTTTCCTTGGCAACGGCGAAGGGGAGCTTGTTGCCTTGGTGATGCTGACACTAGGGAGGCGGTGGGTCTCTGAGTATGTGTTCTCTACCCCAGCTCTCACCCAGCGCAGGTCATCCGCTGGGCTCTCCGCATTAGAGCCTCCAGAGGCGGGGATGGACCCTATAACCATCAGGTGATAGCCCTCTCCGGGTGCAGGCAGGCCTGGTGTGCGGCACCTCAGGTCACCTGCGGGGTTCTTAGTTGCCTCTCAGCCCTAAAATGGGGCTAATATTAGGATCAGCCCCTGGCGGTGCAAGGAAAGTGAACATAGGCGCCGGTGAACTGTACCCTTTGTTATTACACAGTAACTACGATCACCTGCTAATGAGCGTTGTTACTACAATGCAGAGAGAGGCAAGTGGGATTTAATGGGACCGTTTTAGGGAAGAGGAAGCAGGAGCCCAGGAAGGCCCGAGTTCCGGCCTGGCTGAGCTCTGCTAGAGCGGGAAGCCAGATATTCGGACCTGAGACCCAGCGCCCTTCCCACCCACCCCTCCCCTCTCGCGGCTGGCCGGGTCTCCCCGCTGCAATCAGAGGCCGGAAGCAAAGCGGCTAGTCCCTCCCCTCCCCCACGGCTCCCACGGTTGGCGCCGAAGGCCTCAAGCGAGTCCCCGCGAGCATCTGGATGACGGTCAGAACAATTAATAAGCACAAGATGGGAATAGTGAATTCATTTAGCCGAGTCTTCCCATCCCATAAATTACTGAAATCAGTCCAGACGCAAGTCCGATGGAATGCTGCTCTGTTTCACTAAACGGTTTTGGCATCGCCTCGCCCCTAATGGCATTCCTGAACCCTACGGCTCATGAATTATTAAGGTTTTTACGTGTGTGATCCATTAGTTGTTTAGAAAGTGATACATCATTCTGGGAAGACTACCGGCTTTAGAGCTAACCAGACTTGGAAGCCAATGCGAAATTCCACCGTGCACAAGCCGCGTGACTTCGGATGAGTTCACAAGGCCATCTGAGCGTCAGTTTTCCGATCTGTAAAACGGGCGGGTAATAAGGACGCCTCCGGGCAAATCTGCTGTGAGGCTCGGAGGTGACACGCGTAAAGCGGCCGGCACGTGTAAGTCATCCGGACCACGGGCCGCCTTTCTCGTTAGACACAGGCTGTCCCTGTCACCATGCTTCACGGCTGGTTCTAGTCTCGCGCCCCCTGTCGGTCCTCCGTGGGGGGTGGAAGGAAAGGCCGTGCCCGGCGGGGCTGTGCAAGCAGCAGCTGCACCGGAGAGTGGGGGAAATGTCGGCCGATGTCAGCATCGGCTCCTGGTTGCTTCGCAGGCAGGGCCGGGGAGCAGAGAGGCTTAGGGTTTCAGCCCGCAGCCAGCCCTCTCCTTCCGGGTCAGACAGCACAGGGAGCCGCTTCGCTAAAGCCGCTCGCGGGGTGCTCTCCACGGCTGCCTGGGGGCGGCCGCGTGGAGGGCTGTTGGTCACAGCCGTGGGACGGGGCCCCGGAGGGCCCGGACTGCACGCCCCCCTCCAGCCCCCAGCACCCCTGCCTCATTGCATCAGAAGTTACTATCAGAGACCAGAGCCCACCAATAAAATTGTATCTCCCAGGAATTTAGGATCGGGTCCAAGAAAGAGCTCAGTTCGTTTCTTAATGTCATGAAAATGCATGTCTAGAAAGCCTGGGTGGATGTTTAGCCGTTCGCCCTCACGAGGCGCTCGATCTGCGGGAAGGCGCGCGTGCGCGCACACGTGCACGCGCATGCTCGCGCACGACTGGGCAGGGGCCAAGTTCAGGGACAGAGGTCTCAGATCGTAGACCTGACCCCTTCTGGGTCCTGGCAACATTTCTGACCTTAGGTGTGGTGAAACAGCTTAAGATAAATCCCTCCTCTGACTTCTGTGGTTGCTGTTAAACGAAGTTTATTTCCGTTACTTGCACCCAAAGGTTCCTGAGTCCCGTAGTCCCTTACGGGAGGGAGGCACAGTGTAGACAGCAGAGTGACTGCTATGACGCCCTTGAGGAATTCAGGTCACCAAGGTTCAACTCCTCAGACTTTAAATAATCATAAGGTAGGGGAGCCTGGGTGGCTCAGTTGCTTAAGTATCCAACTTTGGCTCAGGTCATGATCTCAATGGTCACGGGTTCAAGCCACATGTCGGATTCTGTGATGACAGCTCGGAGCCTGGAGCCTGCTTGGTGGATTCTGTCTCCCTCTCTCTCTGCCCCTTCGCAGCTCATACTCTGTCTCTCTCCCCTCTCTCTCTCTCTGCCCCTCCCCGCTCATGCTCTGTCACTGTCTCTTTCTCAAAAATTAAAAAAAAAATTTTTTTAATTGTAATAATAATAAGGTAACTCCCACCTGCTGCATAAGAAGATCATGAACTTTTCTCACCTCAGCTCCTCCTCAACATAAAGACCCTGCAAAGTCCGGCAGACGCCAGTTTTTAAGAGCCTCCACAACTGCATTTGCTTATCGTCTTTCACAGATGCCTGATGAGCTCACTCCCTGTTGGGGACAGAAGGGACTTGGAAAGTTGAAGAGGTACAGCCACTTGCTGCCTGCCGCGGTTAGGTTTTCTGACTAGATTAGCTCCTCTGGGAGCGCCTGGGGGGCTCAGTCGGTTAAGCGTCCAACTTCGGCTCAGGTCATGATCTCACAGTTTGTGGGTTCGAGCCCTGAGTCAGGCTTTGTGCTGACAGCTCGGAGCCTGGAGCCTGTTTCAGATTCTGTGTCTCCCTCTCTCTGCCCGTCCCCAACTCGTGCTCTGTCTCTCTGCCTCAAAAAAAAGAATTAGCTCCTGTGGAAGTAAATCCTTCCCTTTGTGCTGGAAGCTGTCTGGTGACAGCCACCACAGCCAACGAGAAGGTCCCAGGGGCTTGGGATGCCCCAGAGATCCAGCCATCCTCTGGGCCCCAAGGGCTGTGAATTCAGAGGCACCTTCGACGAGGCCCAAGATGGCGGTGCGTCCAGAAGCCAGAGTCAGGCCAGAGGTCGTGTAGTGTGTAGCTCAGGGACGAGGACCCTCCGCGTGCGGGCCACTCAGCCAGTCTCTGAGGGGCTGTCATGAGGACTAAGGGGGAGGTGGGTGCCGGTACAGGGAGGGCCTCCCAGGAAGCCGGCTCTGAAAAGAGCTTAGGGACAGGATGTTTGTGAAGGAGTGTCACTGGCACCGTCCCCTGAGGAGGGGGGAGGAGGGAAATGGGACTGGGCAGAGGGGGACGGTGAGGTCCAACAACGGAGCCCACAGGGAACACGGGGGCCATGATGACCTTCACAGCTGTGGCCCTTTGGACCGAGCTGACCAGGCCTCTGTACCTTCCCCGGTAGATGCGGCTCCCACAGAAGGGGTCTAGCCCGGGGCCGGCCAGCTGTCTGCAGTGGAGACAAACCCCGAAGAGGCTGACAGCTGAGTTTGTCTGACGACAGCATTCCCAGCAGCTGGGGAGCGAGTTCTCCAGGGAAATGGCTGGGGGGGTGGGGGGTTGGTGGCACATCACGGTGTCCACAAAAACCACGCACCTGCAGAAGGCAGAGTAGAAGCTTGAGCATGTAAGCCAGCAACGAGAGGCCTTAGTCGATAGAGCGCAGGGTTTCACCAAGAAATAAAACTTTAACAAGTAGAACCATCACCAAAATTGGCTAGGTGACACTGGGAAAAAAAGCAAGCTGGTCTAGGAATCAGAAAACCTGGATTGGGACCAGGCTCTGCTGGCTGTGTGAGCTGGGTAAACCCTCTAAGCCTCTCTGAGCCAAATCTGAAAATGGCAATCATAATACCTATTTTGCAGCATGGATTCGAGATTAAAAAGCTAACACACGTGGCTGGCCCCAGCCATGACCGAGAGCACGGATGCAGAGAAAGTCACTTGGCTGGCTTGCTTTCGCTGATGAATATTTAGCCACTGTGGATATTATAAACGTGATTGATTTAGCCAGAAGGGCCATGACCTCTGGTTTTTTATGGCCTAATGAAGCCCAAAGCCAGAACCACAAAACTGACGTTCATTCTTGAAGCCTTCGGAACCCACCAGTTGTTCGATGTCTGAGAATTTCCATTACCCTGGCTCTAGGGAGAGGGGAGGTTTACACACGGCACTTGGGGCTCTCACTCAAATCTGGCAGAAATCTGTGGGGACTTGGTCATCGTGAGTGACTCTGGCCAGATGACATCCTTGAGAAGTTGGGGAAGCAGTTACTGTGAGCGGTCCCAATATGCACGTGCACACACACGTGCACACACACGTGCACACACACACGATCCTAGAATAGGCAGATTTTCACAGATAACCATCTGTCAAACCAGCATAAAAACAAAACAAAACAAAATGAAAAAAACCTCAAAACTCATTTCGAGGATGAGTACAGAACCATCCACGGCTCAGATAATTAGAATTGAAATCACGTTTGCCGCCCAAGTTTGCAGGGAGTAGGAGGCAGCGGAATATTTTTATTCCTGGTGACCTAAATGCTGTGTCATAAACAGAACCGTTAGAAGGTCCCAAGCATAGCAGCCTTGTTTTTTACCCAAACTATTTTTTATTGTGGTATTAAATACATTCAGGGGTTTGTATGACTAACCTCATCATCCATCTCCTGAACTCTTTCCTCTTGTAAAACTAAAAGCTCAGGGGCGCCTGGGTGGCTCAGTAGGTTGAGCATCCGACTTTGGCTTAGGTCATGATTTTGAGTTCATGGGTTTAAGCCCAGCGTTGGGCTCTGTGCTGACAGCTCAGAGCCTGGAGCCTGCTTTGGATTCTGTGTCTCCTTCTCTCTGCCCCTCCCCCATCATTCTCTCTCTCTCTCTCTCTCTCTTTCTCTCTCTCTCTCTGTCTAAACCGTCACGAATTCACTGTGAGCTAAGAAGAAAACTCTGTACATTAAAAAAAAGTCCCTCAATGTTTCCTTTTTCAATTTTTACTTTAAACATCACATATACACAGAGACGGGCACAGAATAAATGTAGAGCTTAGTCACTCTTTATTGCCCAAGTCAAGTAATGGCACATTGCCAGAACCCTGGATGGCGCTCATGGCTCCTTCCCAATTATGACTTCCTTCCTCCTCCCTAAAGATAAACACTTCGTCCATCATTCATTACCTCTCGGTCGTGCCTATGTTTATAAACCTTTTCTTCAACAGAATCCCAAGTATGTGGGTTTTTCTGTGTCTGCTTTCTTCTGCTCCACATTGTGTTTGTAAGAACCCATATGCTATCGATTTGCTATGATTCTTCTATTTTCCCTGCTGCATAGTTTTTCACGGAGGGGTGTTCCATAGCAATTTTTACCCATTCTCCGGGTGATGGAATTTGGGGGTGCTTCCAAGTTTGGGAGGACTTGTGGATAATGCTGCCATGAATATGCTGCATAGGTCTCTTGGTGAACACACATGTCCAGGAGGCAGATGCTTAGGAGCAAAATGTCAGCTTGTTGGGAATACCTGTCTTCAGTTTTGGTTGGTGAAACCAAACTGTTGTCCAGAGCAGTAACTTTGGGAGCCATTGATCTGTCCACCACATCTGGAAAACAAAATCAATAATAAGATATTAAAAAATGAAGATTTTTCACCTTTCAAGTTGAGGTTTTTTAAAAAAAATAATGGTACCCACTGCTGGTGAAAAACATGAATTGTTAGACTTCTAAACTACTCCATACTGAATTAATACAACCTCCTGGCCAGGTGATTTGGCAATATGTATTAAAGATTTTAAAAACGCTTATTCCTTTTAACCCCTTGATTCCATTTCTAGGACATTAAAATAGTCATATGTTGGTAAAGTATGCAGCCATTAACAATCATATGCTTGACATATTTTAAATTTTTAAAAATATTTTTTTTACCTTTATTTATCCTTGAGAGAGAGAGGGAGAGAGAGAGAGAGCATGAGCAGGGGAGGGGCAGGGAGAGAGGGAGACACAGAATCTGAAGCAGCTCCAGGCTCTGAGCTGTCAGAAGAGAGCCTGATGCGGGGCTTAAACCCATGGACCATGAGATCATGACCTGAGCCTAAGTCAGAGGCCCAACCTACTGAGCTACCCAGGGGCCTCTATTTATTTATTCTTTTTTTTTTAATTTTTTTTTTTACTATTATTTCTAGGAGAGAGAGAGAGACAGCGTGAGCAGGGGAGGGTCAGAGATAGAGGGAGTCACAGACTGAAACAGACTCCAGGCTCCGAGCTGGCAGTCAGCACAGAACCCGACGTGGGGCTCGAACCCACGAACTGTGAGATCATGACCCAAGCGAAAGTCGGACGCTTAGCCGACTAAGCCACCCAGGCGCCCCAACTATTTATTTATTCTTGAGAGAGAGAGCACATAAGCAGGGGAGGGCAGAGAGAAAGAGAGAGACTTTTTTATTTTTTTTATTTTTTTATTTCTAGGAGAGAGAGAGAGAGACAGTGTGAGCAGGGGAGGGTCAGAGAGAGAGGGAGACACAGACTTGGAAATAGGCTCCAGGCTCTGAGCTGGCAGTCAGCACAGAGCCCGACGCAGGGTTCGAACCTACGAACCGCGAGATCATGACCTAAGCGAAAATCGGATGCCTAACCGACTGAGCCACCCAGGCGCCCCAGAAAGAGAGAGACTCTTAAGCAGGTTCCACACTGTCAGTGTAGAGCCCGACACAGGGCTTGAACCCATGAACTGTGAGATCATGACCTGAGTGGAAATCAAGAGCTGGATGTTTAACCAACTGAGCCACCCAGGGACCATGGTGACACTTATTACAAGATATACCATATCTTAGGTGCCACTTACTTATGTGTGTAGAACACATTAGTTTCATATAATGTTTTATATAATTAGAATATGTTTTATAAAATTATTAGTTTTATATAATGTCTGCAAGTTCCAGAGTTCAATATTGCACCCACATCCTTGCTTTGGAAATGTATGATAATATTAGAACATTAAAGTCTCCAAGAAATCCTAGAAGAAGGAAAAAACATAACTGTTTAACTCAACATTTCCCATATTTATTTGACTTTCATTCTCTCTCTTCCTGGAATCCATATGACAATTCTGCAAAACCACTATTCTACATAACGTACTTAAAGAAAATTTTCTTAAATAAAAATCTTGAGAGAGGAAAAAAAAGACCCAGAGAATGACCTTAGGATCATATGCAGATATGTATGTATCGATCTATCACATGTACATAAAGAACTGGAAGGGCATATATCTTTGTGAATTGCTGTTACTGGCGTTTTCTTGGTTTCATGCGTTTCTGCCTTTAAAATTTTTCTACACTGAACATTAGTACTACTTTTACAATCATAAAAAAACATGCATATATAAGTGCATGCATATGTGTGTATATGTATGTATGTTTCCTTAAAATAAAATGTCAGCCATCCACAGGCCTTAACTGGAGACCCCGGGTCCTGGCAGTAAAGGCACACGGAGGGCCCTGCTGTGGTCCTGAAGTGTAAGTTCTTCCTGTCCTTGTCCTAAAAATGCAGGAACATGAAAGGCAGAAATGCCTTCCTTGAGTTATGATGTTCCCGGTGACCTCTGCCTTTTTGGAAATGCCTATGAGCATAATTTGTTTATTTTTTATTTTTTTAAAGATTAAAAAATTTTTTTAATGTTTATTTATTTTTGAGAGAGAGAGAGAGAATGTGAGCAGGGGAGGGGCAGAGAGAGAGGGAGACACAGAATCTGAAGCAGGCTCCAGGCTCTGTGCTGTCAGCTCAGAGCCAGACGTGGGGCTCGAACTCACGAACTGCGAGATCATGACCTGAGCCAAAGTTGGATGCTTAACGGACTGAGGTGCCCAGGCGCACCAAAAGATTTAAAAAAAAATTTTTTTTAATGTTTTATTTATTTTTGAGAGAAAGAAAGACAGCATGAGCAGGGGAGGGTCAGAGACAGAGGGAGACACAGAACCTAAAGTCAGGCCCCAGGCTCTGAGCCGTCAGCACAGGGCCCAACGCGGGGCCCAAACCCACGAACTGTGAGATCATGACCTGAGGTGAAGTCGGACGCTCAACCGACTGAGCCACCCAGCCGTCCCAAGCACCATCTGTTTGAAGAGTGTCTGTGGGTCTTGTGTAATATGCAGTAGAAGCCACAGCCTGTTCCGTAATCCAGGGGCTCTTCACAAGGACACTCAGAAGAAGTTTTGGCAAGAGTTTCATTCCACGAAAATGTCCGGCTCTTGCAAATCGATTTGTATGCATTCTTTTGTTAGGAAAACGAAACTGTGTTACCCAATGTGCTCCTCACTTCATTTCAGTCGCCGGGAGATTTAGACCCAAACTCAGGACCCCTTTGTAGTAATAAGCTTTTAGGATCGCTGGGCTCCAAAATGTCAGAACCGGGGGACCCCCCAGAGAATGTGTGGTCTCATACACACATAGGGGGAAACTGAGGCCTCTGGTCCGTCCTAACTTTTCTCAGCCACCCTGTATCCCTGATGTAGTTTATTCGTAAGTGTGTCCCTTTGCATCATTAATGTTGGGAGGCTGCAAATAGAGGGTTAGCACAGCTCAGAGCTCAACAAAACAGGAGCACAGAAGTGATCTTCCAGTAGCAGGAAGGGAACCCAGGTAATTTCCGCTACCTAAAGAGATAGAGTCCAGTGGGCATTTTGGACACGTTTGGAGAGATGAGCTTTGATTCAGCGAGGGACCTGGGCATCGCAGGGGAGGGTATGGCCTTGCCTCTTGACCCTGTGAATCAAGGAGACAGTTTATCCCAGGGAGGTGGTTTGACAGAGAAGCAAGGTATATTTCTACAAGGTTAATTTCTAGGGCTTCAGTTCCGTGTCGGCCCTGAAGTCTGCAAGCCACTATCTGGCCCTCTAAACCCTGGGTCCCCAAACGCGGCTGCAGGAGCTGGGGTCAGAGTATGACATGTATTTTTTTCTGTTTGGTGGTTTGGTCATTTTGTTGGTCTGAAGCACAGTAAGAAGAATAAGGGAGGTGTGGGGGGCTCTCAGAGAAACTCAACTCATTCGCTTCGGTTTTGCCATTTATTTCATGAAAGGCTGGCACTGGACATCGTTTTACATTTTTTTAATGTTTATTTATTTTTGAGAAAGAGAGAGAGAGAAACTGCAAGAGGGGCAGAGAGAGAGGGAGACACAGAGCCCGAAGCAGGCTGCAGGCTCCGAGCTGTTAGCACAGAACCTGGCATGGGGCTCGAGCTCACAAACCGTGAGATCACGACCTGAGCTGAAGTCGGACGCTTAACCGACTGAGCCACCCAGGCGCCCCTGGAAATCATTTTAATTCTCCTTCAGGGCAAAATAAAATGTCATCAACCCATGCCAGGCCTTCCCCGGTTTCTTTTCTAAAAATGATTTTTGGCAATGTGCCAGACCCCCAAGTGTGTGAGCCCTTGTTTCCCTGGCCCCTGACCGGTTTTGCTGCCAGCATGTGCCCGGGAGGGAAGCCAGGCCCCCAGGCCCTCGTTCAGAAGCAGTGGGTGAAGCGGGACGCCTGGGTGGCTTAGTCGGTTGAGTGTCCGACTTTCGCTTAGGTCATGATCTCGCGGTTCGTGGGTTCGAGCCCCGCGTCGGGCTCTGTGCTGACTGCCAGCTCAGAGCCTGGAGCCTGTTTCAGTCTGTGACTCCCTCTCTCTGACCCTCCCCTGCTCACTCTCTCTCTCTCTCTCCTAGAAATAAATAAAACTTAAAAAAAAAAAAAAGAAGCGGTGGGTGAAGCAGGTCTGAAGCACTGCCCCAAGGCCCTTTCCCACTTCGCCTCACAACTGTCCCCACTCACCACCCAATAGTGCTCTTGATACATGGGTGGCCGTTCCTTAAACACGTACAGCTTTGGGACCCTTGCCTTTGAGGTGGGACTGTCCCTGCCCATAGTACCATGTTCCCTTCTGTCCCTGAGGCCCAGCCTGCCCACTTGGCAACAAGAAACGAACTATAAATGTTTGCAAACTGGTTGTGTACAGTAGCCCCACAACCTCCAAGGAGATCTACCACAAGGTTTGCCTTGCATGCAGCCTTCCAGAAGCTTCTGGTGGGTGTCCGGCCTCTCTCCCTCCAACTCACGGCATCTTGTATTCACAATGGCCACAAATACGTTAGGGTCACACGTGACCTTTAAAGATCTGTGTGCTTGAGGGCAGGGAACATGATTTCCTGGTGTTTATATTCCCTGTGGCCTCATGTTTACGGAACAAAAGAGTGAGTGCGGAATGAGTGAGCCCCTCCGTGGCCCAGCTCTAGAAGTCGGCACAGGGCAGTATGTGCGACTGGTGGCCTGCCTCCCTGAACTTTCCGCCCCACGCTCAGCCCCGAGAGCAGTGGTGGCAGCATTTACAGGTGACAGGGGAGAGGCTGTGTGAGCAGGCAAGAGCCACGTCTTTCGCTGCCTGTCAAGGAGGCCGATAACGATGATCATTGATTAGAAGTCTGGTCGGAGCCAAGCACCTTTCATATATTATCTCATTTGTTTCGTATATTATCTCATCTCAACCAAATAAAGCTAGAGGTCTGGGGCTCAAAGAGGTAAAACAAATTGCCCAGAATTGTATGGTCAATAAGTGGCTTTACATGTGGTGTAGACGAAAGGTGTGTGTCCCTTCGAAACTCATATGTTGAAAATCTCGTTCCCAGGGTGATGGTTTTGGAAGGTGTGGGGTCTCCGGGGGTGATTAGGTCATGAGGGTGAAGCCCTCACAAATGGGATCAGTGCCCTTATAAAAGAGACCCCAGGAAGTCCCTTCACCCCTTCTGCCATGGAGGACAGTAAAGCATCTATGAACCAAGAAGTGGGTTCTCTGTAGACACCGAATCTGCGAGCACCTTGATCTTTGGCTTTCTAGCCTCTAGATATTAGTTCCAGAGTATTATTCTAGAATATGAATATTCTTCAACTATGGGAAAGAAGTGTTGGTTATGGAAGCCCCTGAGTCTATGGTATTTTCATTACAGCAGCTCGACTGAACTAAGATACAGAGGCTCAGTCTGACACTAAAACCTGTTCTCACTCCACTTCAAAAAAAATTTTTTTTTTAATTTTTTTTAAAATTTATTTCTAGGAGAAAGAGAGAGAGAGACAGCATGAGCAGGGGAGGGTCAGAGAGAGAGGGAGTCACAGACTCCGAAATAGGCTCCAGACTCTGAGCTGGCAGTCAGCACAGAGCCCGATGCGGGGCTCGAACCCATGAACCGCGAGATCACGACCTAAGTGAAAGTCGAACGCTTAACCGACTAAGCCACCCAGGCGCCCCTCACTTTAAAAAAAAATTTTTTTTTTATTTTTGAGAGAGACAGAGCATGGATGGGGGAGGGGCAGAGAGAGAGGGAGACACAGAACCTGAAGCAGGCTCCAGGCTCTGAGCTGTCAGCACAGAGCCTGATGCGGGGCTCAAACTCACGAACCATGAGATCATGACCTGAGCCTAAGTCAGACACTCAACCAACTGAGCCACCCAGATACCCCCTTTTCTACTTTGAAGGAGAAGGAGCCAGCCACAATGTCCAAGCCCAGGGTCCAGAGGCCCACCCCAGAAGCCCCCTCGTCAAAGCCCTGAGAGCCACGTTCCCTGCACTGAAGGTGCGGTGACCATGTGAAGGGAAGGGACTGTTCATCACAGCTGACAATGTCACCAGGTGCTGCCGCAAAAATCCAACTATTTCAGATGCCACATGGCTTGCAAAAGCAAAAGGAGGAAAAGAAGCTTGGTTTAGCCTGTGTTTATTTTTGTGAATAGGAGAGTGAAGGCAGTAGAGATATTCCAGGGCATTCAGAAAGTTTCGGAAAGGGAAGTGTTTGTCCTTTATCACTTGACCCCGAAACTCCAGCAGAGTGCTAATCTTTGACGAAGTCTGCCTCCTTGATAGGCACCCTAATAATAAAAACGAGGCGGACGGGAGCATTTTAACGCATGACACATCAAATCCGTCCCCTGAGATGGTGCCCATGCCTGTCATAGCCCTGTCTGGGCGGCTTTGAATGGCGAGCATGGGTAAGTGGGTCATCAGTGTTTGGGACCTGGTAGCAAGGGAGGGGTATGTACAGGTCTCCAGGAAAGCTAGTGGCTGAGCTCCCCCTGCTCAGAGTGTGAGCTCGGCTTTCAACAGACCAACGTGAATTTTCTCGTGTTCTTGAATGTCCTTGCTCCAAGAACCCCCAGCTTGGGCAACTGTTGTGCATTCAATAAATATTACTGGTCAGGGACAGTCTGGGGGCAGAAGTCAATCTGTGGGGGGGAGGGGGGAATGTCAGAGGAGGTTGAACTGGGATCTGAAGACTGGGAATTCCCCAAAACACATGCCAGCCCTTGTCTAGGGTCTCAGTGACTAGACCTTCAGTTTCCTAAAGAGTTTTTTTAAAATATTCTTTTAAAGTAAATATTCTGCAATATCTAGTGAGCCGTTGCTGGCGTTGATTGCAGAGATGCAAGATTTATGTACTTCTCCCCAGATGACCTGGCTGCCTCAGGAAGTTACATGGATATTAGAGGCAAGAGGCAGGGGTGGGGGTGGTGAGAGGCAGGGAGGCATTTCGGAGGGCAGCTTTGAGCTCTTGTTCCTTTGCAAGTCACTTCCCACCCACTGTGCCATCTGGGCCTCCTCACGGCTCCTAACAGAGACCATAAGACATGAACAAGGATACAGACGCTCCTGCACAGAAGTCCTGGGTCTTCAGGAAAAGTGTGGACTTAATTTGATGAAGGTTTATTGTTCTCTTTGTCAATTTCTTTTTTTTAAATTTTTAAAAATGTTTTATTTATTTCTGAGAGAGAGAGAGAGAGAGAGAGAAAGAAAGTGTGAGCAGGGGAGGGTCAGAGAGAGAGAGAGACACAGAATCTGAAACAAGCTCCAGGCTCTGAGCTGCCTGTCAACACAGAGCCCGACGCAGGGCTCGAACCCACAAACCGTGAGGTCATGACCTGAGCCAAATTCGGACCCTCAACTGACTGAGCCACCCAGGCGCCCCTGTTTTTGTCAATTTCTGTACCATTATTTTAAAAATGTTCTCTCGGGAGACACCTGGGCTGCTCAGTTGGTTGAGCGGCTGACTTTGGCTAAGGTTACGATCTCACGGTCCGTGGGTTTGAGACCCACGTCGGGCTCTATGCTGATGGCTCCGAGCCTGGAGCCTGCTTTGGGTTCTGTGTCCCCCCGCCCCCCCCACCCCTCCCCCATTTGCACTCTGTCTCTCTCAAAAATAAATAAACATTTTAAAAACTTTAGGAAAAAAGTCTTCAAAAAATAGTTTTCTTGGGATATCATTTGTATACCATGAAAACATGTGCATTGTTAGAAGTGTATAACTTATGATAGAGTTAGAATTTTTAAAAACAGAAATCTATTAAAAAGATGCTTAAATTTCTCATTATCAAAATCTATTTTTGACAATATTTTCAAAATGATTTCACTTTTCTAATTGCTTTATTATCAGTGGATTTCAGACTATATAGAGTAAAATATCACCATGTTCAGTGATTAATAGAAAAAATAAAGGGGGGGCGCCTGGGTGGCTTAGTCGGTTAAGCATCCAACTTTCACTTGGGTCATGATTTCGCAGTTCGTGGGTTCGAGCCCCGCGTCAGGCTCTGTGCTGACTGCCAGCTCAGAGCCTGGAGCCTGTTTCAGTCTGTGACTCCCTCTCTCTCTGACCCTCCCCTGCTCATGCTGTCTCTCTCTCTCTCTCCTAGAAATAAATAAAACATTAAAAATTTTTTAAAAAAAGAAAAGAAAAGAAAAAATAAAGGGCACAACATAGCAGTTTTTGTGAAACCACCACCACTGAGTGCTCCCAGAGTATTTCCACGACCCCCACGAGGAATCCCACATCTGTCAGCGGTCACTGCCCACCCCCTGCTCCCTGGACCATCTTTTTTTTTTTTTTTTTTAATTTCTAGGAGAGAGAGACAGCGTGAGTAGGGAGGGTCAGAGAGAGAGGGAGTCACAGACTCTGAAATAGGCTCAGGCTCTGAGCTGGCTTCAGTCAGCACAGAGCCCGATGTGGGGCTCAAACCCATGGACCGCGAGATCATGACCTAAGTGAAAGCCAGATGTTTAACCGACTAAGCCACCCAGGCGCTCCTCCCTAGACCATCTTGTCGAAGGCACCAGTTGGTTCCTCCAGGGATCAGAATCAAGAGGGCCTCTTGGATTCCCAGGAGGACAAGCATTTGTCTGTGGTCCTTTAGAGAGTCAGCGGTGGATGGCAGAGCACTGCAGGGAAAGGAGAGTGAGGATCTGGAGCAGTGGTTCCTGAAGGTTCTAGAGAACTTGTTGACATGAGACTGTGATTCCATAGGTCTGGGGCGTGGGGGGGGGGGTGGAGAGATTCACCATTTCAACCAAGCACCTAGGGGATGCCACTGTGGTACTCTCTTTGAGAACAAGGAGCCGGAACCACCAAGTGACACCAAGGGGCTCTTCCGCTGAAGGTCACCAGAGAGGACGAGGGGTACAGTGGGAGGTCCATGGATCTGAGTCTGGCCGACCTGGACCGAGGTCTGGCACCCCACTCCCCATCCCACTGGTTGTGACTTGGGCAAGGTGCTTTGACCAAAGGGACAAAGTGCCACCCAAACTCGTTGAAGCAAGAAAGGTGACATTATTGGAAGCATCACGGGGATCTCCTTCGAAGTTGGAAGCCAGTGCTCAGACAGCAGTGTTGACTTGGCAAAGCCAGTAGATTCCTCTTCTACGTGCAGACGCCCTGTGTCCCGCGGCGTGTGGAAGCGGGAGGCGGGAGGGACTGGAGAGCCCATGCTCATGACCTTAACCTGGACGGAGAAGCTGGCCACCCAGAGGTTCCTGGGTGCTCTTAGAAGTCAGGAGGGAAACATCGCAGCCGACCGCCCCCCTCCCGCCCCACGCCGTCTTCCAGACACTGTAGCTACTTAGAGCCTCGCTGCTCTTCTCTAACACGAGCTTTCACAGGGACATCTCTGGTCACTTCACAGCCTTCCCCCATCTCCAAATATCAGGACAAAGGGCCCTTTCCCTTTGCGGAAGGTTCCCAGGTCACTCTAGAAACTGACCCCATCCTTTCCGGAGCTCCGCAAACCACCTTGGGGGGCTGGCTTTGCCAAGTCCCAGCTCGTCTGTGTAAGTGAGGTCACTAAGGACCTGCCCCATGGGGACTTTTTGTTTTTGTCTCTCCAGAGAGCAGCTGGTAGATTTTTCCATTAAAAAAATTTTTTTTTAATTCTAATAGATCATCGTGTTACATAAGTTTAAGCCGTGATAGAACATTCTGTTACAAGAAGATATAGGGATATTTCAGAAAACCAAAGGACCTCAAGAGCAATCGGAACTATAAACGGGGGAGTCGTCAGAACTATCTCTGGGTTTCTGGGGGTCATCACGTGACAATGTCATCATTTGCTCTGTGGACAAAAAGCTTCCATTGCCTCTATCGGCATGTGGTGGAAGCATTGCCAGCCCTTCCCATTTAAGGACCTAATAGGGGCTGAGAAGCACTTTTTTTTTTTTTTTTAAGTTTATTTACTTACTTAGAAAGAGAGGGAGAGAGAGAGAGGGTGTGCACCTGTGCTCGAGAGCCAGTCGGGGAGGGGCAGAGACAGAGACAGAGGGAGAAAGGGAGAGAGAGAATCCCAAGCAGGCTCCTCACTGTCCCCAATGAAGGGCTCCATCTCACGACCATGAGATCATGACCCGAGCCGAAATCAAAAGTCAGACACTGAACCGACTGGATCACCCAGGCGCCCCTGAGAAGCATCTCGGAATCTAGGATCTAAACTTTGATAATATCCCACTGGCCGCCTTGCTTGGGGCGTTTGCCCGTCGCTAGTAGTTGAATTAAATGAAGTTTGTGTGACACAAGGTTACACTGGCAGGAACATGGCTGTGAGTGGGGTGGGCTCTCAAGTTACAGGGAGCATGATGGGAGGGAGGCACTCCAAAGTTTATCTAGAACAGTCTGACAGCATATACAGAACGGATGTGTCAGAGCTGCTGCTCTGTTTTAAAACAGGGATGGTAACACCAACCTCGCTGAGAAAACGAGTTCCGTGAACAAGCAGGATGTCACCTCCAAGCGGCCATCTGGAGCCTGGTGACCATTCTCATTAGGGAGGCCGCCCCTGCCAGCCTGATGCTGACCCTGCAGCATGGACGGTGGGCTCCTCGGTGTCCTAAGCTGAGGAGAGGAGAAGGAGGGGACCCTGCAGCTTTGCGGGGCCAGGAGGGGAGGCACCCAGTGCAGGGCAGCTCCATACCCCCCTGACTAGCGGCAGCACCCAGCCCTGAGTCAAGTTCAAGGTGGTGGCAGCTCCTTCCCCCCCTTGGAAAGGCACCAGGCAATTCACAGGTTGTCCCTAAAACACGCACCGTCTTAACTGCTCAGCAATGAGATGGGCTCCGCGGAAGCCCGGACCAGTATAAATGGGCCTCTTTATGTCTCTGTCTTCACGCTAAGGAGAAAGAACAGCAGAGCTGGGGAAGAAGGACATTCCAGAAATGCCACGGAGAGACCTCAAAAAGAGCACTGTGCTGTCTGCTAAAGGAGGCGCTTCACGAGAGAGATAGGAGCCCCAGGAAGAGACCGAGGGGCCCCCTGTCAGCCTAGATGAGGCAGCAATTCCTCGTGAGCCCTGAGGACAGGGGCGGGGACCACAGCCCCGCCTTGGGCCGGCTCGCCTCCCCCTGCCTCATGTTGTCTCCCATCGACGACGGTGAAATTTTGCCGCAGCGTTGTCATTGGGACTGGACTCCAAAGATATCTGATTGCCCGAAGATCCTAGGAGGGAGGGATGGCTGGTATTCATTTTTTGTTTGTTTTAGAGAGAGAGAGAAAGCAAGTGAGAGTGTGGGGTGGATGGGGAGAGAGAGAGGGAGACACAGAATCCGAAGCAGGCTCCAGGCTCTGAGCTGTCAGCACAGAGCCCGATGTGGGGCTTGAATCCACAAACGATGAGATCATGACCTGAGCCAAGGTCAGGTGCTTAACGACTGAGCCACCCAGGTGCCCCTGGCCGGTCTTAGTTTTGAACAAAGCCATTTTCAAAGAGGGTGACTATTCAGTCGTATCAAGAATAAAGTTCTGCTTCTAACTGTAAACTTATTTACTCTACGGAAAACATAGAACTTTTTCAGTTCTACAGCTCTGGGGGACACAATTGTAAAAGAGGAAGTCCCTCCTCCTCAGGTCTCCCCCTCAAGTGGGTGGTGGTCAGGTTCTCCCAAGTGATTGGCACCTCCGTGTGATCTCATCTGGTTTGAGAAAGTAAAGGTGATGCCTCTGCAGAGAATGTTTTTCCCCAAAACGGACAAATCAAATACACACACACACACACACACACACACACAGAGTCCTGCCACTTACTAAGTCTCCTGAGCCACCCAGGGACCGCAAGTCTTTTTTTAATGTTTATTTATTTTTGAGAGAGAGAGAAACACAGAGTATGAAGGGGGAGGGGCAGAGAGAGAGGGAGACACAGAATCCAAAGCGGCTCCAGGCTCTGAGCTGTCAGCACAGAGCCTGATGCGGGGCTCAAACTCATAAACTGTGAGATCATGACCTGAGCTGAAGCCATACACTTAACCGACTGAGCCACCCAGGCGCCTTGTCACTTACAACTTCTTAATAAGTGGAATTTTTAAATTCGTTTGTCTTTTAATAATGGGCACACTGATTTGTACCTGTGGGCGTAATTTGGGTACAAGGTTTAGGTTGGAAATAGCTGTTCCCAATGCCACTGCTTTGCCTTTTTTTCCATCACAGAAAGCAAGGTCAGAAGTTTGGGTTATTGTTATGAGGTCAAAGAAGAGACTACAGCTTGAGTGGCTCGATGTTGCCTATTTTGGGAATGGGACTTCTGAGTCATGACCTGAATTAGGCACAGGTGTTCTCAGCAGCCCGGAGAATCGAGAGATGTGGCCGAGGGCCCATCCTGCCGTCTCTTCTGGGTGGGGGTCCATGAGGCAAAGAGAACCCAGGCAGGTCAGGACTGGGCAAAGAAGCACACACAGGCACACCTAGGATTAGAGTTCCCAAGTGGCATCCTGGTAAGGCACAAGGTATGGCCATTCCTTGGCAAGGTCTGGTTTCAAATCCTACTCCCAGAAGCTTCTACCCTCTGGGATACAGGGCAGTTCACGATCTTAATTCCGGAGCCTATCAGTTGGTACTAATTCAAAAATTGCAAGGTCGTCATACGAATGAAAGACAGTGCCTGTTATGTGTCCCCCACACAGCAGGTGCGTAACAAATGGTACATACTATTGCTGGTGTTCACTGCCCAGACCCCCAGGCTAAGCTCTTGGAGGGCAAGAACTGATTTATTCATCTTTGAAATCTCCAAAGGCCAGGAAGGTGTGCGGGTGGCCATCAGTAGATCCTTGTGGATTAACCCGCCTGTGGCTGGGACCCCCGCTATCATCCTAACCCTATCTTGCCATACACACCTGTGGACCATACTTCTAAACGTCCCCTCGTACATCACGGTACTGTATTGCCCAGCAGAGTGAGAGACAGCAAGCAAGCAGCAGAAGTTGAGAAAATCACAGCCTATTTCCGTTTGGGTCAAAGGCGCGGGTGAAAAGGACAGCCCCGGGGTGGGGGAGGAGTAGGATTTGAAGGGAGGGGTCAGAGGTGAGCGCCGTGGAGGCTCTGATTCTGAAGCCGCAGCGCCTGGTGCAAAGCCAGCGGGCGCTGTGGGCTTGTGGGTGCGACGTGGCTGAGGGTGTGGTAGGCAAATTCACTCTCGTCCGTTCATTAAGTGCTGTGAAGCCCTGCTGTGGGGGCTCCGCGCTGCAGGCGCAATGGTCCGATGCGGGTAGAGAGAAAGGAGAGCTAATGACCGAAGTTTCTGAGGACCTAGGAGTCAGTGCAAAATCTTGGGGGCGCGCACGGGAATTAGGGAACGGGTAGCCCCGTGCAGGTATCAGAAGGTCGAGTTGGATAGGACCGGCCAGGGGAGAAAGGACACTGCAAACAGAGAGCAGGGCTCCAAAGTCCCCGAGATGCTGAGCTTGAACGTGATAGTGGCTGCTTACAGCAGCCTGCAGTCCCGGGGGCTCATGCCAGGTCTAGCAGGGGGCACCCCCAGGGCGCGTCCTGGGGGCCTCCATCCTGGGAGCTCTGGACACTCAGTCCCCAGGCAGGAAGGGCAAATCTGAAGGCATAACTTCACCCTGATGCCTTCGGTCACAGCCAGCTTTCTGCCTCTTGTTCTGGAACTTTGGGCTAACGAAGGAGGGATTTGAGCCTTCTCATTGGCAGTCCGCTTGGTAGACCGGGCACAGACACCCAGGACGGCAGCAGATCGGATGACGTTCCAAAGGTTAAACCGCGTTAGGACGGGGCAGTGCACCGCTCAGATTGGTGCACGCTCGGATTCAGAGTCGTCTCCAGCAGGGACTGCCAACACCCTCATTCCTGTGACATCTGTCTGCCATTCCAGGTCTCAAAACCCCACCATCAAAGAGGCCGACGCCTCCACGGCCGAGCTCTGTGCCAGACGGCGGACAGCACATGCTAGGTGTTTGCGCTTGAACACGAAAGAGGAACAGAGTACAAGCACACACCTCTCCACCCACATCCTCTCCCCAGGGCCTACCCTCGAACAGCAACGCAGCCTTCCAGAGCACCGTCAGGAGACCCGGGTCTGGGCCACCGTTAGTCTGTGTGACCCTGGGCACATTCCGTTGCACCTGCAATCTTTTCATCTGTGAGCCGCGTGGTGAGGAGTCTGCCTGTCGGCTCACAGCCTTACAGGTGGTGATCAGTGGATTAAGGCCAGATGTGTATGCACTCCGCGGCTGCACCACAGAAAAGAGGTGACGTCCAGGCATCTGTCCCTCGTTCGCTCTGATGGTTATTGCCGTGGCCGAGTGGGAAAAAGCTGGCGGTTCTCTTCCCAGAGAGAAGCGGAGTGTGCTGACTCTCAGCCCCGCGAGCGTCCTCACGGGGAAGTCACAGTCGGGGCTCCCTGCTCCCCACCCCTCTGCGCTCATTTGGGTGGCCAGAGAGGCCACATCGGGCCCCCGCAGCAAGGGTGGGCCTCCCTGGGGTCAAAGTCAGAGTGGAGCTCAGGACCGTGGAAGGGACTTTGGACGAGATTCGGGAAACATTGGTTTGGTGTCTCCTGTACTCACCAGGCACTGGGGCTTCTATGCCTTAAATAATCCGCATTGGCAAGCCGGGCTGAAGCTTCAGTGTTATTTCCATTTTGTGAGGTCCGATGGGCCACGGAGGCTGCCCATGGCTTTGACCCCACTCTGTCCATGCAGAATGTCCCGTCGCTTAGGTATCATCTGAAATGTCACCCGCTCAGGGACGTCTTCCGTCTTCCTTCTCTCACACAGCGCCTGGATCGTTCACCTAACAACGGTGCGACAGTACAACTTCTTTGTGCTGCTGTTTCTAGTGTCCACCTGGACTGTAAAGGCGGGAGCCCCGTCTATTATGTGACCACCATCTTCAGAGGGCTTTGGAGGCATTCAAGATAGCACGGTTGAGGAGAGCATGGGAATAAATACAGGTAGAGGGACTCGAACACACATCGCCCGACTGCCTTACTTTCTTCTTTGTCATTTTCACCATGTTTCTTTCTGGATAAGAGAGGAGAGGTGATGTTTCGGAGGGGACTTTGCAATAAGACCCCAAAGTTCCGATAATCTGACTCATCTGGAAAACCACCGAGCACCTGGTGATGAGATGTGGCAAAGGCCTTGGCCATTCCCAGGACTCTCAGTCATCTCTTCCCATCTCATAATTTACACCGTCTCCAGAGCCCTGCAGGTGTTCAAAGATTTCGTCGAGGCTGTGGAGTAAGCCAGCTGACCTTGCCCCTCACCCGTGTAACACATGCGGATGACAGCCGAGAAGCCCGTTTTGTCTATACAAACATCTGATGATGTGAATCGGTTCAGCCAGAGCTCAGAGCACGCTGTCAGTGTTATCAACGCGCAGTAATGTTCGTTGTGTTATCAACACGCATTAATCTTCGTTGCACCACTTCCCTCCTGGGAATGCTTTCTTCACCCTTTTCTCTTCCAACCCCAGTCCCGGCAGCCCCCAGAGATAACCAGGTGAAGCTCACACTACTGCCGGCACACAGTAGGCGCTTCCTGATTACTACCTCCCTTCCTTTGCCCAGCTGTCACAAGTGGGCCCCGGCCTGCATCCTCTCTGCCCCATCCCCCAGGTACACCCTCTTCTCAGAGTCCCTCACCACTGACTCCTTCCCCCTGCAATTGGCCAGTAACCCAGCAAACCGAGCTGGGACATTTCTCCTCTGAGCCTGGTTGGCCTCCAAATCTAGTCTGTGAGCTCCTTAAAGACAGGGACTCAGCCTAACAGCTCCTCTTTCCTGGTGGGGCCCTGGGGCCTGGGGCTCAGCCCAGTTTGATGGCTTTGAGTCCAAGGACACCCACACAGATACCTCACTGGTATCCAGACGAAAAGGGAGCAAAGCAGTGGACAAACAGAAGTTCCTGTCTCCCATTTCATTAAAACTGTGTGAATCTCTGTCACATTCTGGGCTCGGGCTGTGTCCGGGGCCCAGCCCCTGGCCCTCCGCCAACTCGCAAGATTCCATTTCAGTTTGGAGTTTGAAATCTGTCATGCGTTGACATTTTGGCCAAATGGCTTAAGAGCGCTGTTGTCCGGAATCCACTGAGTCTGCATTTTGTACAACTGCCCCCTCTTCACAAGGTGTCGCCCCTGTGTTCGTTGAGAGAGGCTCAATACACGAGAACCTTCGAACCAGACATTGCCCCAGTTCCCCCAGAGAGCTTCTGCCCTGGGAGGGCAGGGGTGAGGCCGCAGACACAGGAATGTATTCATTAACCTCATTCAGAGGCTACAAATTGGTTCTTTATTCACAACAGGGAATACAACTTAATGAGCCCTCTTTTTGTTTTGCAAATCAGATGTACAAATAAGCTGATAACAATTTAAAAAAATATATAAAACCAGGATCTCCGGATTACGGGAGCAAAGCCTGTAGCTTCTAAGTTCCTGCCTGACTGAGGAAATGGATTTGAAATGCTAGGAGGAAATGAGGAGGTAAACGTTCTTGTCTATTTTAGGTTTCCGGTGAGGTCCTATTTCCTTTCGATTCTGTATAAACAAAGAAAGAGCAGTTGTTGGTTTGGTTATTTCAGATAACCCAGGTTTTTCAAGTAAACGTAGTTTATCCAAATGGGGATCTAATAAATGACTAAACTTTTCCAAAGTAGAACTCCTCAGCTAATAATGAGAATAATAGCAGATCCCATTTTATCAGGCAATTACCATGTAACAGGCACTTACTAAGCAATTAGCATACCCTAGAAACACTGTTTCCTGGCTACATCCACTTCACGCAGAAATCCCATTCCTGAAAGTCTATTGCAAAAAATAAAATAAAATAATCTATGCAGTGAAAAGGTGTGTGTGTGTGTGTTACAGCATTGTTCATTGTGGCAAAACCGGAAGTGAGGTGAATATCAATAAATACGGTAACAGATGAATAAAAAATATTATTTTTAAATCAAGAAACATTATGCCACCATTAAAGTCCGAGCTTTATTGAATGACCAAAATGGATTTCCAGAGAGTGTTGTTGAGCGAGAGAAGGAAAATGCGTAAAACTGTGTATAATAGGGTCTCTTTTTCACAAAGACCAAAAGCCTTTTATACGATTACATAAATTCAATGAAGTGTATGTATCGCTATGCTTTTGGTGCTGTGGTATCATGGAGGAAAATACAGATGGCACGTTCTAGGGTGTCCTGTGGTTATCTGGGGTGTGCAGTTGGCCCAGTTCCAGCTAAAGCTGAGATGTGAGGAGAGCAGGCTGGAAGGAAAGGAGAAATCACACGAAGGAGAAGGGAAAAAGGATTCCACGATGATAAAATCCAAAATCCACCAGGATATATAATATAATCATGTTTATGTTTGCTATACAATCACCAGTGCCAGCTAAAAGTAATAAAAATATCAGAAAACTTGGGGCGCCTGGGTGGCTTAGTCGGTTAAGCGTCCGACTTTCACTTGGGTCATGATCTTGCGGTTCGTGGGTTCGAGCCCCGCGTCGGGCTCTGTGCTGACTGCCGGCTCAGAGCCTGGAGCCTATTTCGGAGTCTGTGACTCCCTCTCTCTCTGACCCTCCCCTGCTCACGCTGTCTCTCTCTCTCCTAGAAATAAATAAAAATATAAAAAAAAAGAAAACTTAAAACAGTATTGAATTTTTCTCAACCTTATGAAACGTTCTTTTTTCTCACTTCAGAGATGAGGAAAAGGGTGATCTGATTTTCTAAAGGGCCTCTGATTCGAAAGCCTAAATTCCGTTGCTGAAATGATGATGCATAGTGATTGAGATTAAAAAAAAAAAAAAAGCCAACACTAAAGTATAGTAAAGATCGTTAAACTCGCCGAGACCCAGAGATACTGCTGCTAAAATGTGGGGAAAGAACTGTGCAGACACATCTCACGCACACATAGAGGCACACGTAGTAGGTGCTCAGCTTAGCTTGACAAACAGACTAAGAGGTCAGTCTCTGCAGAGGTTATGGGAGGGGCGCCACGTCCCTGAAGGAAACTCATTCTGAGAAGTGGGTAATCCCAGGCAGGGAATGAGGCCGGTGTTAGGGTGAAGCGGGGAGGGCACAGGCCCAGAACCCGCCTTGGGGGCCTCAGAGCGGCTCCTGCAGCGGTAACAAGAGGCCTGACCCTCTGCAGGTAGCCAGCCCAGCAAAAGTAGGTGGCGAATGAGCGGCATTGACAGTGACCTCTACCCGAAAGCTCGCTTCACCCTGGAAGGCAGTGAAAGCAGTTAGGAATGGTGCCAGGACAGCAGGAGGACTCTGTCCCCACCCTGAGGTCAGAGAGGACGGCTGTCTGGCCAGAGCACGCAGCCGACCTCAGAGCTGCCCCTGACAGAGCCCCACCAGGCCTTTCAAAAAGTGGCCATCTGCTCACGTGCATAGAAGGGGCTACTCAGTTATGACACAGTCGCTGCGGAAGGTCTCTCCTGAAAGTGACGTGGCTGGAGGGCCCTCTCCTTCCACCGAGATGAGGCAGCAGGCCCAGCATCGGCCACCACGGAGACAATGAGTAGGACCCTAAAGGTGCTCACGTGGCCACACAAGGGACCCCGGAATTTCCACTGGCTGCACAGGCAGTCACCATTCAAGGAAGACCTGAAGCCCCTGCTTTAGTGACTGCAGGGAGGCCACCCCGGAGGTCGCTGGTGGAAGCTGGTCATCCACAGATGGGGAACAGCCAAGTTCATGTTCTTTATGAGATGGCAGTAAGGGTATGCCTGTGAGGACAGATTCATAGGCAGGTTTCAAGAAATATTTGGTGGGGGGGGCATTGGGCTCAGTCAGATGAGTGTCTGACTCTTGATTTCAGCTCGAGTCATGATCTCATGGTTTCATGAGATCAGGTCCCACATCAAGCTCTGTGACGACAGCAGGGAGCCTGCTTTGGATTCTCCTTCCCTCCCTTCCTCTGTCTCTGCCCCTCCCCCGCTGTGTGCACTCTCTGTCTCCCAAAATAAATAAGTAAACATTAAAAAAAGAAATATTTAGGGAAGAGAATCTCACAGATAGTCTTTTTTCTAGTCTGGGTGGGTAAGGGCTCCTGGCATTAAGGTTTGAATATTAAGGAAGGGTGACTTGATTTTTTTTTTTTTTGACAGACAGACAGACAGACAGAGTATGAGCTGAGGAGGGTCAGAGAGAGAGGGAGACACAGAATCCAAAGCAGGCTCCAGGATCTGAGGTGTCAGCACAGAGCCCGACGTGGGGCTTGAACTCATGAGCTGCGAGCTCATGACCTGAGCTGAAGTTGTACCTTTAACCAACTGAGCCACCCAGGCACCTTTGATCTTATATACCAAGTTGGTGAATGGGAAATGTCAATTACATGGATATAGATGCACGTAGTCGAACTACAAATCTTAACACATCACTCCCCTGCTTAACATCCACCAATGGCTTCCTGTGGGATGAAGCCCAAACTCGATCATAGATCCCAGGCCTGGAGAGCACAGCACAGCACATCTCTCTTGGGTCCTCCATTGCAGCCACACTGACATTTTTGGGCCTCTAGGCCTTGACACGTGCTTTGACTTCTGTTTGGAACACTCCCTGATCCAGTCATCTAGATAGTTAGTTCTTGTTTACCCTTAGAGATGTGGCTTGAAATGTCACCTCCCCTGGGAAGTCTTCCTTTGCCCATTCCTCCTCCTAGATCGAATTAAGCCCTCCTGCCCAGTGCTTGGACAATCACAGTATTCATCGCCCTTTATTGATATGTTCTGCTTAGATAGGGATTTTGTTCCTTGTTACTGCATCCCCGGTATTTGGTGTGTAGAGAGCACATTGTATGTGGTTAGACAAATATCTGTCAAACGTCTGTATGGCGAAGGTACGTAATTTACACAAAGAGATCGTGTTTGTAACCTTGTTAGCATTCACCAGTGCTGTAAGCACTGAGCACAGCATTCAAGCACTTTACAATCTAACCCTCATCAGCTCCATCCTATCTGCTTTCTGTTCCCTAAACATGCTTTCCTTTTCATCGATGGTGCCTAACACACAACAGGTGCGCCCTCAGTGCTTATTAAACTACCCGCGTGATATGCTCCAGGGTCTTTTCACCTTTTTTCCCTCCTTGATGATATGCCTTTCTTTTGGCCCTGCCTGGCCACCTTCCCCCCGATCTTCTAAGGTCCCACGGACATGGATGTCTTTACGAAGCTATCTCTGTCCCCCCCAAGCACAGTAAGTCTGGCCTCAATGTGTGGCTCCCTGCACCTTGCTCCTGACTCCTCGTGGCTCCTACTGTGTAAAACTATGACGTGTCTACAGAGCTGGCTCTCGGACTCACCTTGGATCATTGACGGTACTGGCACCGTGCCTTCTTCCTTCGGTCGGCTCCAGCATCTAGCACAGCCTCTGCTGCATAGCTGATGTTTAGTAAGTACTTGTGGAAGGAATGAAAGAGTGAATGGATGTAAATAAATGAAGGAGGGAAGTGTACACTTTCGCTCTTGGAAAAGTACCTGGCTGTAAAATCCACTGGAACCCATCCCAATTTCCTGCCACAGACCTACAGAGCCTGTCATTTGCAATCAGAATCAGAGAGATCATCCCAGCATGCTGGGACTTGGCAGAATCCTTTTTTGTACCTGATGATATTGAGGTCCTAAATGTGCAGGTTATACAGCAAATTGCATAAGAATGAAATGGGTCATGATATTGAGATTGATACCCATGCATTTCAAGGGTCATTAGTCATCTGCATTTGATGTCACCCCTATTTCAGGTGACCTGTAATGCACTTTTCATTTATTTTTTTTTTAAGTTTATTTATTTTTGATAGAGCAGGGGAGGGGAAGAGAGAGAGGGCGAGAATCCCAAGTAGGCTCTGCATTGTCAGCATGCAGCCTGATGTGGGGCTCGATCCCACGAACCGTGAGATCGTGACCTGGGCCAAAATCAAGAGTTGGATGCTTAACCAACTGAGCCACACAGGCACCCCTGCAGTTTTCATTTCTTAACAAAATAATAGTGGTTCCTTAAAATTGTATAGAAGTTCATAGTTTACAATGTCCTGTGAAAAAACACACACAGACAACAACAAACTTCTGGGCTAGGTATTTGTGGTTATGTAACTCACCAGGATCATTTAGCTCTTAAGCAACGGACTTAAGGCTAGCACTCAAGTTTTACGGCTCTGTGAACTTTCCAGGATACAATATCTGCCTCCAACATCACAATAAACAGTGGTTAAATATTGATTTGAGGCTCGTTCATGGCAAACACTAGTATTTCTAATCGATACCATCATTTCCTACTTCTAAGAATTTTCTGAAGGAGACATAGTCGAGACTTGTCAAACCTCAGGTGATAAGATCTAAGGTAAACTACAGGAAGAACCAGAAGTGTGTGTGTGTGTGTGTGTGTGTGTGTGTGTGTGAGAGAGAGAGAGAGAAAGAGAGAGAGAGGCATGTCAGTGACTCTGTGTGTGGAATATTTGATGCTTTAGGGCATGCAAAAGTGTGAGCATGAACAAAATAAACAAATTCTCAATGCATGGTGTCTGCACAGATTATGACCTTAATAAATATTTGCCAATGAATTAATCTGCCTTGTGTTTAAAAAGTTCTCTGGGCCACCTGGGTGGCTCAGTCGGTTAAGCGTCCGACTTCGGCTCAGGTCATGATTTTGCAATCTGTGGGTTTGAGCCCTGTGTCGGGCTCTGTGCTGACAGCTCAGAACCTGGAGCCTGCTTGGGATTCTGTGTCTCCCTCTCTCTCTGCCCCTCCCCCACTCATGTTTCTTTGAGTTTCTGTTTCTCTCTGTCTCAATAATAAATAAAACATTAAAAAAAAAAGTTCTCATATAAGTCTTCTGCATTCAGTGAGTATTTCCATAGAGTGACTTTTAAAAATATAAGTGAGCATTCCAAATAACTATATTTTTAAAATCTTCACCTTTTCAATGAATGCTCACCATTTAAACAATAAATTCCCCCCCAACAAAAAAATAAACTTTCCCCGAGTGGCTCATGTCCACTTCGCTGCCCTGTAAGAGGGGATACGGCAGGTGAGGTCATGGTTTCCAGGGCATCGGGCACCTCTGTGACTCTCAGCGCTGCACAACAGTGTAGCCACGTCCGTGGAGGCTGAGACTATTCAAGTTCAGGGAGCTATTTGCTCCTTCGCCCAGTGGCCCCAGATCTTTCTTTCACACCGACTCTGCCACCCAGGCAGTGTGACTGGGGCACCGTCTCTGGGTGGCCACCCTGCACCTTTTATCTGCTGTGTCTAATGTGCCTTGGGTTTGTGAGGACTGGGTCCAGGAGAAAACAACCCAGGCAAAAGCTGAAATTTTACTGCCAGGGGCTCCGGGACATCCGCTCCGCCTCCTCAGATAAGACCTTTCGTGCCTATTTGTTCATTCACGACTTCTTTTCCGACTGTCTGAATGCCAGATAACTGAACCCCTGAATCTGCAATAGATTTCTTTCCTTTTAGGCCTCAGATCCATCTTCTGTCTGATTTCAACAGAGTATCTTGCCAGAGACAAGTTAATGCCTAAGTCTCACTGCTGTGGCCGAGACAGATTTTGATGGAGCAGCAGGTGGAGAGAAGGTTCCGGAATATGATCCAAGAGCTCCCAGATGCGGAGAGAGGACCCAGCAACAGAGGACAGGGACTGCTTTTATTTTCCTAACCGGTGCCGCTCTCTCGCACAACCCAGTACTGGCCCAGAGCACTGTTATTACGTGTAAATCTCAGGGCAGGTAGAATGAAAAGTACTCTAACAGAAGCTCCCAGAAAGTGCCTGGGAATTCATAACAAGGAATAAATTCTTAGTAGGCAGTTTGCGGAGGGTCCACAGAAGAGGTGGCGTTTGAGTTAAGCTTTGCAAGACGAATGAGGTCTTCAGAGGTAACTAAACAGGACACTTTTCCAGCCCTAGGGGACAACACGAACAATGGCCTGGAGGGGTGAAATGCATATAGTTTATTGACCAAAAAAGGGGGGGGGGGCACCTGGGCGGCTCAGTCGGTTAAGCGTCCCACTTTGGCTCAGGTCATGACCTCTCAGTCCGTGAGTTCGAGCCCCGTGTCGGGCTCTGTGCTGACAGCTCAGAGCCTGGAGCCTGCTCCAGATTCTGTGTCTCCCTCTCTCTCTGCCCCTCCCCTGCTCTCTGTCTCTCTGTCTCTCTCTCTCAAAAATAAACATTTAAAAAATCTTTAAAAAAGAAAAAAGGGGAGAGAATGGTTCATAGAACTTCGCTTTTCAAGCACTTTTGACCTGAAATCTAGGGTCCTTTGGGTAATATCCTTGCCTAAGACCCTGCTTTTTTTTTTCTTTTCTTTCTCCAAGTTTCCATTTTTGCAACATTCACATGCCCTAAAGGCATCAACTACCAACTAATAATTCAATGGTGCTGGGCTTGCGGGGGTACAGAGGAGAAGTGGGGAGAGGGGCTGTGAGTTAGCAGGGGCCAGCCGGAAGTGAGCCTTACCCAAACTCCAGAAAGTGGATTTTAACCCACAGGGCCGTGTTTCCCAAAACACATTGTTTGGAGGAGCAGTTCTGAGGGCCATTGCTTGGAGTTGCTTAAGAAGTCTCCTTTGGTCAAACAGATTTTGGAAATTTGCTGGGCTCCATGAGCCTGGATGGGTCTCTTTCCTCTGGGATCATGGGGGCACGGGGACTCTGCCCGGGGGAGAAAGGCAGAGAGGGTGGCATTCTCTGAACTCAAGTGACACAGCCTGGGGTTTCTGCGTCTCAGAGGAGAGGGGGCACTCGGGGACACACTGCTGTAGCTCAACAAGGAGGCGTGGAGAAGCTTTTTGAGCTGGGGAATAACACCAGCCACAGAGAGGCATCTTGGAGAGACCACTGAGTGAGCCCTGTGGGGTGTGGATGCGTGGTCACCCCAGGGAGCAGCCACCAGAGGTGATGAGTCCTGTTCCTGGCGGGGGTGGGGAGGCCGGTTCATGTCTAGATGACCCCTTCTCAGAGGCCCAGCTGGATGGCAGGCTGGTGTGGGCTCCTTTTCACGTCTGATCTAAGTCCCACGGCGTGCCAGCTGTGAGCAGCTGACTCAGGTCTCCAGCTTCCGCGCTCTGAGAGGCTGCAGAGTGGACAGGGGTCGGCAAGCTGAAACCAAAGTGGCACACATTGTCTTGTGCCCTCTGAGGAATGCTGTTTTCACCAGAGGGGAGAGAGCAGCGGAATGGGAGCTGCCGGCCCTGCCGGGCCAGGAGAAGCTTCTAGAGCCCCCCTTTGTTTGAGTCTGAATCCTCTATTTGACATATGGGGAAACTGAGGCCCGAGAGGAAGGGACATGCCTCCACTCACACAGCTAGCCCCACCATCAGATAACTCTGTGTGGTCACGCTCTCCAAAACAGCTTCGCGTTAGCACTCTTACTGTTAAATGTTATCACTTTTTTCAAGTGTTTTGACTTAGTGCCCAGGACCCTTCAGGGTGATGTTCTTGCTCAGGTGCCAGTAAAAAAAAAGTTTTCTGGATTGATATTTTTTACAGTCTTTTTTTTTTTTCAAGTCACTTTCTTTTGATTACCTTGCCTTTGGCTTTCCTGCGAACGAACAGAGTTTAAAATGCAAGTAGGCTAATGGCAGGAACGTCCTTTGCCAAGATTTGAATAGCGCCAGCGAGATCTCTCATCAAATGGTTTCCTTTCCCAGTAAATTTTCCCTCATCCTTCACTTGACAAGTGACCTTCAGAGAAAGGATTCGGATTCGCAAAAGAGAGGAAGGAGGCAGCCGCCATCGGAAGATAAAGACAGGGACCCTGGTAAGGGGTAAGAGGAAATTCGATTCTGAGTTCTCCCTCGGCTTCCGGGGCCTTGAGGAAGTCATGTTCCTTCCCTTTGCCGTCAATGTCCCTTGACTTCCCACAGGCAACTTCTGCTCTGGCCAGATGTTTAGTCTTGGTCCCCAGAACCGACCAAACTTCCCCTGCTCGGTCCCCTCAAGGCTCTGCTCATTGGAGCGTCGTGCTGTTCCGGCCCCTCCTGTGTCCTTCAGATCCCTGCCTCTGCCCCGAGTATGTCCCTAACTTCTCCAATTCAGACTGTCTGTTTGGAATGCTTAGTACTTGATAGGATGTCCAAACAGAATGGCTCCTTAGAGGTTATTGACTCTATTTTTTTGTTTGTTTGTTTGTTTTAGGAGAGTGGAAATAGAGGCAGAGAATGGGAACAGGATTTGCCCGAGATCGCACAGTTAACAAATGGAAAAGTTGGGACTCGGTTTTCTTGATTCTTGACCCATGCCCATTTTTTAAAGTTTTGTTTTTTATTTATATAAGTAATCTCTACACCCAACATGGAGCTCGAACTCACAACCCGAGATCAAGAGTCTCACGCTCTCCCAACTGAGCCAGCCAGGCGCCCTGACCCACGCCCGTTTTTTGGTATCGATATGGTTTATACCAGCTATTA
Organism: Proteles cristata cristata; assembly: GCA_017311185.1. NCBI lineage: Eukaryota > Metazoa > Chordata > Mammalia > Carnivora > Hyaenidae > Proteles > Proteles cristata. The sequence continues at coordinate 245,657 of JAESUZ010000334.1, forward strand.
CATTCACTTTCCACTTAAGAATTATAATAAGCAGCGGTACCTGGGTGGCTCAGTTGGTTAAGCAGCCAACTTCAGCTCAGATCATGATTTCATGGCTTGTGAGTGCTCATGAGGGCTCGTGAGTTCAAGCCCTGCGTCAGGCTCTATGCTGACAGTGCAGAGCCTGGAGCCTGCTTTGGATTCTGTGTCTCCCTCTCTTTCTGCCCCTCCCCCGCTCACACTCTGTTTCTCTCCCTCAAAATTAAATAAACATGAAAAAAAAAAAAAGAATTATAATAACGTCTTGTCATTAATTCTAAGTATTCTTCCATCCATCCACCCACCCATCCATCCGTCCATTCATTCATTTATTCAAGTAGCCAATGTTTATTGAGGGCCATGTTCAAGCACAATGCTACATACCATTATTCCCATTTCATAGTGGAAGAATGTGACACTGAGAAGTCCCATGACTTGCTCCAATTTACTGCATAAATTGATTCAATAGGAAACAGAACTGATTCAGGTGGTTTCCATGAAGGAGCTCTTTCCAGAGGTGTAGATGGAATTGAGGCACCCAGACATCAGTAGCAATGAGTTCAGTCAGTCAGTCAGCTCTTCGTTCTAGCAAATCCATAAGCTGAACACTTACTCCTTGCCAGGGCCTGTGTGTACGTCTCCCTACCCTCCTCTCCAAATAATGAGGTTAGTGACTTTGTCTCACTTCTCTTTGAATTCCCCAGTCACAGTCCCTGGTGGCTGGTGGGCAGTCCAGCCATGTTGATGATAAAGAGCTCCTGGGAACCACTAAGAAGCCGCACTGAAGGAAGCCTCCAGAACACGCCCTGTTGGTGCCTGAATCGCCTTCATGTGGTCTGGGAAGGAGAGTGTGCATCATATTCGAGGGCTGAGGTCTCTGATGCTCTGGGAATTCTCGCCACTTCCCACGACAGCGCTGGGAGGCCAGTGTCTTGCTTCCAGAACATCTCCACTATTTCCTCGCTCTTGGCTCTCCGCTCTGGCTGCAGAGTCCCAGGCACGTCCATGAGGGCACACGAAAGCCGAGCTTGGCCCTTTCCTTCCGACTGGTGGCTCACGCCTTCCCTGTGTCGTGGTGACAGAGTGATGTATGTCAAGGTTTGAACGGCTTTATCTCACGGGTTCTGCTGGGCTACAGCAAACAATGACTGTGTGTAAACAGCCCGGCCCTGTTCAAACACCATCGGTGAGAATGTCAACAAGAGATGGAAAGATTTGAAGACTGTGGCCATTGGCATTCTGCCTCCTGTGCTTGTCACAGTATATTTCTTTCCTTTTTTCTTTTTCTTTTTCTTTTCTTTTCTTTTCTTTTCTTCTCTTTTCTCTTTTCTTTCTCTTTCTTTTCTCCTTTCTCTTTCTTTGTTTCTTTCTTTCTCTTTCTTTTTTCCTTTCTCCTTGTTTTTTTCTTTCTTTGTTTCTTTCTTTCTCTTTCATTTTTCCTTTCTCTCTCTTTCTTTGTTCTTTCTTCCTCTCTCTCTTTCTTTCTTTCTTTCTTTCTTTCCTTTCTTTATTCCTCTCTTTATTTCTTTTTCCTTCTGGAAAAGTGCAAAAGAATCACAAAGGACTATTCCTATCACTTGCTCCTGTTTTATGTTTTTAAACTCCTCTCTATTTTTATCTATGTCTAAATACACTTATGGCATGTAGATACAATAGGTGATCTTTGTTACTTAGGCCTAGCAAAATCTGTAGGTCATCCTTGACACCTCCTTTCTCTTCTCCTCTGTGCCCAGATGCAAGGTGGGGACTCTAGCAGGATTTAAAAGAAAGGACTTTGAATGTGTGCCAGGAGTCATATTAGTATATCCCCCTCACATACGTTTTCTTGTTTTAACACTGGAATCAATTCTACAGAGTAGATTTTACAGATGAAGGAGTGGAGTTCAGCAAGGTTAAGTGACTTGCCCGAGGTCGCACAGCCCATCAATGGTGGCACTGAAGCCTGAACCCACATCTCATGTGTCCGACTTCTATCTCTCCCATTGGGTTTTGCCACTTAGGATAAAGGAGAAAAATGGGCCCTGTGCCCAGTGGTGATGAGAACAAGGATCTACCGGAGAGAGCGCTTCTACATTCACCTGCTTCCAAGAATTACTACAAAAAATACTTAGCAAAATGGCCACAAAGAATCCTGAAAATCTTAAGGGTTGGGGACGGGCAGAATAAAACCTGACCAGGCCAAGTGGCCGTCCTTTGGAAGAACAAGTGTTTCCTCTCTACCAGTTGTGAGCCTGTAGTTTTCGTGGTACAGTATCACTCCTACCAAACCACACACGTGAGCGCCTGAACTATAAGCCTGTGTGTCAGGGAGAATCCTTATTTGTTTTTAAAAAAAGGCTCTGGGGCGCCTGGGGGGCTCAGTCAGTTAGGTGCCCGACTCTTGATCTCGGCTCAAGTCCTGATCTCATAGTTGGTGAGTTCCTGTCCCGCATTGGGCTCAGCACTGATGGTGCACAGGCTGCTTGGGATTCTGTCTCTCCCTCTCTCTGCCCCTCACTTGTTTGTGTGCTCTCGCTCTCTCAAACTAAATAAATATACTTTAAAAAAAATAGCTTTTACCCTTGATCTCAGTTGGGCCCTTCTTTGCTCCTTGGTCTCGTTTTCCCAGCTTTTTTTTTTTTTGTTTTATTTATTTCTAGGAGAGAGAGAGAGACAGCATGAGCAGGGGAGGGTCAGAGAGAGAGGGAGTCACAGACTGAAACAGGCTCCAGGCTCTGAGCTGGCAGTCAGCACAGAGCCCGACGCGGGGCTCGAACCCACGAACCGCGAGATCATGACCTAAGCGAAAGTCGGACGCTTAACCGACTAAGCCACCCAGGCGCCCCTCGTTTTCCCAGCTTTTATTCATCCTTTCAGATCCCATCAGAATTCTCACTTGTTGGGGCGCCTGGGTGGCTCATTCGGTTGAGTGTCCAACTTCTGCTCGGGTCATGATCTCACCGTTTGTGGGTTTGGGCCCCGTGTCGGGCTCTGTGCTGACAGCTAGGAGCCTGGAGCCTGCTTCTGATTCTGTGTCTCCCTCTCTCTCTGACCCTCCCCTGCTCATGCTGTGTCTTTCTCTCTCTCCGAAATAAATAAAACATTTAAAAACATTTTAATTAAAAAAAAAGAATTCTCACTTGTTCATTAACCTTCCCTGATCCCCATCTGGACTTGGCCCCGTTATAATTCTCTTAGCATCTTATTGTTTTCGTTGTAGCTTTTACCATGTCTGTAATTATTTATGTGATTATTCAGGTCATATTCGTCCCCTTCATCGTAACCCTAATGAGGGTCCACAGAGACTATTTCTCTGCTGTTTATTGCTGGGTGACCAGTAACATACGTGTCTTTGTTGAATGAATAAATGAGTAAATGATCCTGTCGGCCTCTGGACCACCTGTTGGATATGCCGAGAGCTGCATGAGCCGTCTCTTACTGGCTCTCACAAAAGCCATGCTGAGAGGAGCTGAAGCTCAGAGACGTGAGTGAATCTGCGTACAGCTAGGAAAGGATGGGGCGAGGCGTGGAATGAGGTTCCTGCGACTCTCCTGCCAGCCTGTGCGGCGGTGTGGCCCGGACTGGCCTGCAAAGCTGAGCTCATAGCTCTGACTCCCAGGGGGCCCGCCCCCCGTCTTCACTTCATGAAGGCCCGACTTCATTTAGAGGCCAAAGTGGCAACTGCAATATTACAAGAGCAACCTTAGCAATCAAAGGGCCACTGTAGGGGCCAGGAAGTTAAAAGCGGTTTCTCAGGGCTCCTGGTGGCTCAGTCGGTTAAGTGTCCGACTTTGGCTCAGGTCCTGATCTCATAGTTCGTGGGTTCAGGCCCCACATCGGGCTCTGTGCTGACAGCTTGGAGCCTGGAGCTGCTTCAAATTCTGTGTCTCCCTCCCTCACCGCCCCTCCCCTGCTCGTGCTCTGTCTCTCTCTCAAAAATAAACATTAAAAAACAAAGTGGTTTCTCATTTCACAATAAGGCAAGCTTTTATGGAAACTAAGTGTTATCCCTGTGGGCTAACGACCAACCACCTTCCAGATTTTTTTCTTTGGATGCTTTGCAAGTTTTTAATTACTCACGACCATAAACCACCTAATTACAAATGGTGGCCTGTGGATTATGAAAACGGCTCCCAAACTGGCTTCCTTCCACCTTTCCTTCATCATACGGCTGCTGAGTCCCAAGTGCCACCCCCATCGTGCCCATCATTGCTGGTGACTTCCCTGGTGTCCACCACACAGGGGACAGAATCAGAGGACGGTGGCCTCCGCCAGTATCTTCAATTCCAGCGAGTCCCAGAAGGCAGCAGAGGCTTAGTGACGTCTCACTTTACGTTAGTCCAGACTCTACGCCTTCCCTGCTCAGCTCTCCTTCTCACCACACACCCGCCTACTCTCTACTCATTACTTATTTTTCCTTTTATTTACCTCATAATTTCCACATCTGTTTCTGTCTTGCTTAGAAGGCTCTTCTCTGTTTCTGAACCCTGCTGAATCCGACGGACCCAGGTCATATGCCACGTGTCCTTTTCCTGATCCCCTTGCTCGAAGATCTCTAGCTCCAGGACCCTTCCATTCTCTTTGCTTATAATTTGTGATTTTTTTTTCAGGCACTCACATTTCCTGAATCACAATTTTACTTGCGGGTTTTTTGGTATGTATGTTCATTCAACCATATGGTCGTTAAACAAACACTGAGTATCTATTCAATTACCATTTCTAAAATGTATTTTTTTATTTTAAGTAGGCTCCACACTCAATGTGGGGCTTGAACTCATGACCCTGAGATTAAGAGTAGCGTGGGGCGTCTGGGTGGCTCAGGCGGTTAAGCGTCTGACTCTTAATTTTGGCTCAGGTTGCGATTCACAGCTTGCGAGATCAATTTCCAGGTTGGGCCCTGTACTGACAGATTAGGATTCTCTCTCTCCCTCTCTCTCTGCCCCTCCCCAGCTCATGCACACATGCATGAGATGTCTCTCTCAAAATAAGAAAAATTAAACAAAAAAAAAGTCACATGCCTCACTGACTGAGCCAGCCAGTGGCCCCCCATTTGTGATTTCTTCCTTTTTTTTTTAATGTTTATTTATTTTTGAGAGAGAAAAAGAGAGAGATAGAGTGCGAACAGGGGAGGGCCAGAGAAAGAGGGAGATAGATCCCGAAGCAGGTTCCAGGCTTTGAGCTGTCAGTGCACAGCCCATGGGGCTTGAACTCACAAACCATGAGACCGTGACCTGAGCTGAAGTCAGATGCTTAATCGACTGAGCTACTCAGGCCCCCCTCCTCCATTTATAGCCTCTTGATTGCAAGCTCTGTGTAGGAAGAATCCATACTCACTGTCTTTTTGTAGCTGCCAAAGACCCAGCACAATGCTCAAGCTGAATTTAGACAGGGAGCAGCACATGGGGGACTGGACGGGAGGGCGGCCCAGAGGGGGGGGCTGGAGAGGTAAAACGGCCCCAGCGAACTCAGAGAGGGGAGGGCGTGGCTTCTTTTGGGAACAGTGTGTTCTATACGGTGTAAAGTCTGCTGGACCAACGTATTTAAAGAATGGAATGGTAGGAAAGGACTCTTCGCACGGTGGATGGTAAATGATGGGAAGTCACTAATTTACTCCAGATACATAACAGACCCATTTGGGGGGCTGTTAAAAACACCAAAAAAAAAAAAAAAAAAAAGAGAGAGAGAGAAAAGAAAGATACTGCTCTTTTCACGTAGGTGAGGTAAGCACTTTGCTAAATATTTTGTTCAAAGCACCAGGGATCCAGAGCTCAGGAAGAGTCAAGCCCTTCAGTCAAGGAACAGAGGAGGGGGATGAGAGGCTTGGTGGATGGAGAAGGGAAGGAGGGATGACATTCCGCATGGGTGGAAATTTGCTTAACCAATGAGTGAAGAAGAGAAAAGCCAAGTCGGTTCAGTTTGAGAAGTAGGGAGGAGCAGGGAAAGAAACGTCTGGAGGCTGAGGACACCTTGTCAAAAGGCCCAGATTCCAGGCTGAGGATTTCAGCGTAATCACAGAATATCCAATGGGTTTTTTGAGCAGGGATATCTCATAAAGCATCCTGAGGACATTTCCATCTCACTAATGGGGAAAATAAGATCGCCAGAGATGACATCAAGGTCTCTTGCCAAACTGCGGGACCAGGATCAGAGCTGAGCTTTCCAGTTCTTGAGACCATTCTTCTCCAACATACATATGCGTATATTTTTGGAGTGACTTACCATTCACCTCCAAGTACACTTTCGAGCCATGACGAGCCTTATTCTCCTCTGAGTATCATTCATAGCATACTAGTGAATAATTGGTCTTGGACGCATCCAGAATCTTTCATCTAGAGATCTTAAGGGGCCTTAATGACAATCAAGCTTCATTATTTCTGTTTTGTGTATGAGGAAACTGACTCACAGAGGACACCGGAATTTTCTCATTCATGCTGAGAGTTATTACCAGAACCACGAATGAAACCTAGGATGAAACCCTAATTCATAAACCATTAAACCGCGTACCCTTTATAGTAGTGGAGTTTACTATTATAATGACACCTTTGCACTGAGAGTTCATTCCTTTATTCTATTATTAAATCTTGGCTTATGTGGGGCAGAGTTGTTATGCAAAGCGAAGCGAGAAAAGTTGTTGCGTGTTTTGGTGATGCCCAGACCATTCAGAGTGTCTTGTTTTCATCCATCCATCCATCCATCCATCCATCCATCCATCCATCCATCCATTAACTCACTGATTCATTCCATTATCACATATCTGAGTCCCTATTACAGCATCTGGAGAATGGGCAGAGTAATGGTACCATTAGCAAAAGGCTGTTTTGAGAAGTAAGATAATCTCTATAAAGTGCATTGTCTAGCACATGGTAAGCCCTTATTCAAAAGAATAATTATTGTCATTAAACAAGTAGTTTCAAGTGCCACATGGAAAGACAAAATAAAAAAAGGGTTCTTTCACAGCCCTGTTTATGGGTGGAGAAGGTAAGCCTGTATCTGAAGGGTGGATTAATTCCTGAAAAAGAGGTAGTGTCCTCAAATTAAAAACTGGAACAGAGAAGATGTGTCTCACGTAGACCAAATTGGGGTTCTTTGAGTTTGGACTACAAAGTGTGAGGAGAGCTAGGAAGGTACTGCTGGGTAGTGGATATAAAACTGATGCCAACCACTTAGAAATGGGCTGAGAATGAGGAGACACAGAAAAGAAAGAGAGACAGGGGCACCTGGGTGGCTCAGTCGGTTAGGTGTCTGACTTTGGCTCAGGTCATGATCTCGCATTCCATGGGTTTGAGCCCTGCATTGGGCTCTGTGCTGATAGCTCAGAGCCAGGAGCCTGCCTCAGATTCTCTGTCTCCCTCTTCTCTAACCCCCTCCCAAAGTAAATAAATATTTTAAAAGTTTTAAAAAACCAGACAAAAATGCAGATGAAATGAGGTGGAGCTGCTAAGTCTTGCACATCTACCTAGTGATTTATGTTAGAATCAAAGCCTTAGAGACTGATAGGCTGGCCTGTTTAAATTCCCTGTATTCTCTGTTTATTTTTCCCAATACTCTTCCTTCATCTTGAACACAGTTTTTGTCCAAGTTCCCACCTGTGCATCGGTGCTCAGAATATATCAGAGACAGTGTTAAAAAGGAGCAGCCAAGCTCAGATGGAGCCACAGAACAGCAAGAATACCCCCAGGGAAGTGAAAACAGAGGAGACCTTCTTTATGTGACTCATTTGGGATGAGTTATGTTTGATATTACTAGGAAACTGCCATTTCATGGAGCTTCTTGCAATTTCAGTCTTCTGTATGTCCTAAAAACTGGGTTTACAATCTTTCCCAGTCCGGGCACAAAATCTAGAAGTTGTTAAGGAAAATGTTGATAGATTTGGTTTCATAAAAGATAAAAGTCTTGTGTGACAGAAAGTACCAAAGCCAAAACTGAATGACAAGCAACGGACTGGAAGAAAATATTTGCAAACTATAACACAGATTTTAACATTATAATAAAAAGGGATATCTACAATACGTTAAAAAAAAACTCCTATAAATCAATAAGAAAGCCCAATGGACAAAATGTATAAGCAGATAATTTCAGAAGAAATAGAAACACAAAATGCTCATCTTCAATTGTAATTAAGGGAATATACTGAAAACATGTCATTTTGTTTGTCCATCAGATTGGCAAAAATTAAAAAAGGTCTCTAACAGTGAATACTGGCAAATGTAAAGGTAGTTTTTTCTACTGACAGTGAGAATGTCAACTGGTGTAGCTTTACTTTTTATTATTTGTTTTTTAAAATTTGTAAAAAATGTTTTTAAAATTTATTGCTGAGAGAGAAGCAGCATGAGCAGGGGAGGGGCAGAGAGAGAGGAAGACAAAGAATCCGAAGCAGGCTCCAGGCTCTGAGCCAGCCATCAGCACACAGCCCGACGCAGGGCTTGAACCCATGACCGTGAGATCATGACCTGAGCCGAAGTCGGATGCTCAACTGACTGAGGCACCCAGTGCTCCTTATTTGTTTTTAAAGTTTATTTATTTTGAGAGAGCGTGTCCATGCATGCGTGCGTGCGTGCGTGTAAGTGTGTGTGTGCAAGAGCACAGGAGAGAGGCAGAAAGAGAGAGAGAGAGAGAGAGAGAAAGAGAAAGAGAATTACAAGCAGGCTCTGCACTGTCAGCAAGGAGCCCAACTAGGGGCTTGATCCCATGAGCTGTAAGATCATGACCGTCATGGCCTGAGGCAAAACCAAGAGCCAACCATTCAACCAACTCAGCCACTCAGGGGTCCCATCAAAAGGTGTAGCCTTCTGTGTTTTAAGTTTATTTATATTTTGAAAGAGACAGAGAAAGCATACATAGGAGGGGGGAGGGGAGGGGGAGAATCCCATAAAGGCTCCACACTTTCAGCACAGAGCCCAATGTGGGGCTTGAACTCATGAAACTTGAGATCATGACCTGAGCCGGTATCAAGAGTTAGACACTTAACCTACCAAGTCACCCAGGACCCGTGATGTAGCCTTTTTAGAGGACGGTTTGATAGAATCTATAACTATTTCAAGCATGCCTATCTTTTGATACAACAATTTCACTTTTAAGAATCTATGCTATTTGAGAATGTCCAAGTGAAGGCGAAAAACACAAGGATGTCAATTGCAACAATGTTGTGACAGGGAGAAAATGCTGGTAACATCTAGGCACCTCTCCTCCTCTAGGCACTTTGTAACAGACTATATGAGGAAACAGATACTGACACTAGGGTCTGGAAGAGACAGGATTTCAGTCCAGTTTGTCTCCAGAGTGTTCTTAACTACTATGGTCTCTACAGGAGAGTAAATAAAGTCTGGAGCATCCATACCATGGAATATAGTCCAGCAGTTCAAAAGGATGAGTTAGGTCTCTGTGTACAGCTATGGCGATCTAAGACATGTTATTAATTAAGGGAAAAATCAAGTTGTGAGAAAGACTATGATCTGATATAATACCTTCTACGTGGGAAAAAGGTACGTTTGTGTATAAATACAAATATGTATGTCCGAACATAAGGTAAAGGCTTTGAATCACAGGAGAATGAGTGGTGTGTAGAGAGATTTGGGAGAGTAATTTTTTGAGGCATGTCTTATACATGTCTGGTTTAACTTTTATAAGAATGCATTTGTGCATTGCTTTGGTTAAAAAAAAAAAAAAAGAATTGTTCTGTTGACCAAGGGGAAAAAAAAAGTTTAACTCATATCTACAGATCAGCCTTCTTTTCTTCCATGCGAACAACGGTGTAGGTCTTGGATAAAAATCGTCTACAGTAGGGCTTTTTCTAGCCTATTGGAGAAGATGCCCAACGACTGTATCTTATGGATCACGACATTTTCTTCTCAAATAAGGTTTTTACATAGAGCATTTGGGAACATGACTTCCTGTTAGCTCACGAAGCACCATAAAAATATATGGCCAGCCACTGAGAAATTAATTTGGAAACTGAGAGGCACGTGGTGCTCCGTTCGCTTTTCATATTTTATTGTCTTCAGGGTAAAAGATCTACAATGGTGGATTCTCTCTTATTTTGCTCCAGCGCATAAGCAGGGGCGTCTGGCGCCCACTGTTTTCTTGGTGTGGTTGGGGAGGTAGGAATGAGTTATTCAACACTCAACAGATGTAAAGGACTTACCTTTTGACCAGAAGTCAGTGTGATTATCTGGGAGGAAAAGGCTGTACAAGATCTTCCAGGGCCTCTTCCTGCTTAAGTCCAAGTGGCTTTGACAAAAAGCAACACCATGTTGCCGCTGGAGCATTTACTGATTAAACTGCTACAAGGTTCAGGCTTTAGAACTCAGCCTCTGATTTGTGAGCTTGATCTCTCACTGTCAGTGAGAAAAGTTCGAAAGAATCTTCTTATTTAATGGGTAACAGATTGTAGCTTTTTTGGAGTGGCCCATCTAGCTGACTACAGTTTTCCAATTTTTGATATTTTCAAGTGGTCTTAGGTATCTTAACAGAAAAAAACCCCTCTTATTCATTTGAAGACTGTGTTCTCGTTTCTGCAGGTGCTCGCTTTACGTAGTTCTAAGTGGTGTGTACAAACTATTTCGTATGTGTTGTTCATTCAACCTTATTTCCAATCCATCTTTTCACGGACTTGCCAAAATTTCATGCGCTTGACAGAAACCCAAAATACCGTTCAGGATTCTTACTGTTAATGTGACAGAGCTTGGATTATTCTCCAACCGTTGGGCAACTGGGCCCATTCTAGGTTTTGGTCATTATGAGCCTTCTGAATAGCCCTGCTATAAACATCTTTATGCAAGTTCTCTCCCCATCCCACCCCTCCCCTCCCCTCTCCTCCGGATCATTTCCTTAGAAACGTATTTCCTTAAATGGGTTTACTGGGTCAAAGGGGCTCAATGAACAATTTTACAGCTCTTGGCACATATTTTTCAGATTGCGCCCAGAGTGGATCTGGCCAATGGCACGGGCCGCGAGAGGGCAGGAATGCGGAGGAGCGGCCCCTATAACCACCCCTCCTCCGTCCCCCCTCCCCCGCCCCCAAAGCCAGGGACCTGGAGAAGGCCTTCGGATGGAAGCGTTTTTCTACCGCCCTCCGGTTCCCTTCCCGATCGGCGCTGCAGCCCAGGCTGGGAGACTGCTGGCGACGTGCACAAAGGTTTTCGGATTCCAGGGCTTGTGCCCTGGGGGCGGAAGCAACTGGTCCAGGCCCTCCGTCCCAGGACAGGGTTCCCGTTTCCGACTTTCCGACTCCCGCTGCACGCCCCCCCGCCCCCCCCGGCCTTCCCACTAAACCCCCCCCGGCCCCGGCAGGCCCCGGGCCAGCGCACGGCTCCGCGGGCGAGGGCAGACGCTGGCGGTCGCTAGTATGTCGGCGCGGGTGAAGCCAGGCCCGCATAGCTGCGCGCTGAGTCAGCGGGGGCGGGCCGACCCCCCGGCCCCCCCGGCCCCAGCCTCCACGACGCCCCCGGGCGCTGCTGCGGCGGCGGCGGCCGGCAGACCCCCGACTCCGCGGGGTCGCCCTCCGCGCCAGCGTCGGGCGGGAGCCGGGCGGCCGGAAGCCCCCCGCGCCGGGCGCGCTCTCCCCTCCCCCGGCTGGAGCCCGGCGGGTCAAGTGAGGCGGTGACCGCGCGCCCGGGAGTTTACCCTCGGAGAACTCAAAGGAGGGGGAGGAGGAAGCGGGAAAGGAAGGAGGCTCCAAAAGGAGAAACGCGGAGCGGCGCAGACGGGAGGAAACGAAAAAAAAAAAAAATGGAGGCGAAGGGGCGACAGGAGGCGGAGGCCGGCGGGGCGGCGGCGCGCGTGCGCGGGGCGGGGCGGGGCGAGCGGCGCGCGCCGGCGGCCGCGGCCCGAGGGGCTTGTGGGTAGCGGCTGCGCGCGGCCGGAGACGGGCGCCGCGCGGGACTGTGCGAGGGGAGCGGGCTTGTGGGACCGAGGCGGCCGCGGCGAGCATGGGGGCGGGCTGGCGGCGGCGGCCGTAGGTGTCTGAGCCCGGGCTTCAGCCTCCCGGAGCCCCAGAGGGCGGGGCGGTCCGGGCCCGGCGGTGGCCGCGCCGCTTCCCCGCTCCCGCCTTCGGAGTCCTGAGGGAGCTCGCGGCGGACGAGCGGACCGGGCGGCGCGAATCTGACTGAGGGGCGGGGACGCCGTCTGCTCCTCGCCGCTCCCGGCTGGGCCGGGCGGCCCCTCGGACGGCCCCAGGCCCGGGCCCGGCGCCGAGACCCGAAGCCGGAGCTAGAGGCGCGCGGTGGGCCCTTGGCGGAGCCCCGCCCGGAGCCGGCGGTTCGGGGGAGGCGGGGGGGTGGGGGGACGGCGCTAGGCCCCGAGGCGCCCGGGCCGGAGCGCGGGGAGCGCGGGTGCGGGGCCGGGCGGCGGCGGCGGCATGAGCCGGCCCCCGGCGACGGGGAAGATGCCCGGCGCCCCCGACGCCGTGCCGGGGGACGGGGCGGGCGCCAGCCGCCAGAGGAAGCTGGAGGCGCTGATCCGAGACCCTCGCTCGCCCATCAACGTGGAGAGCTTGCTGGTAGGTGGCCGGGGCCCGGCGCCCTCCCCGCTGTGCGCGCGCCTGCCCCAGACCCCCCTCCGTGCCCACCCACCCGCGGGAGGGAGGTCTCGCCCCACCCCGCCCAGCTTCCGGCAGCCGGGCCGGGCCGGAGTTCCCGCGGCGGAGACCCACGTTTGATTCTTGCCTCCTGCCTCCCGGCGCCGGTGTCATCCCCGGCTGCCCCTTCCTCGGAGCCCGGGGAGGGAGCACCCCTCTTCTCCCTTCCCGCGGCGTGCGGTGCGGGGACGCGGGGTCGCTGCTCGGGCCGCCCCCCCCTCCCGGCGAGAGTACCCCCACCTGGGGTCGGTGACCAAGGGCGGTCCTCGTTCCCCCTTCAGTCGGCCCCCTCGAAACGCGTTGCCCGAGTTCTCTTGCGGGCTCAGTTGTCCTTGAACGCCGGCGGCCGCAGCGAGTGCGTTTTATCGTCTGGAAACGTAAGTGGCCGCGGTGGTTGAGCCCACGAGTCCGCCTGGATTGCGGAGGAGGAGAAATCTCTCCTTTCCATTGTGTCTCTTTCCCAAGGCAGCCTGTGCAGTACAAACGGGCAACCACGTAAAGACCGTCGACTAAGAAAGGAGTCGGTCTGTGTCACCAAGTTGAAGTGCACCGTCTGTGTGTGTGTGTGTGTGTGTGTGCGCGTGCTTATTCCTTCTGTTAGGGTAGACGTTGGTGTTTCACAGGCAGCTTGATGAGCGTGCAGCAGAGAGGCTGCTTTGTGGAGAAACGGGGTGCGGGTTTGGGCCCTGAGGGCGGGGGGCAGAAGGTGGAGAGGATGCCGCGGGTAGTCGGTGAGTCAGTGATGCCCCGGAGGACCAGAGTCCGAGCGGGCGATCTGTGCTCGGGTCCCCTAGGTGCTCGGATCGGCGCCCCGCTTCCAGAAGCCTGGCGCGCCTGCACGCGGAGAAGGCGGTGTCCCTCCCCAGCCGGCGGTTCACTGACTTTTCTCCAGAAGTAACTGGTTACCCTTTGAGGTTTCTGGCGTCGTTGGCCGAGTGACTCAGTGCCGTTTGGCCAAAGCTTTTGCAGGAACTGAGTGGAGCGCGTCTGTGCAGTGAGCACGGGGCGGCGAGGGACCGTCTCCTGTCAGACGCGTTGGGCATCCTCCTCCCCCGAGTTGGGTGCTGGGTGTGTGTTTTCACAGCCCGGGAACGGTGTAGGATCGGTTGCATGAAGGACATAACGTTTCCGAGGCCAAAGCAGAGACTCCGGGCTTCACGGCCAACGTTTTCACTGTGGTGTTCGGCTAGCAAAACTTTGACCTAAGGCCAGAAAGTTCAGTTAAAAATAGTACCGCAAATCTCAAGCATTCACCAGGTCCATGTGCAATCCCAGATCGAAAAGCTTTGCACTTCGCTTTCATTTGTTGGGTCTTTACTGATGTTAATTACAGTCGCTCAGGTTATTTTGAGCTGGACCCTAAGCGGTGTGTACCTGTAATGTGTTCATAACGTTCCGGTTTTTTTTTAAAAGTATTTTCTGGGTTATTAAAATGAAGGCTGTTTTTAAAAGTGAAACTTTACACATGTTTCGCCAACAGTTGGGTCCATTCATCTGGGGAGAGCTCAGTACTGCCAAGACTTTACACCTTTATCAAGGTGTCACACTGTTGGTGTGAGAGTTGACATCATTGGCTGCTGACTGCGCACATTTTGCTGTTGCTGTTTTGTTGATTGAATGTTACGGTTCTGACTTGCAGTAGAGCTTACCAGGCCGAAAATTGCCCCTTACTCTCCTTTGGAGCAAGGTGGCAGTGCCTCTGTTGCCGATGATGAGCTGAAAAAAACAAATTAACTGTGTTGTAGTAAGTTAGTTTTAAATTACGTGTATTTTATTGTACAAAACAGAATGAGTTCTTTTTTTCCCCCCGGTAACATAAAATTTACCATCTTAACCATCTTTAAGCGTACAATTCAGTGGCATTAATTACATTCACGTTTTTGTACCACCGTCACCGCTATTCTATTCATTTCCAGAAAGTTTTAATCTTTTTAAACAGAAACTCAATCTTTACAAGAGTGTTATAAAGCAATATTTCTTGAAATACTCATGATATTTCAAGAATGGTTGGGTAATGGTTGGTAATGGTTGGGATTACTTTAAAGATTTGAAGCCTTACGGTTTAGCCTGCATGTCACAGTTGATCATTGTTTTACTGAATATGGCATTTCTTTTGGTTTTATTATAGACCATAGTAGTTTAACAGAGGAAAAAAAACTTAAGGAATATAGTCTAATGAAAACACAGCCATGGGTCTTAGTTACTTCATTCAGGAGTTCAGAGAGCACCATTATAATTGTGGACTAAGGCGACAAAAGTATGAAGCTGAAATATATCAGAAGTTACTGTATACTTATTCTTAGAAGGTAAAACGCTGTAGGAAAAAATGTTAGGTGAGATTACATGCAAAGTGCTTAACTCAGTGCTTGGTACATAGCCCTGCTCGTTAAATTTAGCTCACTTCTGCTTGCATTTAGCATAGTTAATTGCTTTAAGTTTCCTGCGAAAAGGAAAATGATTTTATTGGCAACGACTTCTTGCTATATAATTTCAAATAAGTAGCATTATAAGTTGAATTAGCCATCAGAAGAGTGCTAGCATCATCAAGCATAGGTAAAGCTGGATTCTAAGATGACATCAGTGTTAAAAGGTTAAATTGTCTTTTTCCTTCTTGCTTTACATAGGTCCTTAAATTAATCAGAAGAGAGTGTATCCCTTTTGTGTTTGCATATTGTGGGCTGCTTGGTATTATTTAAAAATAGAGTTTTGAGAGAGGTCTGTTTCTGTAATACTTTTTTTTGGGGGGGAGGGACTTCAGTGGTAAGCTTTTGAGGTGTTTGGAACTTTTTGGTAAACACCCATGTTTTGTTGTCAGGACTCAGCTTCTCATACTGCTTTCCCAAATAATCTGGTAAAAAGAATTGTACTTTAGCGTTATGCTGGAGAGATTTTAGTTTAGTTTAGTTTGTAATCTTTATACCCAGTGTGGGGTTCAAACCCATAACCTCAAGAACTACCAACTGAGCCAGCCAGGTGCAGCTGGAAGGATGTCTTTCTTATGCTCTGTGCTTTGGGTTTTGATGTGTTTTATTTTTTAAAAGAGTAGATGGTTATAATAACCTGTAGGATTCAGGCTTGAGTAAACTTAAGACTGGTGTTAATGGGGAAAGGTGATTAAAATTTTATTTATGAACTTGAGTGGCTTAGAATACAAAATACTTTATTTGATTGATTTCATTATAGTGGTAAACTGAATGAAAATATTTACCACAGTGCTTAGATTTCAGTTTGGTACTGGTTATCTGCCTAATTATAGAAAAATTTTATGTGTATTTTTTCCCCACTGTGTAATAAGTGCAACTATTACAAAGATATAAAAGTGAAGTGGAATAAACATTGAAAACTTGTTTTGTACATGTACTTTTGTGAAATAAAAGTTGGGTACCTTTAGCATAAATGGGATTACTTTACTTTAAAACTTGCATTTTTGGGGCGCCTGGGTGGCTCAGTTGGTTTAGTGTCCTGGACTTCAGCTCAGGTCTTGAACTCGTGGTCTGTGGGTTCGAGCCCGGTGTTGGGGCTCTGTGCTGACAGCTCAGAGCCTGGAGCCTGCTTGGGATTCTGTGTCTCCCTCTCTCTCTGCCCCTCCCATGGCTGTGTGTGCATGTACGTGCGCTCTCTCTCTCAAAAATAAATAAACTTTAAAAAATCTTTAAAAGTTAAAAAAAACTTGCATTTTGATGATTATGAAAGAAAATGAATTAGCTGGAGAGGTTTCAAAAAGTAATTTATGGAATTTGCTGTTTAGGTGAAGTTGAGTGTCTTTGAAAGTACGGGTTCACAGTCCCTCCCCCACAGTTCTGCTGCATGTAAAGAACTCTCAAAACCAAGTTTTTGGTAAAAGTTACTTGATGATAACATCTGACCTGATCTGATGTTAGAATATTTATAACTGATTCGTCCCTATTGGTGTAAATAGTAATAGCTTTCCTTGGGGAAATATTAATGTGTTTGATTTCAGGGTGCTAACGCAGACATACAAGAAGGTTTTAAAAAGGGTACTGTATATGGTATATGTATTTTATTACCATTCTAAAATCCAAAATATTCTGAATTCAGAAACATCTTGCCCCAATATGAGGGTAGTGTAGACGTCTATACATCTTAAATACTGTAGTTGTAAAGAAATTGTGAATATTTATCTCAAAATTGAAGTTGTTTTGGTTGAGTCATGATCCCATAGTTCTCTTTCCCATTTTGAAATCTGAAATATTCTAAACATTAAGAGAATATAGCACGCAAATATAAATTATGAACCATAAAAAACATCCAGGAAATCACTGCCCAATTTAATGAACCAGAACACTAGCGTTTTGAAGTTACTGTGGGTTGCTGCTGCTTGAGCAGTCTTTCTGTGTTCTCTCCTGTTAACCTTGAAAGTTTTTTTTTTATCATTTCTTTGCTTTGTTTTATAGATTACCACATTTGTATATTTTCCTAAGCAGTACTGTTTAATTTTGTGTATTTTTTAACATTAAGAAAAGGTTAAAATTTATATAGTGTGTTTTTTTGTGAATTGCTTTTTTTCACTCAGAAGTTTTATTTCTAAGATGCACACACATTATGGTTTATTCATTTCAGTGCTGCGTAAACTGAAGTGTATTGCTCCAATCTATTTGATGAATATTTAGATTGTTATTCTTTTCTGCTGTTATGGACATTGTTGCTGTGAACATCACTGGAGTCCATGTGAAGGAGTAGGCTATCTATAGGCTAGGGTATATATTTGTTTAGGAGTGGAATTGTTGGGTTTTAGGCTATGCTATTTTCAACATAACAAGGCAATGGGTAGAGTTTAAATTTTCCCCAACATTTTTTGTTTTTAATTTTTTTTAAATGTTTTATTTATTTCTAGGAGAGAGAGAGAGACAGCGTGAGCAGGGGAGGGTCAGAGAGAGAGGGAGTCATAGATTGAAACAGGCTCCAGGCTCTGAGCCGGCAGTCAGCACAGAGCCCAACGCGGGGCTCGAACCCACGAACCGCGAGATCATGACCTAAGCGAAAGTCGGACGCTTAACCGACTAAGCCACCCAGGCGCCCCTCTATTTTATTTTTAAAATTTATTTTATTATAACTTTTTAAGTGTTTTACTTATTTCTGAGAGAGAGAGCAGACAGACAGACAGCATGAGCAGGGGAGGGTCAGAGAGAGGGTGATGCAGAATCTGAAGCAGGCTCCAGGCTCCAAGCTGTCAGCACAGAGCCCGATGGAAGGCTTGAACCCTCAAACTGTGATCATGACCTGAGCCGAAGTCAGGCACTTAACTGACTGAGCCACCCAAGCGCCCCAACACTGAAGTTTTTCAATTTTAGCCACTTTGTGGGTGGGTAGTGGTACCTCATTGTAATTTTAATTTGTATTTCTCTGATAACTAATGATAATACTTTTTCAGGCACTTACTAGCCATTTGTGTACCTTCCTTTGTGAAATATTTGTTCAAGTTTTTGCTCATTTAAAATTTTGGGTTGTTAGGGAGCCTGAGTGGCTTAGTTGGTTAAGTGTTGACTTTTGATTTTGGAGTCACCATCTAACGGTTTGTGGGATCGAGCTTGATGTTGGGCTCTGCGCTGATAGCTGGAGCCTGCTTGTGATTCTTTCTTCCTCTCTCTTTCTGCCCTTCTCTCTCACACTCTCAAAATAAATAAAATAAACTTTTTAAAAAATTGGGGGTTCCCCCTTTATTTTTATTATTGAGTTACATAAGTTTTTATGTATCCTATATACAGTTCTTTGTTAAATATGTTTTGCCAATTTTTTCCTCTAGTCTGTAGCATTTTTTTTCTGTTTTAACCAAAACCTTTTTATGACTATTGCTTTTTCTATGCAAGAGGCTTGCTATCCCCCTGTTACAAGGATATTCTTTTTTGCTTTCTTCTGGAAGTTTTATAGTTTAACTTTTATGTTTAGGTCTAGGATACATGTGAAGCCAATTTTAGTATATGTTGTGAGTTAGGGGTCAAGGTTCATATCCAGTTATCTAGATTATCCTGTACCATTTTTTTCCAGCTTTATTGATATATATCTGACATACAACATTGTATAAGTTTAAGGTGTGCAATTGTTACATGTAGCTATTGCCAAATGTTTACCACAGTAAGGTTGCTTAACACATCCTTCACCTCACGTATTTATCATGTGGTTGTTGCTGTTTTTATTAGTGTGAGAATATTTAAGATTTTTTTTTAGTAGCAACTTCCAATTGTACAATATAGTATTGTTAACTATAGTCAGCACCAAATTCACCAATTTTTAAAAAAATATTTTCTTGTTGGATGGCTTTGGTGCCTTTGTCAAAAATGAATTTACTGATAGGTGAATTTTTTTGTCTATTACTTAGTAACTACATTAAATTGTTAGATATTGTTCTGTTATTTAACTCATGCTCTATATTTATGGGTCCTATTATTTAACCCATGCACAGTTTATTTATTTTTTAGTTTTAATCTTTTTACCTGAAGGAAATGGGTAGACAGCCATAGTTGAAAAATCTAGATTTTATTTTTTTGAAGGGAAGAAAGATATAAGCGTTTTTAAATATAAAAATAGTATATTCTTATTGTAGAAAATTGAGGAAATAAAGGTGTAAATTCAAATAACAGAATGTGAGGGCGATCTGGCCGTGACATCTGTCACCCCGTTGATCTCCAGGGTTGAATTGGCTGATCTGGCTGGCGAGGCGGGTGCGTCCCTCCCTAAGTTGTGTGCTCGGTGGTCAGAGAGGGCGACCTTCCCGATAGAGGAGGACCGTTCTTTGGTCAGGGGTATAGGAGCAGCCGTGTTCCCCTGCTAGCACCTCCAGACAAGCTCTCAAGTAACACGTATCGTCTCCCCACATAGAGTTAAGCTAACATTTTGGTATAATCTGTGTAAAAAACTAAAATATAAAGAAGTAGAATTACATTGTATATGAGCTTTGTTATTGTTGTTTTTACACTTATTGAAGCTTTGTATAATCACATTTATCAGTCTTCTCACTCAAGAGTGATTTCTGACTTAGATGTTATGCTTGGACATCCTCCATCAAGATTATGATATCATATACCTGAATCGTCTCTTGGTACTCTAGTGATTTTATTTTTATTCCATTTGGAATTCTGTTGGAAACTGTGAAGTAAGGGTACAAAGATTTTATCAGGAGGTTTATCTTAAGTATTAGAGCTCCCAAAGTAATAATTAGAAGCCTTTGTTTATATCTCTGTATTCCTTTTATTTTACTTTTAAACGTTTATTTGTTTTGAAAGAGACAGAGAGAGCATGAGCAGGGGAGGGCCCAGACAGGAGAGAGTCCCTAGCAGGCTCCACGTTCCGTGCAGAGCTGGATGTGGGGCTCATTAGCACAACCTTGAGATCATGACCTGAGTCGGAATCAAGAGGAATGCCTAACCCACTGAGCCACTCAGGTGCCGCTATATATCTTTGTATTCTTGTCTTATACCTTTCTAGTTGGGGAGTTGGTGCTTGGGAGAAGAGAGACGGTAATGATTATAGATTTGGTTTTCATTTGGGTGCCTTGAGTGTTTTCATGGGAATACTTACTACTGCAGAACTATACTTAAAAATCCTGTTCTGTGCTGACATTCAAAAAATATATCTGTAAGCTGTTAGTGATAAGGGTTACGGGTGAAGAGAATGTGGATGACTTAGGGCAGCTTACCACTTTCGAGAAAAAACCCATAAAAAAAACATTTTCCATTGGCAAGTTAGCTTATTATATGGAGCTTAATATTTAAATTAATGTGAGATCATGGTAGCATTTAGGACTCTACTAAAACTGTCTCTTCTTTATCCTTAATTGCAGTATTCTTCTCTTTCATCTGTACTTTTTTCTTTAAAAATATGATTGAATTATGGAGATACATTTGTAAATTCTGCAACTGGCAGTCCCAGAGGACCCTTGTTCATCTTTTTGGAAAGCATTTGGATCATAATAGTTAGCATTTATTGTGTTCTCTCTCTCTCTCTCTCTCTCTGTGTGTGTGTGTGGTGAGAGAGAGAGAGAGACACACACACACACACACAAAGGAAGTATTGAGATTCATTTTTGGGTCATCTTTGATAATATTTTAGGGGAATGTTTCCCTAATTTCAAGAATGATTTTATGGTTTGTTGCTTTATTTTGGTAAGGTAGGAGTTGTTTGTTCAGATATCTAAAGTGCTTTATACATTTTTTTGTTATAATTATCACCTATTATTCAATATCTGATTTCCTTTATTCTCTAAGAGTTTAGACTTTTTTTTAGATATAAAGCAACTGATAGAAATTTTCTTTATTTTCAAGAGATTATAGATTTGGAACGAATTTTAGCACTTAGTTATTAGGGTTGGTTTTCTGTGCCTGCAGATGCACAGCAGAGCCTCCTCCTGCAGTGCCTTAGATGGAAACAGTAGAACAGGGTTGGCATTATCGTAATTCCCTGCGTGGTTATGATACGGAATGCTTAGTATGCTAAGTGTTGTCTTCTCCTTTCTTTAATTTTTAATGTTTGCTTTTGAGAGATAGAAAGTGCAAGCCGGGCTGGGGGGGTGAGGGGGTGAGGTAACAGAGGATCCAGATTAGGCTCCGTGCTGACAGCAGGGAGCCTGATGTGGGGCCCAAATTCGCAAACTATGAGATCTTGACTTGAGCTGAAGTCCGAGGCTTAACCGATTGAGCAACCCAGTCGCCGCCCCCCGCCCCAAGTGTTTTCTTATATATTTTCTGGTTTTTGAGTTTAATGAACAGAATATAAACTCTTTTAGCACATGTGTCTTTTTAGTCTTCCTATTGTTGTGTCCTGTAAATATTTGTCGAATGAACTAACAATTTTCTTTTAAGTAACAGGAGTGATAATTTGTAGAAATATATCCCTGTTTAAAGAGATATTAAAGTATTCCCTAAACAAACATTTTGTTACCTGTTTCTGTCACTTATTTCTTACTCTTTATGGGAAAGAAGACAAGTAAACAGCCGTATATGCAAAGAGGATAAATTTAAATGGTAAAATTAATTGGAGGTCAAGCAGGAAAAGAGAATACTGATTTGGACATTTTTTGGATTGTGGGGAAACAATTTGGTTTGGAAAGGATTTAAGCTAATTTTATTCAGTATTTTAGGTGAAGTTAAAGACACTTCATGTGGGCTGCATAGCCTTTATCATTTATGATGTTTCTTCTGTTTCCCCTATCCCCTAACTTTTCTTCTGGTAAAATATATCCAGTTCCTTCTTGTATAAATCGGTGATACCTATGTTGAAACAGTGCTTCATGAATGAATAAGGGCAGATGAAATGTTGGTGAGTGTGTTCACAGGGTGAAATTCTTTAAACTAGTGTATTGGCCATTATAAATAGTAAGACAGTATTGATAGAATTAAAAGAAAACCAAAGGGCATAAGAAATTTTGATCAGGGATCAGAGTGTTATTACTAGTCACTTATGAATGAATGTTTTGAAAATTTTTCAGGTATTATCAAGCATTCTGATTCCTAGCATTTTTATTTCATTTAAAAATGTTTATTGTTTGTAATAATCTGTTCTTTGGTAAACCCAGATGCTTGATTATTGTTGTTCCCTTTGCACTGTATTTAAAACAGCTATAGAAAAAAAAATGTCGAGTATGGTTTTTCTTCTGTGTTGAGTGATGGCCGTCAGTTAGCAAAGAAGAGCAATATACAGTATCTTGCTTGTAGTAAGTCCTTGATAATTGTTGGTTGAATGATAAGTCCAGGCTGCAGATATAGTGCAGTTGAGAAGACGTATTTCAGTCTCTTATTTGCTCTTAGAATAAGCTGTGAAATAAAAGTCTGACAGTTGAGAGTGGTTAGCAGGTGTTGAATACAGGTATCATTGTTTACTAGATTTATTAGTTCTTTTTATTGAGGTATACTTTACATAGCCTAAAATCCACCCATTTGTAAGTATACGGTGTACTGATTTTCAGTCAATTTATAGAGTTTTGCAAACATTATCACAGTCCATTTTCATTAACCTCCCAAAATTTCCTTGACCATGTTTATAGTCAGTCCTTTCTCCCAGGGAAGTTAGCCACTGTTGTGTTTTCTGTGTCTAAATTTTTCTTTTTTTGGAAACTTCATACAAGTGGAGTCATACAATATGCAGTTATTTATTTTGGCGTCTTCGACTTACCATAACATTTTTGAGGTTTATCTGTGTTGTAGCATATATTAGTATTTTATTTTTTTCTTAAAAGTTTGTTTATTTTGAGGGAGGGGAAGGGGCAGAGGGAGGGAGCCACCCAGGCACCCCAGTAATTTGTCCTTTTTAATTGCTGGCTAATATTCCATTGTATAGATATGCCATATTTTGTTTATGAATTCACCATATGTGTAGACATGTGTTTTTATGTCTCTTGGCTAGATTCTAAGGATTTGGATTGCTGGGTCAAACGGTATATTTATACTTAAGTTTTTCTTTTTTTTTTCTTCTTTTATGCTTGATCTTTTTTTTTTTTTGAGTTTATTTATTTATTTTGAGGGTGGGGGGAGCTTGAACAAGCAGGACAGGGAGAGAGAGAATCCCAAGCAGACTCCATACCGTTAATGCAGAGCCTGATGTAGGCTTGAACTCGAGATCATGCCATGAGCCAAAATCAAGTTGGATGCTTAACTGACTGAGCTACCCAGACGTTCCTCTTATGCTTAAATTGTTAAAAAACTGACAGACTTAGGGCGCCTGGGTGTCTCAGTGGGTTAAGCCTCCGACTTTGGCTCAGGTCATGATCCCACGCCCATGGGTTCGAGCCCCACGTCGGGCTCTGTGCTGTCAGCTCAGAGCCTGGAGCCTGCTTCAGATTCTGTATCTCCCGTTCTCTCTGCCCTTCCCCTTCTCATGCTCCTCTTTCTGTCTCAAAAATAAATAAAACATTAAAAAAAAAAACTGACAAACTTTCCAAAGTGGCTGTATGGTTTTCCATTCCTGACCAGCAGTGTATGAGGGTTCTAGTTTCTACAAATGTTCAGAGAACACTTGGTATTGCCTATCTTTGTGATGATAACCAGTAAGCATGATAGTACATTTTATTTACTAATGATAAATGATGCTGACCACTGCTTCATGAGCTTGTTAATTTTGTTTTTTAAATTTTTACTAAGATATCATGAGTATGGTCTAGTAAAAGGAGTTTCATTTTGTATCCCACAGGCCAATTTAAGTGTTTAAAAATAGAATACAAATACATATAGATTAGAGCCCTTTATAGATGAGATTAACCTACTGGCTAGTGTCTCCACATGGAAGGCCCAATTAATACTAAGCATTTTTTTTTTTTTTTTGGGTTTAAGCCTGTGGTACCTTTTGCTTCCAAGTAATGAATGAGTCTTGCTGAGCTGAATAGGCCCTGATAATGGCAGTGAAGTCTATACTAGTTGAGTTATTTCAAAGCTACAGATCAAGTTGAAGTACTTCTGACTTAAATGTATGGCCTTTCATTGTTTCTTCATTCTGTTTTGTGCTGATACTTTCTTTTTGATTGTTTTGGATTATTTTGAGCATCTTGAGTAAGCTTATAAACGGATTTCTTTCATATTGACCCAACATTCATCTTTATAAATTCTTCTGTTTTACATAAAAATTAAAAAAAACAACAATTCTTTGAGCTCTTGGGTGGCTCACTCAGTTGAGTGATGTCAGCTGAGGTCATGATTTCACAGTTTGTGGGATTGAGCCCCGTGTCGCACTCTGTGCTGACAACTCAGAGCCTGGAGCCCATTTCGAGTTCTGTCCCTCCCTCTCTCTCTGCCCCTTCCCTGCTCATGCTCTGTCTCTCTCTCAAAAACAAATAAACATTAAAAAAAAACCATAACAATTCTTAGTATTAATTTTGTAAGTTGGTTCCTATGAGAGTGGGTAGCTAACTGGTGTTTTAAACACTGTGTTCCACTTCTCTTTAGCTTACACTTTCGGTACCTGTCCGAATTTCACATACAGATACAAATGTTACTACTTTATTATTCATAGGTGGCATTGGATATGGACTTGTGGGATTAAATTATGAGCAGAGTTTTGGAATTGAATGAAGACAGTGCTCTTTTCAGATGTAAAAGTAGCTGCCATATTTGTGATATTCTGTGTCAGGATATGACCTTACGGTTTGCCTTGTGTTTCAGTAGGACTCCTTTAGGGATCATTCTAAAAGCATGCTTATTGAAATAGAAGTGTTCTGTTTCACTTTAGTTTAGATTGTAGTTTTTGAGTTTTTATTAAAGATCACTCTAAATGGGACTTTTTTGAGCAGAAAGGAAAATTTAGGAAATAATTCTTTAGTATTTAAGATGCTTTAAGTTATTAAGCATGAATTTAAAAAATTTTAATTGTTGTGATAATCATTTTTCTGAAATGAAAGTGCACTGCCACGAACTTTGGAGCCTGCAAGATGTAGGGAAATGTTTTTGTATACTGAAACCCTTGCAAAAATATTTCAAGTATTAGATGTGTGAACATCAGTATGATTTAAAAAACTTTTTACCTTTTTAGGATAACTTACAGGGTTATAGTTTGTAGTAATTAGGACTTTTATATACATACATATGACTATATTTTATTGTATTACATAGTGAATAATGTTCAAGTTGAAGTTGAATGGTTAAAAATGATGTGTTGTGATTGACCAGTTTGCCTGTGTTGAGAGAGTCATATTAAAAATATCTTTTGTATGAATCATTAGATTTTTTTTTAAGGGCCACTAATTGGTCATACAGTCAGCATATATTGAAATTAGTAAAGATTAGAGGAAACATATCAAACTTGTTATTTTCTTTCAGAGAAATTAGATATCAAGTCAGAAATTAGGGAAAGAGTTCATGCAAAATTTAAAGTTAATATTGATAACCATGTTGTAGCTATTTTAAATTTAGCAAAATTTGTCTGGAGTTAACAGAATATTTGGAGTTGCTTTTAAGTATCAAAAACATGAACTTTGACCTTTTGTATTGGCTTCTCAGTGGTGATATTTCTCAAAATTACTGAAATTAATAATGCAGACGAATAATGATGAACTTCTCTCCGAACTTTAGATGTATAGCATGATGTTAGTTGCATCAGTGTGAAACAGTGTGACTTACATTTTTTCAAAAGAAGCAGTTTTAAGGAAGCTTTAAATTAATAATGCATTTACAAAAATTTTCCTACTGGATTAAAATAAGAAAATACACAGATATAGATATATCTGGAAATTTAAGAACTTACTACCAATATAGTTTATGTCTTGGTTATTATAGGTAATATTTTAATTTATATCTGCTAAATCCAATAGCTAAGGCAGTGGTTTCAAAATCTTGTAATACATAGCACTCAACTAGAGATCTTTAGAAATATTGATGCCTGGGGTGCCTGGGTGGCTTAGTCTGTTGAGTGGCTCCTAATTTTGGCTCAGATCATGGTCTTGTGGTTTCTGAATTTAAGCCCCACATCGAGCTCTGTGCTGACAGTGCAGAGCTTGCTTGGGATTCTCTCTCCCTCTCCCTCTGTTCCTCCTTGTCCCCCCGCCCCATGAATAAATACACTTAAAAAAATAGAAATTACTGATACCTGGCTTACAACCCCCAGACATTCTAATGCAGTAGGTTAATGTAATATGACCTGGAGATACTAGGAGTTTTAAAAGTTCCACAGGTGATTGTCAAGTGCGGGAAAGCAAGGGAACCACTGAGATGAGAGGTGCAATATTGTAATTTAAAGATTGGCAGAGAGGGCACTTGAGTCCAAAATGTGTCTGAGAAAAGGAGAATACTTATTTCTTTTTCTTCCTTTATTTTTTGGATAAAGCCAGAAAGCCAGAATTATCTGATGGAAGCCAGAATCACACCCAGGGTACTTGGTAGAAATGGTGTCAGATCCTCTGATTTAGAGTGGTCTGTGGTGGGGCAGTAATTTACATTTAAAAAGCATCTCAGGTGGTTCATGCCGGGTAATCTGCAGATCAAAACTTGAAAAACTTGTAGGTGTTGCTTCTTTTACTGACTTGACAAAACCAAAACCAAACAAATAATCAAGATCTCTTTGGGGGCGCCTGGGTGGCTTAGTCGGTTACTTTCGCTTAGGTCATGATCTCGCAGTTTGTGGGTTTGAGCCCCGCGTCAGGCTCTGTGCTGACTGCCAGCTCAGAGCCTGGAGCTTGTTTTGGAGTCTGTGTCTCCCTCTCTTTCTGACCCTCCCCTGCTCACGCTGTCTCTCTCTCTCCTAGAAATAAATAAAACATTAAAAAAACAAAAGATCTCTTTGGCACACAGAATTGTGTATGTGGAAAAGGCTGGTGAATGGAGAGATGCCAGTTTCTGAAATATCAAGGGTCATCACATTTTCTGTCTTCCTTTAGGGCTCCATAGGAATCAGACCAAGGTTTTTCTTTTTCTTATTTTAGAAGGAAATTAATTTGCTTTGCTGAGCTTTTCTGAAGGGAGAATCAGACAAGATAGACCAAGTAGAAATGGAAAAGTTTTTATTGTGGTAAAATACACACTGTATAAAATTACAATGTAGGAATGTTATTGCATCATACACTTTCATGAGAAATGTAGTCTACAGAGACTTATTGGCCTGGAAAATACATAATTTTGATGCTTCACATTTAATGGTGACAGGGAAATTAATGACAGGCTGTTTAATCAGTGACAGTGATTTCATTCAGAAAGAAAAATTTCACTAGAAATGTATGGTCCTTCAGAGCATAGCACCTAAAACAGACAGCATGGTGTATGTTTATCTGTGAATGTGCCTGTGTTTAAAAATTAATAAAAGCATACAAAAACTATTTTATGATCCTTTTAAAAGCAAGCAAAAAATAAAATGCTGTAAAATATTCAAAATCTTTATATTAAACTTTTGAAATTTCATTTTCAGAGCAGCCTTCAGGTTATTGGTTATATTATGTAACAGTCGTATTAACATGTTACTGTATAGATATTTTTACATGCACATTCTTTGCAATTTTGTCTCTTTACATCATTGAAAATCAGAGAAAACCAGACAATTCATACATAGTGGATAAGTTATCCACATTTTTCATTCTCTTCAGCATTCTATATCAGACTTCCTCTTGTGTGTCTTTTAATTTTGGTGGTTAAGGAGTATGTAGGTATTTTAGAAATTTTAAAAAGTTTGCATTTATTGATTTTTGTTATAATAGTTATAGCTATTAGAGGAATGGCAGTTGTGATTTTTGTCTTATTTTTAGTATTTGAAATCTTTAGCAGCTTACTTTTTATAGATTCTATTTTGTAGTTAATAAAATTGTAAACTTGTGCGGTCAAAGCAATATTAATTAGTATTTATGAGACTGTAGAGTGACACATAGTATCTTTAAAGCTCTAAAGATTTATGGCAGTTTGTACTTTAAAATTTATCTATCCTTTCCAAATTAGTAGTGAATAGATAACTAAAATGTGAAACAAATCTGAAGCTGGGTGGTCCTTCTTTCACTGACTAATACACCTCTGTCGCTATCTTTAAAAGTTTGTTACATGCCAGGTGCCAGGCGGCTGACTTAGTGGGGTGCAGGGCTTTTGATCTCGGACTTGTAGGTTCCAGCCCCATGTTGGGTGTAGAGATTACTTTAAAACCTTAAAAAAAAAAAAAAAAAAAGTTTGCTTCATATGATTTATTAACATTTCATTGGAAGTATTTTTTCAATTTAGAAACGTTTTGCAATCTGGTCATTAGACTCCTATAATACCTCCGTATTGCACAGGATGTTCCAGCATTTCTAAAAATTTAGCAGAATGCAATTTAATTTGAGACTTGGTGATTTGTGATATCATGTTCATGCTGAAGCACTTCTGAGGCATTAATTCAGTTATAACTGTGGAATATATGTTTCATGATTGCAACATTTAAAATTAAAAAATATATTCTTATAAATGTTTTATCTCTGAGAGAGAGACACACACACACACACAACATGAGCAGGGGAGGGTCAAAGAGAGAGAGAGACACACAGCATGAGCAGGGGAGGGTCAGAGAGAGAGGGAGATAAAGAATCTGAAACAGGCTCCAGGCTCCGAGCTAGCTGTCAGCACAGAGCTCTATGCAGGGACAAACCCACGAACCCACGAACCGTGAGATCATGACCTGAGCCGAAGTCAGACACTTAACCCACTGAGCCACCCAGGCACTCCTGCAACATTTAAAATTAGGAGTATGTTTTGTTAATGTTGTTCTCTTCTGGCTAAAGAATTTAGTCATAAAAGCAAGATGTTTATGTTATAGAAGAATGAGAAAACTTACCCAAAGGATTTTGCTGGTAGTTCTGAAAGCCAGTTTATGCAAATTTTTTTCATAAAAGCATATTTTTTTGTAAAAAAAGGGGAGCTGTAAAATTAAAAAATTTGAGGGCATTGCTGAAAACAGGTTTCCATATTGAAGACATTCCCAGAATAGAACACAAGATGATACAAATAAAACTAAATTTAGAACTAATAGTAGGAAACTCTAGTAAAAATTGGCTTATGATATTTCCTACAGAGGAAAGCCATAAGTAAGACACGGAATACATTTTTAACAAGTTAATTACTCAGTTTTTGGAGGAAAGTTGGTATGAGAGGATTTTATGACTTTATCATAGGTAAGTTCATCTTTTAAGATAATATGGAGAATGTAAGTTGCTGGCATAATATTTTACTATCCTACTTTTTTTCCTCTTATAAACAGAATTGTCCAGTCTGGTTCAAGTTATAACAGATCTGTGAAATGAAAGTGTAAGAATCTGAAAGTAGCGTACTTATTTCAGATAAGTTTTTGTAAACAAAATTCCATTAAAATAACTTTATAAAATGGATCTGGTTTAACCTGTATTAATATATGAAAAAACAAATTAATTGTTTTCCTTAAGAATTTTTTGTTTTTGTTTAAGATAGTAAAGGTGGGAAAAAAATGAAAGGAAATGCCTTGATAATTTTCAAATGTATTTTTAAAAACAGAATAGTATATTGGCAAGAACACTGGGCTTGGGGTCAGAAGAGCTAAGACTGGTATTAATTAATTAGATGTTTTATTATCTTCTTGACTGATAATTTATAAGACTATATCTGTCTTCCTCAGGGAGATATGAAGATTAAATTCAGTGGGAAACTAATTCTATATATTAGCGTTCTGTAAACTGTGCAGAACTTAAGCTTTATTTATTTATTTTTTACAGACAGTTGAACTATCTGTAAAATAGCCTAAGTTATATATAACTGTCTTCAGAAAGGTACGTGCAGACAGAAATCAGTCTCCTGATGTTAGCCTTGTTTTTCCCAAAGATGGGAGCTCATTATCTGGCACATATTAGTTTTTCTAAAGTATCAAATCACTGAATAAAAATTAGCATATTTATTTTTTAATTCTCTGAGGATAATTAGTTTCATTGGGTGAATATTTGTGTACATTCATTTTTTGGCTTACTGTATTCCAGCTGTCCGTTTTTCTCAGCTAAGGTTTATTCTTTTAGAATAGGTATGATACTGAACTATGAAAACAGAGTCTGGTGTTCTTATGTGATGTTAAATTTCAGAAATCCTGATATATAAATACTAGGAAGAGTCATGACCAAAATTTTAAACCTTTAAGTTATTCACTTGCAAAAGTGTTTTAAATAGGGTTTAAAAGAACATTTGGGTTTTACCAGTTGTTTTTATCTGTGGCTTGAATTTAGCAATGTTTGGCCTACTTTAAGTGACAAGAGTGAGCTTAGCAAGCAGATTAATTTTTTTAATCTTTTATTTATTTTTGAGAGAGAGAGAGAGAGAGAGAGCAAGCAACGGAGGAACAGAGATAGAGGGAGACAGAGAATCCCAAGCAGGATCCAGGCTCCGAGCTATCGGCACAAACCTTGATGCAGGGCTCGAACCCACAAATCGTAGGGTCATGACCTGAGCTGAAGTCGATTGCTTAACTGACTGAGCCACCCAGGTGCCCCCGAAACAACTACTTTAGAACACATCAGTGTGTCACTCTACTTGTGCCTAAAACAGTAGAATGGTGTATCATTTTCCTTTTTTTCCCTGCATATAAAAAACATGAATACTTGCAGGGTTCTTTTGCTAACTGAAATGCAACTATATCATATCTATTGTGTTGTATTGCTTTTTTCATTTATTTGGAGGCCACCCAATCAGAACCTATAATTCACCCAGTTCTTTTAAGGAGTATTCCATTGTATGGATTTGCCTTAATTCTTAAAGTTTTATTAAAAATTTTTAAGTTTATTTATTTAGAGAGAGCACTTTCATGGAATCATGAGATCATGACCTGAGCTGAAATCAAGAGTCGGACGCTTGATTGAGCCACCCAGGTGCCCCTGGATTTGCCATAATTATTTTACTATTTCAGTATTAATAGACATTTAGATTGTTTTCTTCTATTGTAGACATTGCTGCAGTGAACATCACTAAGTATTTTTGTGCATATCCAGAAATGGAATTGTTAGAGCATGTGCACATTTAAAATTCCAAAATAATCTTAGTTACCTTTTTAGAGGTAAATTGAACTCTCCCAATAGTAATACACATATTCCCATGTCTTTGCTAGGTAAATATCATCAACCTTTTGCATTATTTGCCAGTCTCATAGGTGAAAAAAACACAGTAGCTCCTTTTTTTTATATGCTTTTCAGTATTTGATTACTAATGAGATTGAGCACTTATTAATCATCGTTTTAATTCTTTTTAAAGACCCATCTCAAATATATTTTCTCTGTGAGGTCTTCTCTAATTCTTGCTTCTCTCTCTCTAACTCCAGGCAATGACTTTCTTTCTCTTCTCTTACTCTGTTGTAAGTTATTAGAATCATCATGTATTATGATTATTTACCTATTATGTACCAGACCATGAGCTCTTGTAAGGTTGTGACCATGTAGCATTCATAGTTTTTCTATATTTTATATCTCAGTTTATTGGAGATTTGGGAACTATAACCTAGTTTTTAGGTAACGGGGTATAAATATTTTAAAGGTAATTTCTTTTTTTCCCCTTAGTTTAATTGAGATAATAATTGACATATAGCACTGTAGAAGTTTAAGGTATACAACGTAATGGCGGTACTTAAATATATTGCAAAGTGCAATGCACATTACCATTATAAGTTAACATTCATTACCTCATAGTTATGTAGTATTCTACTTTATGTCTCTGCCCAGTGTCTAGCACAGAGCCTATGTATAGCATTTAGTATTTGTTTAGGAATTTTTATTAAATGGCTAATCTGATTCCCAACTGGGAGTCTAAAGGTTTGCTGCCTTCTTTTTTGCAGGAGCGGGGAGGATTGGCTCTTAATGTATAGGTTCTAGGATACCCCTTTGTTTTACAAATGAGGAATTAAGTCTGAAGTCTAAGTCTAATGTCTTCTCTGGTTAATGAGATATTTTTATTTCTTTATCTTACCCTACTAGGTGTTGTGAAACCTAGTACAGCTCCAAACGGGGTTACTTATGGTCAAGGAGAAATACTGATTTCTACTAAGATAGATGGCGAGCTTTTCTCAGTTCCTATAGGTTAAGCCTAACCAGTGGGGCTTTTGCCTGATAGCCTTAGCTCGTAGTCTCAAACCAATACAATTTATCCAGACTTCATTTGGCTCCTTCCAAAGAGCTGTGAGTCTTATGACCCAATCGACATAGACGTTTCTAATTGTAAGCACTGGTTGACTCCTGAGAGGCCTCATGCCTTTTCTTTTAGAGAATTCCTGAAACCTGTCCTAGCCGCTTTCCCAGGAAATGATCCCACCAAATCCCATTTTATTAGTGCCTTTTCCTGCCCAGAATAAAAGTCCTCATACACTTCGCTTCTCACTCTTGTTCCCTCACCTGTTCTTCCCTTCCTTTTTTCAGATACTTTCAATATTTCTCACCCTCGTTCAGTATATTTCTCACCCTGTTCTGAAGTTAAACATAATCACTTGCTTCTTCAAGTTCTTTGCCGAATGTTACTTTTATCTTTGTTTAAGTAAAAACACCTATCTTTTTCTTAAGGGCAAGTCCTCTCTAGTGGAACTTGTACCTTTTATTCTCTACAGATCCCAGTGTGGAGAGGACGGGAGGTGGTGTCCTTCTTACCTGGTACTGCGGCGCCTGTGATACCTTCTTGTTAAAATTCCCGTTATCGAGTCTCGTGTAGTTGGGGTGTACGTCTTGGCTCGCCCATTGAAGACACAGACTTCTGAGTCAGTCTTCCTTTCTGGGCAGGATTGTGCCACCATTCTAGGTGAATCAGTGTTTATGTGAATAGAGTACCCAGGACCCTGGCTTCCCGGTTTTCTTTTCTCTAGCGGTGATCTTCCCTTAACTCATTTACTCACTCTCATGCAGCTACTCTGGACCTTACCATTACTTGAAATCAGTTTTATCTTTGAGACCATTAATTTAAACATTCTGCTCCTGAGCTCCTATCCTTTTATTAAACCAATTCATTGATGCATTTGAGATCTGCGGTTCCTTGTCACCCCTCTCCACAGAACGGTTCCTTTATAACGGGCAGGTAAGGATCCGTTGTCTGTCACTTTAGACCTCTTGCCAGAATTCGGTTTCCTTGCCCTGCTGAATTGCTGTCATATGCATCTGCACCTAGACTTTGGATTCGTTTGTTTCTCTGGCCTGTGTGAAAGGTGTTCATTGAGCTCTGATGGAGAAAAAGGTTACCCAGATTAAAAAAAAATTCCTGCCCAGACTAGCGGTTCTGTGAATTCATGGTCTCTGTTTCTTGTACGAGCTGCCAGGTGGCAGAGCACTTCTGTCCCATTCTCCTTAGGGGCTGTTTTAAGCGCCCTCTTCTTTCTTTGAACAAAGTGTGCTCCGCAGATGGTCTTCTCACTTCATGAGAAAATAGAAGCCATCAAAGGAGATCCCTTAAATTTCCTGTTACTTGACTCACAAGTTTATCTGCTCTGTACCATTTGTGCTTCCTTTTCCGTCTCTTACAGTGGATGAGTGTCCATCATTCTGTCTCAGGCTGATTCTCCAGCTGTGCTTTGGATCTCATTTTCTCCTTTCATTGTTTAATTCTATTTGTCTTTCATCTTTTAATTTGGATTCTTTTTCATTTGGCTAACTGTGTTCAAATGTTTCACCTAAAACAAAAAAACAAACAATCCCTGGAAAGAAATCTGAATTCTGTCTCCCTTTTGCCCCTACCCGTCATCAGCAAAACAAACTCTTCTGTCTCACTTTCTGTTCACTCCTTGGCCCACAAAATTTCCCTCCCATCCTCTCCCGTCACTAACACTGCTCACTGCAAGATCGTGATTTCGTGAATCAGCAAGACTGATTTCCTTGCTGCTAAAACTATCATTTTATCAGATATTCAGAAGTACTTGATACTTCTCAAATTGCCCTCTTCTCTTGGCTTTTATGATAGTGCTTGGAGCACCTCTAGCTGTTTCTTTCAGGCTTTGCTATCTCTTGTCTGCTAAATGGCAGCTTATTATTTTCTTTTTACTCATTCTTTGCCTTCTCCTTAAGCTTGTGTCTATTTTGGGGACTTTATCATTTATATGTTGATAATTTCTATTTTTCCATCTGAAAGCTTACCTCTGTGCTTTAGGCTCATACATCAGCTAGCTACCTACTAGGCATCTCCTCTTGGCTATCCCAGAGATACTTAGAGGTCAACATCTCTATGATATTATTTTTGCCCCTTTGCTCTCAGATCTCCTTCGTTTCCTGTGGTCTAGCTTGGATGAAGCCAGAAATCTGGCCATTTGGGTAATTCATCCTTGACTTCGCATTCAGTCAGTCACTAGATCCTGTGAGTGTTGTCTCCAACATGGGATTCACTTCTCTCCCATTTGACTGCTACTTTCCCACTTCAAGTGCTTGTCATAGTTTTCTTCAGTTGTTAGGATATTCTCTTCCCTGTTATTCTTTCCCAGCTTTCTATCCATTCTCTACTCTTCCCACCAAACTACTTATAAGATGCAGATCTAATCATATTATTCCAAAATTCAGAGTACTTAAATAACTAATTTCCCATTTATTCAGGGAAAAGTTCAAAATGCTAATAATTTCTTCAAGATTTGTTAATAACCTGAGTTGACTTTTCCAACCCTATCTCTTGCAACCTCTCTTCTTCCTCCTAAATTTTACTCATGTTAAATAACTTGATTTGAAGCTGCTTTCTTCCCATTTCTAAGTTTTTTTTTTTTTTACACATAGATCTTTCTGCTTAGAATGAAAATGCTAACTCCCCAAATATTACTAATATGCAGTATGTGGAAATATTTCTGCCTCATTGTACTTAGTTTGGTTTGAGTTCAGATTTTGGATGGAGAAGACAAATATGTATTTACAGTGATATTTTAAAAGAAACTGACCTAGTTATATATTTAATTATAATGGACGGTTGGTTTATAGAAATCAGAAAGAGGATTCCCTTACAGAGTGTTCCTAGTGGGGATTGCCAGCGTGAACTCATGCTTCTTGTGAGATTTCTGTTATGAGAAGTGCGTATAAAATATGGCTAATGGAAAATGGTGATATAAGTGCTGTACTAAAATTTTCTTTAAAATATAGAAGATATTTTAAATTCTTAATGGTAGGTACTTGAAACTTAGCATATGGAATACAGGGTCTTTTATGTTCTATCAGTTGGGTTATGCGAATGGCACTCCTGACGGTACTGTTAGGAGGTACTGTTAGGAGGACGTGTGGCTCTCTTGCTGGCTCCGGCGGCGCGGACGCTAACGTGGGAACAGTACAGAGATGGTTAACGTGGCCCCTGTGCAAGGGTGACGTGCAGATTCGTGAAGCACTCCGTACTGTTATTGCTGTAGTGTACACCTGTCACTAATAGAACGCTGTATGTGAGCTGTACTGGAAGTAAAAAACAAAAAGGGCCTGTAGTTCTTACTGTGTTCCTGGCACTGTCCTGAAGTACTTATTAATTTGTTAGATTTCTGTTTCATTTTCTGGTCACATCAGAATGACATTTTCTTTAAAAATATTCTTTCTTTAGAAATGCTTAGTTTCAAACATTTAAAAAATATTATGGCTTTCTAAGTAAAACAGTTACTTGCCCATTTTTTGCAAATCCAATGAAAAATATGTTACCTTTCTGTGTTAAAGTCATATTGAAGTCAGAAAGTCAGAGTAGCATATATTGATCAGTATGATCTCACCAGTTCTTCGAGTAAGGTTTTATTTATTCTGTAGTGAAAAGATTTAATGTCTTAACATTTCTGTGTGTTGTCTCATTTGATGTAACAATCTGTGAAATATATAGGGCAGATATTATTCTTCCTATTTTCCTGAATGAGCACACTGAGGTTTGGAGAGGCTAAATAATTTGCTCAAAGGACTTCAGCTAATAAATGGCAGAGCTATGGAAAGATCTGTGCCGTTAAGAGTGCTAAGGTAGTATTCTTTCCTCATTATTATACCTATTTTCCACAGTACAAACTTGAAACTCTGTATAAGAAATTGGTAGCTATTATTTTTGGACAAGCTGGATGGTTATTTTATTTTTTTAATTAAAAAATTTTTTTAATGTTTTATTTATTTCTGAGAGAGAGAGAGAGACAGCGTGAGCAGGGGAGGGTCAGAGAGAGAGGGAAACACAGAATCTAAAGCAGGCTCCAGGCTTTGAGCTGTCAGCACAGAGCCCGACCTGGGGCTCGAACCCATGAACCGTGAGATCATGAGCTGAGCCGAAGTCGGACGCTTAACCAACTGAGCCCCCCAGGCACCCCTGGATGGTTATTTTAGAAAAGTAATTAATATAAAATGTTCTAACATTAAGAGGATTTCAGATTGTAGAGTATTTTTTAAAATCAGTGATTGTGCAATTTATTCTCCCCCATATCTTCTTAGGTTCAGGTTGAACCTCTCCAAAAGTAAGTTGTGGGTTTTTTACAGTTTTTAATTAATTAGTTTTTTTAATGTCTCCAGGTGGAGAGAATAGTTTTTTTTTTAATGTTTATTTGTGTGTGTGTGTGTGTGTGTGTGAGAGAGAGAGAGAGAGAGAGAGAGAGAGAGAGCTTGTGAGTGGTAGAGGGGCAGAGAGAGAGAGGGAAACACAGATCTGAAGCAGGCTCCAGGCTCTGAGCTGTCAGTACAGAGCCTGATGTGGGGGTAGAACCCTCAAACCATGAGATCATGACCTGAGCCGAAGTCAGACGCTTAACTGACTGAGCCACCCAGGAGCCCTGAGAATAATTAGTTCTGTATGGTCTACCCTCACTGGAGGGTCTACACTGTGATGGATAATTCAAGAACAGTACATTATCCAATGATCACTTCTTATTTGTAAGCCTTTCAAGGGCTTGTGTGGAATATTTTGAAGATGGACCTGTGTGGAATTCTGCAGATTACGCTAATGGACCTGCAGTCTGAATCCTAGACTTGCATGTGTCTCGTTTTCCCTTCTTGGCATGCTTCCCCCGTCCCCCCTCCCCCCCCCCCCACTGGTGATGGGCAGCATATCTCCCATATTATTGAAAAGGATTACTATAAGGAGAGCTGCTGTTACTCTTCCTCTCAGACTGGTTTGCTCTCAGTGGTGGATTTAAATTGTGACATCCTCATTTTTTCTCTTCTAGGTCTGGCTGGAAATTAGTAACCATGTCGTTTAAAGTAAAGGAGATGAAAGAAGTGGTCTGTCTGTTATTTATGTTTGGATAGCAGAGTTAGGGAGAGGTTGGTGATGATTAAGGAATTACAGTATCTTTAAAGGCCATTAGTATTTGTTAGTGTAGATTCTGTTTGCTGATCTTTCAGCGGAGCATACAACTCTTGATCTTGGGGTTTGAGCCCCAAGTTGAGTGTAGAGAATATTAAAAAAAAAAATCTTAAAACAAAACTTCATACCCATTAAAAAACAACTCTTCATTCCTTCCTCCCGCTGCCCCTGGCAACCAACCTTCTACTCTTGGTCTCTATATGGATTTGACTACTCTAGTATCTTACATAAGTAGAATTGTGTAGTATTTGTCTTAGAGTATTTGTCAAAAGGCTTATTTCCCTTAGGATAACACCCTCAAGGTTCATTCATCCATGTGTAGCATATGCTAGAATTTCCTTCTTTTTCAAGTCTGGATAATACTTCATTGTATGTATACCAATTTTGTTTATCCATTTATTCGTGGATGGACATGGGTTCCTCCCACCTTTTGGCTGTTGTGAATGATGTTGCTATGAACACAGGTGTACTGTATTCTGTAAGACAGAATTTCAGGTCTTTTCAGAATATATCCAGAAGTGGAATTGCTAGATCATATGATAATTCTATTTTTAATTTTTTGAGTAACTACTGGACTGTTTTTCCATAGTGGCTGCACCATTGCACGTTCCCATCAGTAGTGCACAAGGATTCCCATCTCTCCACATCCTTGTCAACACTTGAATTTTAAGGGTTTTGTTTTTGGTTTTGGTTTTGGTTTTTGGGGGTTTTTTTTTTCCTTTGTAGTAGGCATCTGAATAAGTATAAGGTTCTTCTCATTTCTATTTTTCTTCTGCTTGTAGGCTTAAATTGTTCTTTCTCAGGTTTTTCCTCAGGAAGCCTAAATTGTTGAATTTAGATTTTTCAGATGAAAACTTGCATTTTTAGTATAAATTTCTCTTAAAGACTGCCTTTGCTACCACCCACACATTTCAAGTAATTGTAATTTCATTTTTATTTGATGACACCTTAATTTTT
Source organism: Proteles cristata cristata (assembly GCA_017311185.1). Classification (NCBI taxonomy): domain Eukaryota; kingdom Metazoa; phylum Chordata; class Mammalia; order Carnivora; family Hyaenidae; genus Proteles; species Proteles cristata. The sequence goes on from JAESUZ010000334.1 coordinate 283,823, forward strand.
GAAATATATTTTTGCTGTATATAGTATTCTAGGTTGATGGTTTCTGTTTTACTTTTGGTACTTTGACTCCATTGCTCCACTGTCTTCTGACTTGCATTATTCTTTTGTTTATAATGTTTGTTTTTTTTCAGAGTTTTTTATTCTGACTGGTATTAATCAGTTTGATCATGATGTATCTTGTTTTCTTCATGTTTCTTGTTTCTGGCTTTGTTTGAGCCTCTTGATCTGTATAGTTTTGGTTTTTGTCACTTATAGAGTATTTCTAGCCCTGATTGGTTCACATGGTTTTTTTTTTTGTTTTTTGTTTGTTTTTTCTTCTTCTTTTCCCCTCTCTGGTGACTTCCAGTTTTATGTGTATTCGGTTACTTCACGTTGGCCCACAGCTTACTGATACCCACTTATTTTGGTCTTTTTACTACCCCTGTGGGTTTCGTTATGGCTAATTTCTGCTGTCATGTCTTCAAGTTCTGTTGTCTTTTCTTCTGCAATTTCTAGTCTTCTGTTAATACCATCCAATGTATTTTTTCATCTCACCCATAATATTTTTGTATCTCTGGATTCTTTGAGTCCTTTTTTATGTATCACATGTCTCTACTTAACATTCAGTGTTTTCTAAATCTCTTTTATTTATTGTGGTAAATATACATAACATGCAGTTTACCGTTCCAACCACTTCAAGTGTACAATTCAGTGACACTAAGGATTACATTCACGATATTGTGTAACCATCACCACAGTCTTTTTTTTTAAGGCAGTGTCTGTTGCTGTGTGTGGTTGACCACGTGAGTGGTTTTGGCTTATAGGATGTGAACAAAAGGGGCTTGTGAGTGGCGTCGAGGAAAAGTCCTTATGGGGAGCTTGTATCCTTTTCTTGTCATTTCTCTTTAATGGCAGGTGTTGGTGCTTGTTGTCTTTCATCGTGAGGTGGAAGCAGTGAATTCGCGTTGATGGCAACAGCTCTGATGATCCTGGGAGCTGCTGTGTCCACCCTGAACTTTTTTTTTGTTTTCTTTTTTTGAGTGGTACAAACGGGCTTCATTGTTTGTAATGGGAAGTGAAAGAGAGGAGGGGATATGACAGCTTCAGCTTCTGGGCCAGTTCCAAAGATTACATCACTGTCCTTCGAAAGGACCCTTAACTGTTTTAAAGCAGACATAAAGGCACTAAGGGGCATTTTCTGTCACTTGCAGCTGACCCCAATTCAAACCTATACTTAAGAATTACCATCATTTCTTTAATATTGTCAAAGAAGTAACGTTTTTAGAAATGTGCAGCAGCAAAGGGCAACTTGTTACTTCGATGGCTTTAAAACATTGATAGTTACCCGTATTAGAATTCCTTTTATGAATGTGCTTGTGTTTTACAGACATTTTATTTCCTGCATGTCTTTTCCCCAGCAGCCCTGCAGTGTTGTATTATTGTCTCTGTTTACTCTTATTGAGGTTTAGAGAAGGAAGTTATGTAACTTGGTAGTGATGGAGTTCATCTTCCATTTCAAATCGGACTCTAAATCACACACTTTTTTCACTAAGTCGTGCCTTTTCTAATGCCTCTCTTTTATATCTTTATTTCTGAGACTCTGGTTGGCAAATTAATCTAGGAGGCACCCTGTACAAGTGACTAATTGTTTCGAGTCACTTACTTCTTTTGCTTATTAGTGAAGAATGAGAAGTTAAAATAAACTTTACTGCAAAGTTGAAAACCACCATAAACCCTAGCCTAGTAGTAATTCAATCTTAAAGGTTTCTGTCATAGATGATGGTTATTCTGAAGGCCTCAACCTAGCCTTTGTTCAAGTCTTCTTCATCAGTTAAAGTTTAAAGTATGGTTAGCTTTAAATTACTGTACCTATGATCCAAGGAAAACAGCTTGAATCTTCTAGTTTATCTCAGTTTCTTAACTCATTGAGTAGCTTTAAAATTTTTTTTAAACATTTGTTTATTTTTGAGAGACAGAGGCAGAGCGTGAGCAGGGGAGGGGCAGAGGGAGAAGGAGACACAGAATCTGAAGCAGGCTCTAGGCTCTGAGCAAGCTGTTAGCACAGAGCCCGATGCAGGGCTTAAACCACGAACCTTGAGGGGTGCCTGGGTGGCTTGGTCGGTTAAGCGTCCGACTTTCGCTTAGGTCATGATCTCGCGGTTCGTGGGTTCGAGCCCCGCGTCGGGCTCTGTGCTGACTGCCAGCTCAGAGCCTGGAGCCTGTTTCAGTCTGTGACTCCCTCTCTCTCTGACCCTCCCCTGCTCACGCTGTCTCTCTCTCTCCTAGAAATAAAATAAAATATTAAAAAAAAAACCCCACGAACCTTGAGATCATGATCTGAGCCGAAGTCAGATGCCCAAAGAACTGAGTCACCCAGGCACCCCAGAGAAATTCTGATGCAATTTTGGTTTTCATTCTTATTGTAGTATTTTATTATTACATAGTAGAATTCATAGGATAAACACATCACATGTTAGGAGCTAAAAGTGTCAAGAATTACTTGAAATATATGACCACATAAAACATTTACTTCTTAAAGAAATTAAATTTTTGTAATCTGTTCTGACAATATTTTTAAAGCCTGGGTGTTCCAGAACCTGTTTAACCTGTTACCTCTTAAGGGCAATGAAGACTGATTGCATACCTGAAAAAGAAATTCACTAATGGAAGAGACAGATGCCAGAACTATTGAGAATAAGTCCTTGTTTGTGTGACCTTTTAGTTTGTTGGACCTTTCTTTTTATTTTTATTTTTTTGGTGTACAGGAAATTAAATGCTATGGAAGGATTTGCCATTCCCAGCTGATCACATGTTCACTGTGCTATAGAATTTCTTAATCCTACATTTATAATTTTACAAATCCGGCATGCTTTTTCTCTTTAGTAATTGACAAAGTGTAGATTTATGTTTAACAAAGAAAATAATTTAAAATTGGTAATACTAGATATACAAATGTATAAATTCTGAGTGTTCTTCATTTGTTGAGATCTACTAAACATCTTCTCTTCCGCTAACCTCTGTTAATTGGATACATGTAGTATTTTTCTTCTTCTTTTGCTTTCACAGTACTTAACCTACTTTTTAGTTCCTCAAGTTTGAGCACTACCAGTTGAGAGTGGTCTTATTGAGTAGTTCTTCTCTCTTTCTCTCTCTCTTTTAAAGTATAGTTGACACAATGTTATATTAGTTTCAGATGTAGAGCAGAGTGGTTTAGCAATCCATTCTGTACATTGTGCAGTGCCCGGCATGGTGAGTCTGTCATCAAAGTTATTACAGTATTATTGTCTATATTTCCTATGGTGTATTTTGTATCCCTGTGACTTATTTTATAACTGGAAGTTTGTACCTCTTAATCCCTTTTAAGAGAGCTGTTTTAGAATGTATCTAAAAATGCCTCTGGCCAGTGTGGTAGCCATTAGTTGTAAGTGGCTAAGTCAGTTAAACTAATTAAACTAATTCAGTTCCTCAGTTGTAGTCGCCTTATTTCCAGTGTTGGGAAGTCACATGTGGCTGGGGCTCCCATGCAGGACGGCACAGAGAACGTCTTCGGAGTTACTCAGCTAATCTGATGGTGGCCTGAAGAAGGCGCCCAGTGTGAGTTTTATGATTTCAGTTATGTCATTTAATAATGTAATTAGCAGTCTTAATTTCTAGCAGAGGCCCCTTAGAAAAGTAAGGTCTTTCATATCTCTCATGTCTTTCTTACCAGTCTATATTTCGATGAACTGTTTCTCACTTTATTTTCAGGAAATTTTTAGAGTGTTGCTTAGTTAACAGACACGTAGGATTTGCTCCTTTTAAATGGCTTGCCAGAAAAAATTTTGTATATCATTTTCGATGTTTATTATATCCTGACTATAGGAGTAATATATGGTTACTATAGAAAATTAGAACATGTAAAAACAATAAAAACTTATAACAACCCGAAGATAATTACTCCTACCATTTTAGATTGTTTTTGTTTTTACTATTTTCCTAATTTTGCTAATTTTAATTTTGTCTTTAATATGGTGGCATAAGGATTTTCCTATGATATTGTTAATTTTTTTATTAATCTGTTAAACAAATGTACCACAATACTGAATTAAGTGGTTTCCATCGTAATTTGTTTAACCATGCCCCTGTTTTTGGACATCATGTTCTGTGTAATAGTGCTCTTTGTTTTGTAGCACTGATTACAAGGGTGTGTTCTATAACTTGAATATAATCCTTAAAAAAAATTTTTTTTTACCCTTTTTAATATGTATTTGGTTTAAGTTTATGTCTTCTACTAGAGTATAAGCCACTTGAATTTAAGGACCATGCCTTGACTACCTTAGATCTTTTTTGCAGTGAGACAGGATATAAATAGTTACTTTATATTTGTATTTCTAATTTATAGCACTGTGCTTGGCATATAGTCACTCATTTATGTTTGACAAATTGAATTTAGATAAGTGGCTTGTCCCCTTCTCATAGATTTTTGCCTGTAGCTAAGAATATGCATGCAACTTTAATAAAAGAATAATTCAGTTTTTTTGGACACATTCCTTGAGTTTAGGGAGTATAGTCTCATTTGTAATTACATTTTCCCCCTTTTTCTGCAGCTCTTTTCATGGGAGAAAGGTTTGGTTATGCCATTTAAGGAGATGAATAATTTTTCAAGGAATTCATGTTGAAGCATATTTGCCTGGGTTTATCACATGCCACAGTATGGTTTAGCTATTTGAAGAACATCTTTTTTTTTTTTTTTTTTTTTTTTTTCATTTCTAGGAGAGAGAGACAGCGTGAGCAGGGGAGGGTCAGAGAGAGAGGGAGACACAGACTCCGAAATAGGCTCCAGGCTCTGAGCTGGCAGTCAGCACAGAGCCCGACACAGGGCTCGAACCCACAAACCACGAGATCATGACCTAAGCGAAAGTCGGACGCTTAACCGACTAAGCCACCCAGGCGCCCCTATTTGAAGAACATCTTTAGTGGCAAACACAAAACCATGAATCCTGGGTGCTGGGATACTGGCCACATTTAATTATGATACAGCTTTGTAACTTCTAGAAGTTGATTTCAACTATGTTCTAGTAACGGAAACATGAAGCAAAATTAACAATATGTATAGTTAATATTTTGTTTTCTAAACTTATTGGATTTGATGATATAAAATGTTGAGGATACGGGTCCTTATTTTATGCATGAAATATAGCGTGCTATATTTTGAAAATTCTGTTGGTGCCAGCAAATGTAGTCCTTAACCATTCATATGATATTTTAAGTATGCTTAGCAGGAGTGAATAATAGTAACTAAAAAGCTAGTATATGCAAAGTCTGAATCAAATTTCATTATAGAACATGTAGACAAAACACAGTCAAAATTGGTATAAAGAGAGCAGCAAAACCAAAGACATTTTGGTAATGTTTTTAACTGCTACATTGAACAATGAGAGCATCATTGTTATTCTGAAATACAAGTTATTGGCTAGATAGTTTTTCAATCCATTTTTAATATAATATATTTTAGTCAGTCAACAGTATACCCATTTCATATTTCTATATTAATACATTTAAGTCTACTTTATTCTTCTTAATAGCTCTGCAGTATTCTATTAGATGTATTTTTTCTTTTCCTTTTTCTTTTTTTAAAGTAGGCTTCATCCCCAGCACAGAGCTGAACACAGGGCTTGAACTTAAAACTGTGAGATCAAGGCCTGAGTTGAGATCAAGTGGTGGACTCTTAACTGACTGGGCCACCGAGGCACCCCCCCCCCCCCACTGGATGTATTTTACAAAAAGGATATTCTTACAATTATATATTTATATATTTATGCAAGTAGTAGGAAAAAGCTAGAATTAATTTTTGTTATTTCAGACATTTCAATTAGTGTTATATAATTTTACAATAAGAACAAAATAAAATTTATGATAATGAAAAACTTCCTTTAAAAACTTGGTTAAGTATTTGAGGGAATAAATGAAAGTATTCTCTCACTTCCTAACACCCACCAAAACAAACTCCAAATAGTCAAAGAGGATAAAGGCTAAATGAAAAACCATAAGCAATGGGGCATGTGGCTAGCTCAGTCAATAGATCATGTAACCCCTCATCTCAGGGCCATGAGTTCAAGTACCATGTTGGGCATAGAGCTCCCTTCAGAAATAAAATTTAAATAAAGAGCTGTTATCTTAAGCCTGTAAACAAAGTAAGTGATGCTGTGTACATGCCCATTTGATCTAAGAATAATCTATAAGAAAGCGTCCATAGAGAAAAAAAGTTTTTATTTGCTGAAGGTGAACAAAACTAAAAGAGAGTTAAAAGATAACAAAGTGAGAAAAAACAAAGGCCCAAAAAAGGTAGAACATGTACTAATATTCTTAATATAAAGAACGTATTGGGGCACCTGGGTGCCGTGTTGGTTAAGCATCTGACTCTTGATTTCAGCTCAGGTCATGATCTCATGGTTCCTGAGATGGAGCCTCACCTTGGTCTCTGTGCTGACAGCGTGGAGCCCGCTTAGGATTCTCATTCTCTCATTCTCTCTCTCTCTCTCTCTCAAAATAAGTAAATAAACTTAAAAAAAAAGAGCTTATATATTCACCATACAACCTTAAATATCAAAAGAAGGTTTTAAAGAATTTAGTTCTCTGAAGGCCATAGTTGTGTCTAATCTATGGAGTTTTTTTTTAATTGAGGTATAGTTACCTACAATGCTACATTAGTTTTAGGTGTGCAGCATAGTGATTTGACAACTTTACCAGGTATACTCTGCTCAGGACGAGTATAACTACCATCTGTGATCTTCTAAGGTACCGTTAGCTATATTCCCTGTGCTGTACCTTTTGTCCGTGTGACTTATTCCATAACCAGAAAGCCTACATTTCCCATTCACTTTCACTCCTTTCTACTGAATTCTTTTTTTTTTTTTTTTTAATATTTTTATTTATTTCTAGGAGAGAGAGAGAGACAGCGTGAGCAGGGGAGGGTCAGAGAGAGAGGGAGTCACAGACTGAAACAGGCTCCAGGCTCTGAGCTGGCAGTCAGCACAGAGCCCGACGCGGGGCTCGAACTCACGAACTGCTAGATCATGACCTAAGCGAAAGTCGGACGCTTAACCGACTAAGCCACCTCTACTGAATTCTTAATTTTCACTTGTTTCGTTTTTAGGTTGTAGAGTTTTCATTTGATTAGTTGATAAAATATCAGGTTCTCTGCTGAAATTCTCCCATCTTTGAACACATTAATAGCAATGACTTTGAGGTTTGTGTTAAATTTCTGGATTTCCTTTGGCTCTGATTTAAAAAAAGATTCTTCTGGTTTTATGGTATTTTAATTTTTATCTTGTATGACTGCTAATGTTTGATTGACTGCTGGATATTGTGTGTGGAAAAATGTTGAATTAGGTAATGTTAACTTTCTTCAGGGAGATTTATATTTTCTGTCAGGTTTGAGACAGACCACCTTAATCTCTTCAGTGATTGAACAGAGTTGAGGCAGATTTTCAGTCTTTTGAGGGTTGGTTTGTTCCTGTTTTTTATTTCTGAGGTATAGCCCTTTAGCCTGGACTTTTTCTTCTTTGTGAGTCCCAAACTTTAATTTTTATGTTCCCAATCTGATGAGAGTTCTGGAAGCTTTCTTCAGCTTCTCAATTTCCAAGTTGCAGCGTTCATTGTAGTCAACTTTAGGCTTATGTCCTTGCCCCGTTCCCTGTTTTCTTTTAATCTCAGCAGTAGAATTAGCTTACAAGTTAGCCTATCATTGGTAGAGGTAGAAATCCCCTTGTTATATTGTCCACATATTACTTGTTTCTTTTTATTTTTTATTATGTTTGTTTATTTTTTGGAGAGAGAGAGTAGGGGAGGGGCAGAGAAAAAGGGAGACGGAAGATCTGAAGTGGGCTCCTTGCTGACAGAAAAGAGCCTGACATGGGGCTCAAAACCTCGAGCCTCAGATCATGACCTGAGTCCAAGTCAGATGCTCAACTGACTGAGCCACCAGGCACCCCTGCTTGTTTCTTCTTAAAGTTTTTAGGGATTTGATATATAACAATTAATCTCCTGCTGAATTCAGAGCTGGTTGAGAATTGGAGGAGTCTAGACAGAGATCTGAATGTCCTATGTATTACTGGTAAAATCTAGGACACAGGACAGATGAGTTCATGGTCATGAATAGATTTGGACTCTCCCAACAGATAGGTCTGTCTCACAGAGGTGGAGTCTTCCTTGCTGTGTTTATCCAAACAATGAGAGTAGGTGAGAATTGGTGTGTATTGTTTATAGGGATCGAGATTCTAGAAAATTAATTTAGTGTAACTTTTGTGATCACTAAGTATCTGCTATATACAATTTAAGATTCTTCCTTCAATAGGCCTTATATTTTTATAAATTATGGCCATAGAGCATGGATTTATATTTAAGTTGTAGTGTTGCGCACGCCACAATATAAAACATTGTTTCTTAGTCTCAAGGATAATAATAATGGAATATTTTGTGGTGATTATGCTTTCAGTATGATGACCTTTATATAATCTAGTTATTTGTCTTTTACATTTGGAATTTCTATGAGTCTTTGCGTTGTCCTCAGAATTCTTAGTATTGCATATACCACAGTGATGTTGGCAGTATCTTTTATGAGGTCTGAACCACATGACTAAGCAAGCACAGTAAGTATAGGAATCTACCACTTAGAACTGCTTGACTTTTTTTTAAAGCTTTTTAAAAAAAAATTTACTTATTTGTTTGAAGAGAGAGAGAGAGAGAGACAGGGAGAGAGGGAAAGAGAGAGAATCCCAAACAGGCTCACAGTGTCAGTAAACAGCCTGACGTGGGACTCGAACTCATGAACTGTGAGATCATGACCTGAACCGAAATCAAGAGTCAGACACCCAACTGACGAGCCAGCCAGGCACCCCAGAACCGCTTGACTTTTAACCCCCAAGTCCCACTTTAACCTGTTAAAAAAAATTGTAAGTTAAGACTTTATAGTAACAGTTAATGTCATATTTAGTATTTTCTGAAGGTTGAAGTTTGTGGTAAAACCGGGTAACACTAATATAGTCAAGCGACTTCCCTTAAAAATAATTCACTGAATTTTGGGATCAGATTACTGTAACATGGACTAAGGAGAAGTGAAACATACTGATACTTATTTAGGGAGATTTGCCAGGAAAAGCCCATCTTGGTTTGACTTTTATTTTGCATTAGTTCAGACCATTCATAAAATCTTTCAAAGAAAAAGTTTTGACATAGCTTTTCTTTTAAATGATTGGCTTTGTACTTAGGAATATTAAACTACATTTTTGTATTTTATATATTTTTATTTTTGTGATTTTTTTTTTTTTTTTTGGTTGAGGCAAAGGGCAGATGACTGAAATAGGTTTTCAGATATAGAACCCCAATGTGTAATATTATTTCTTTTGGAAATTAGCATTTGTTTTATACATTTGGATTTCATTTACCATCAGAGATCCAGTGTTGTTAAGCTAGATGGAGTCATGTGTGTAAGTAACTTAATGATTGTCAAACTATGCCTATGAATACATAATATATGTATGTTTTGGGTTAAATTCAGAATGTTTGTTATTTAAGAATTTCTTTAAGATCATGTTTTCTGTCTTTGGTGTGCAAGAAAGGAAGGTCATCTATATTACTTGGTGGCATAGGAGGAAAAAAAACATTTATAAAATGAGATGTTAGTGATTTGACCACTTCATGTATAGAAACCGTAGGATCGTTTTGCAGATTTTTGGGTTACACTTTTTTCTTAAATACTAACCATTTGGTATGTTTTATAATACTGTAAACTAATTGAGATCATTGTGGTAGGTTTAATTATAGGTTTAGTAGTTTCTCAAGGAAATGTGGTAATAAAATCAGAGGCCTTAGTTAAATATGTCCCTTGATTTGCACTATTGACCTTTTTGAATCTGAGTTTACTGTTACGGCCCCCCCCCTCCCCCCCAGAAGACTTGCTTTCTCTATGTATTTATTTGTAGTTTTCAATCAAGTCTGATAACAATTCTTGTCTCTTAGCGTTGAGTGTTTATACTGTATTTTCCACATGCTGTTGGCAAATGTTGTTTTAGCTGCTGCAGTAGTACAGTTTGCTTTCTGATGGAAATCCGGTTTGCTCACCAAGCTCCTCAGAGCAGGGACATTAGCTCATTTGTTTATGCTGTAGACATATTTATTGAAATGATACGCCAGAGCTATCAAATTAGCACTAGAGGTCTTTTTACCTACTTAAGTATACTTGCTGTGATTGAGAAAGTGAACTTATTTTGTAATTGTATCTTAAGTCCTTTGTGTCCCAAGGACTTTGTGTACATTTGGTGTAATAAATATGTATGTAGCAACTACCCATGCCAGGTCCTGGGTTAGGTCCTGGGAATGTTGCAGTGAACAAAAGAAAAATTCGCTGCCATTAGTTTACATTTCAATGGGCAGTCAGATAATAATAATTTTATTGTATATAAGATAGTGGTTTACGGTAAGGGAAAAAAGTAAAGCAAGGAGGAAGATATGAATATATAGAGTGTTGGCAGTTGAGATGGTAAGGTTTCTCTGAAAGCTAAAGACCTGTTGGAAGTAGGTCAGTTAGCCATGCAGATACATGGAGGTGATCATTTCAGACAGAAACCGCAAATTCAGAGGTTTTGAGTCAAGAACATACCTTGGTGTGACTTTTTAAAAAAACTCTTTAGGAAACAATTTTCCAATTTAAGAAAAAGTTTTCAAAACTTCTGTATCACTTTGCTGAGATCCCTCATTCAGGTTTTGTTAATTGCCCAAATTATGTTCTTTAGACCAAAAGGATCTAATCCAGGATCATGCATTACCTCCAGCTTTCATGTTTCTTTAATCTCCTTCAATTTGGAACAGGTTCCCAATCTTTCTTATTTTCATGCTGTTCACAGTTTTGAAGGTTATAAACCACTCGTTTTGTAGAATATCCTGCAGTTTGGGTATATCTAATGTTTTCTGATTATTAGACCCAAGATATGTGTTTTTGGCTGCAATTTTACAGAAATGATATTGTGTTCTTAATCCTGTTTTGTGGCATACAATTTATCCAATTAGGTAGTGTTAATGTAGATCACTTGATTAAAGGTGATGTCTACCAAGTTTCTAGTTACTCCCTCCTCCTCTGTAACTAAGAAGTGTTTGTGGGGAGATACTTTGGGACTGTGCAAAATCATGTTTCTGTTCCTGCTTTTACTGATTGGTTTTGGTATCCATTGAAGTTTCTTACCTAAATTAATTTTTACTGTGAACATTGCCAAATAGTGGTATTCTCATTCAATAGTTCTTTTACGTTTTTTAGTTGGCATTTTACTCTAAAAGAAAGAACTCATTTGCTTTTATTTATATCAGAAATTCTTTTTTTATTCAATGGGTTAAACTTCATTATTGCCATTATTTTAATACTCAGATTGTCCCACATTTGCCACTGGGAGCCCTTTCAGATTGGCTTGCGTGCCCTTGTGATGTGATCCTATCAATCTTTGTGTATTTCTTTTAATGTTTATTTAATTTTGAGAGAGAGAGAGAGAGAGGGAGAGAGAGAACGTACGAGCACGAGTAGGGGAGACACAGAATCCTAAGCTGGCTCCAGGCTCTGAGCTGCCAGCACAGAGCCTGATGCAAGGCTCAAACCCAGGAACTACAAGATCATCACCTGAGCCAAACCCGGATGCTTAACCGACTGAGCCACCCAGGTGCCCGTGTGTACTTCTTTACTTTAAAAAAACAAAACAAAACAAAAACCAAACAGCTTTATCTTGAAATAATTATAAATTCACAGGAAGTTACAAAAATAATACAGAATGGTCCTTTTTGTACCCTTTACCCAGTTTCCCCCAGTGTTTATATCTTATATAACTATATTATCAAAATCAGGTTATTTGCATTGATAGGATGCATATACATAGTTTTATGCCACTTTATCACCTTTACATAGCCTTACTTTTGCCACAAGATGCTACAGGCTCATTTTATAATTTTCCTGCTCTACTCCTAGAATCAGCCATTTCTCTAAGGATCCTTAATTCCTTTTAAAGGAGAGTACTGTTTCAGAACCATGTTCTGGGGCCACCTGGGTAGTTTAGTTGGTTTAGTGTCCGACTCTGGATTTCGGTTCAGAACGTGATCTCCCAGTTCGTTGGATCGAGCTCCAAGCTGGGCTGGGAGCTGACAGCACGAGCCTGCATGGGATTCTCTCTCTCCCTATCTCTCTGCCCTTACCCTGCTCACACTCACTTGCCCTCTCTCCACCACTCTCTCTCAAATGAGTAAACTTAAAAAAAATTTTTATTATTTATTTACTTTTTAAAATTTTAAATGTTTTTTTTATTTCTGAGAGAGAGACAGCATGAGCAGGGGAGGGTCAGAGAGAGGAGGAGACACAGAATCCAAAACAGGCTCTGAGCTGTCAGCACAGAGCCCGACACAGGGCTTGAACCCACGAACCGTGAGATCATGACCTGAGCCGAAGTCGGATGCTCAACAGCTGAGCCACTCAAGCGCCCCACCCCCCTCCAAATTTTTTAAAAATAAATCTGTATGTCTCAAGCCCTCCCTATTTGCTCTAGCCACACTGCCCTTTTTAAGGTTTTAAAATCATGGCAGAGGTCAAATAAGTGGGAATGGGGTACAAGGTAGCCCTGGAGCAGTGACGGCTTTCACAAGGAGGAGTGTCTGAGCAGCACCAAAGTCTAATGAGTAGGAAGCTGGCAACATATGGAGGAACCAAGCAAATTAATAACTGTATGATAACAGGAATCAGCTTTTACTATTGGGAGAGGAGGTACAAATATGGGAAAAGAAGGAAGCTAGAATGAACATATGGTATTGGAATGGAAGTGGAGGTATCAGTCTGAACACATTGTTTTCAATAAAGATATATGGAAATATAGATGTAGACATGAGTGTACACACACATACCTATGCTTCCTTCATCTGTCCACTGGAAGAGTCTAAGTACAGAAATACTCCAATAGCAGTGGGCTCACCTAGCACCCAGAATGTGGTTTTGTTGGTTTTTTCCCCTTAAGTTTGTTTATTTTGGGAGAGAGACACACAGCACGCGCACATGTACCAGTTGGGTGAGGCATCTGGGTGGCTCAGCCCATTAAGCGAGCGACTCTTGATTTTGGCCAGGGTCATGATCTCAGGGTCTGGCTAAGATTCTCCAGCCCACCACTGCCCCATGCCCCTCCCCTGCTGGCTCATGCGCGCTCTCTCGCTCTCTCTCTCTCTGTCTCTGTCTCGCGCACGCTCTCTCTCTTTCTCAAAATAGGGAGTACGATGGAGATAGACTAGAGAGTGTTAAAGGTAGAAAAACTAATGAGTAGGTAAGAAATGAGAATCTGAGCAAACATAGGGGACAGGAGTGGAGAACAAAACTGAGACAAGAATAGTTTGCAGTAGAGAAGGAGCAAAGGAAAGGATTTCTGAACCTGACTTTCATAGCATGGCACTGCTTACCAGGTATAAAGTAGGTAAGGTACGAATGAGAACATGACTGATTAGGTTTTGGACATGTTGATTCCAAGATGCTGGCTAAATACTTATTTTCACATCAGTTTTGGAGAATATATTCTATGCTTGGAATGTGAAAAACAAAAATTTTTACCCTTAGGGAAGATAGTAAATGATTCTTACATTTAAGGAGTTATGATCTCCAACCTTTTTATTAATGTTTATCTTATTTTTGAGAGAGACAGAGCACGAGCAGGGGAGGGGCAGAGAGAGGGAGATACAGAATCTGAAGCAGGCTTCAGGCGCTGAGCTGTCAGCATAAGCCCAGTGCGGGGCTTGAACCCATGAACCATGAGATCATGACCTCAACCAAAGTCAGACGCTAATGGACTGAGCCACCAGGTGACTGAGCCATGTGAACTCCAACTTTTAATCTTGTATCCCATCAGTAAAAGATACATCCTCGAATAGATGTGTCTTTACAGTTTGTATATATGGACTTTATATTAAAATATTATGTGTATCATAAAATACACATAGAAATCTATAAACAGTGTTTTTTGAGATACTCATTTTATTATGGTACAAAACTTTACTTACTCAAAAATGCTTAATTCCTTTTTAACGTTTTGGCTTAACATTGTGTTTCAGTGATTTAAATACCAGGTTGGAAGTTCATTTTATTCTGCTACTGAGTTTTAAGGACTGTCACAATTTTGGGCCTTTTGTTTTATTTCACAAAGATACATGGATACAAGTGGAAGCATCATCAGTAGCTGCAGTTACTAAATCCTGATACTCCTTTTCCAGTTCTGTCTACCATTCGTACAACTGGTTTTTGTAGTTGTTGGCATTCACTTAGCAAATTTCTGTTTTCCCTGGTGAGGCCACTACTTGAAAATAAAACAGATGTGTTTAAAATCTGCTAAATGTCTGTATTTTTAACTGGGTCAGAAAATTATGTTTCCAAGTTATTAAAACACGGATGTGAAAGTTAAAGGCTTTAATAGGCAAAGCATGTTATTTGTAAAATTTACATATGGATAGAAACATTTCTAGACATCTTGGGAGTCAGAATACTTTCTCCATAGCAAAAATGTCTTCCAAAAAGAAAGTTTTTCTTTTCTTATTTATTGTTAAAATATCACCTTTACTTAGACAAAATCTATTATTTTTTTTCCAGAAATATCTGCTAGCATGTTAACAGGTATTGGTTATCATAGACAAGGCCACACATTGGAGTACTTGGTTTTTTTATAGAAGAAAAACAGTCATTCATCCAGAAGTTCAGTAACTGTTAAAAGTTCATTGGGACAAGATAGCCAGAAAACTTTTGTATGAAACTTTGTCTCACAAAGTATAAGAGTCTGTTACACTTTAACGATCTTATTTTCATAAACTTTACAACGTTGATGACATGTACTACTTCGCCCTCATAAGGATTTAACTTCTTAGTTGTAAAAACTTGTTCTGTGAATGATGCAGTGAATGAATTTCATTTGTAATAGTACGTAGGTAGTTGCAGAGGCAGTTTTAAAGTATCAGTGGTTACTACTAACAGGGTTTTTTTTAACTTTTCATTAAAGTAGTTTGCTGTTGAGAATATATTTTCTTCAGTTATAGATTTCCTCATTGCAACAGTATCTGACCATTTTATTTATTCACTCATTCATTCATTCATTCATTAAAAGGGTAGTGTTTTATTTTTAACATTTATTTATTTATTTTTGAGAGAGAGCTCATGCGTACGGGGGGAGGGGGCGCGGAGACAGAATCTGAAGAAGGCTCTAGGCTCTGTGCTGTCGGTGCTGAGCCCAACATGAGGCTTCAACTCACAAACCCTGAGATCATGACCTGAGCCGAAGTTGGATGCTTAACCTACTGAGCCACCCAGGCATTCCAGTATCCACCCATTTTTAAACTGATCAGGTTAGAAAAAGTGAGTACTTTCTTCCAACTGTATAGTAAACCTCTCTTATATTAAAATTTATTTTGTTACTCATTTCTTCAACATTTCAGTTATTCGTTTGTCTTCCAAAGATACCAGCCATCAAGAAAATACACTTTAGTTTTTTACTATATTGTTTTTCATATATTGTAGCCATTTGAAACAAACTTTAGTCAAAAGAACTAGTGTTTCCCAGTGCTGTGTGAATGTTTAAGAAAAATATCTTTTATTGATGTTAAACTAACAAAACAACAAAACTGAAACACAAAAGAGGCTTCCAAATATCATTAAATCTAATGGTAAACTTGGGTAAAGTAAAATTGGTGATGTGCTGGATAGAATTCAGACATGAAACATTATGCAAAGAATTATAGAGATTTTTTTTCCATATTCTTGTTTAGGTTTTAAATATCTTTCTAATTGTGGTGGCTTTGGCTTTGTTCAGTCATAGACATGAAATACAAATTCCTGAAAAGCTTTGTCTTCTGGAAAAATCATGTACCATAACTAACAAGGTTTATGAGAAAAAATAGGATAGGATCAGACTGTGTAAAACCTATGCGGCTTGTAACCAGAACACTAACAAAAGCAGTGACAATTCAGATAAAAACATCAACACAGAATCACAGACATTTGAATTTCTGCAGCCCTGAATCCTCAGGCTTCTGCTGTTTTCTTTCAGATTTAGGCCCATGAAGACCTTTACTTCCATAGGCACCTTTATTTTTAGCAAAGGAAAAATGTCTTATCTCTTTCATTTGAGCTTGTAACCTCCCTTGATAGCTTAATATCATGAACAGTGTAGGGGTCTTTGAAGCTACTATTTGTATCTTAGGAAAGCATTTTGGTGTGAATTTTGACTTTTTTTCATAATGTCTTATATTTCAAAGACTTTCTTTTTAATTTGAGAAAGCTTGCCCATCATTTAGAAACATTAACAGGGGCGCCTGGGTGGCTCAGTTAACTGACAAGTTGGTTAAGCATCTGACTTTGGCTCAGGTCAAGATCTTGTGGTTCATGGGTTTGAGCTCTGTGTTGGGCTCTGTGCTGACAGCTCAGAGCCTGGAGCCTGCTTTGGATTCTGTGTCTCCCTCTCTCTACCCCTCTCCCACTCACACTCTGTCTTCTAAAAATGAATAAACATTAAAAAAAATTTAAAAAATTTTGTTCTCAAAGGAGCTCAGTGTCCTTCACATGGTGAACCTAGTTAAATGTGATAATAGCCACGAAAATGTAAAATACTTACCAGGGGGTTTAGCAAGAAATATATAGAATATATATAAATAATACTTTATTGTAGGAAATCAAGAATTTAAGTTGATGGAGCAACCTACCTTGCTTTTTGGATGGGAAGTCCAGTCTTCCCAAATTAATCTGTTAATCACTATAAAAATCCCAGTTCAAGTTTTGGGTGAAGCAACACTTACTTGAATTCCAGAGAACTCTCAGGGAGAAGAAGAACATATGATTTGTAGGAGGCAGAACAGTGAAGTTTCAGGATTTAAAATAGGATATGTTTCAATAGAGATATGGACTGCTAGAGATAATAAAAGAGTAACTTTTTTGAAGTCTAAATTTGTTAAAGTGTGTTCTGTAGTACTTCATATCTTGAACACTTAGTGAATATTTAGATTTTATACTATATTATCAGTTACAAAATGCACCACAAAAAAATGTTAGAATTTAAGGGAAGAAAAGAATAAAACCACGTAACTCGATGATCATATCACATTTCTGTATTTGCTTTGTTGCATTTCCATTCAAAGTTTTTCATATGCATACTTAGGTAGAATTATCATACATTCAGTATATTCTATGCTTTTTTTAGCATTAATATTTTGTATTAGTTTTAGCATAATCTTTATAGCCATCATTTTTAATGGTTGCTTAATATAGCTCTAACAAGCCATAGTAAAATCTTAGTTTTTCTTTCCCAGATTTTTAGGTTGCTTTGAATTTAAATTCAAATTTAAATGCTATCATAAATAATGTTGCTCCTAACACTTATGTGCTGTAGGTCATCATTCCTAGATTTTAATTGGCTGAAAGAAAATTTCAAGCTGTATAAAGTTGAAGTAAGATTGAAAACTACTTAGGAATAAAAAGTTTGTTAAATAGATTATAAGTACATTCATAATAAAAAATAGGTATAATGACTAATAGTTTTCAGATTTAACTTTTGTTTCATTTGGCTTCATAAACAATACATGATTAGTTGTCAGACTAGCCCTGTGATTTAGATGTTGTATTATACAGATGTTGAAAATGAAATTTAAAGAAGTAAAATAGTTTTCTTTATGGAACACATTAAGTTAGTTATGTAACTTTTTTAAAATGTTTTTTTAATTTATTTTTGAGAGGCAGAGAGAGACAGAGAATGAATGGAGGAGGGACAGAGGGAGAGGGAGACACAGAGTCTGAAGCAGACTCCAGGCCCTGAACTGTCAGCACAGAGCCCAACACAGGGCTCGAACTCATGAACCACTAGATCATGGCCTGAGCTGAAGCCGAATGCTTAACTGAATGAACCACCCAGGCACCCCAGTAATGGAACTGTTTTTGGTCCCATCTGTTAGTATCAAAGATGTGCTGACAGGTTTAGATGTCAATGTAAAATATAAAACTTTTAACCCTACATCCCTTGAATTTAATCCCTGAATGCAAAATATCTATTTATGTGGTATCTAAAATATTGGAAGTAAAAATAAGTAACATTGAGTGATCATATGGATAGGGTCTGTTTGGAGATGAAGCTGAAATTTTAACTTCAAAACTTGTGGAAATTATTTTCTGTATATTTAGGTTCTTGGTGGGTGGAAATCATATGGGCAGACTTCTAGTTATAAAATGAATGAGATGGTTCTGTGCGTGTAATTAACAGTTGACTGGAATCAGAGATTTGGAGGATTGTTCTTGGTCTTTGACTGAAAATATGACTCAAGTTGTTTTACCTTCTAGTAAAGTAGGCACTAGTAAACAAAACTTTGTTTTACCTTCAAAATTTGAAAAATGCAGGAATAGCTCTATTGTTAGAGTGGTTTGACTGTCTCACTTTCTCTGTACATACATCCACAAAGATATAATAAATGTTGCCTTGTGTTATTGCCCATTATCTCCAACATTTCTATTATTATTACTAATAATATTATTATTATTATTGATATTAGTATTTTCTTTGTATATATTTGTTACCTTGAATGGGCAGGTTTTTTAGGGGGGCGTGTCCCACAGTCTATGTATGGTACTTAATTTTGTGAGTTACAGTTATGCAAAATATTTTTTAAATTTGATTTATCTACAATCAGAATAGCAACTTAAATTTTATCTGCTAGTAGCTTTTCAACTGAATACCAGTGTTAAATTAGGACTAGGATTCAGTCAGATGATGTATCAACCTGATAGTTAAAACAATTTTTTTGATGTTTGTTTATTTCTGAGAGAGAATGTGCGCCCACACCCAAGAGCATGAGTGGGGGAGGGGCAGAGAGAGAGAGGGAGAGGGAGAGGGAGAGAAAGAGACTGAATCCGAAGCAGGCTCCAAGCTCTGAGCCCTCAGCACAGAGCCATACGTGAGGCTTGAACTCAGGAATCACAAGATCATGACCTGAGCCAAAGTTGGCTGCTTAACAGATAGAGCCACCCAGGTGCCCCAACTATTCTGTAATCTTATAATGAGGTGGAAGGTAACTGATTTTCTGTTTTATTCTATAGGGAGTAGTAAAATATTATGTATTACTTGAGGAGGAAAACTTTTTTTAGAAGAAAAGACAATTTTGATTTATAAATCAAAGTAATGTAAATACAATTTGCTGTTAACTTTATTCATGTGTTTCTGAACATTATACTACATTATGAGCTGTACTTTGGTTCATATCTTCCTATTGATTTAATACTTTTAGAAAAGAAATTTAGAACCTAGTTAAAATACTAAAAATACTAATAATTACTGGGGCTTCCTCATGGGTAGCCCAGTTGGGTAAACAGCTGACTCTTGATTTGGGCTCCGGTCATGATCTCATACATAGTTTGTGAGATCAAGTCCTGTGTTGGGCTCCTTGCTGACAGCACAGAACCTGCTTGGGATTCTCTCTCTTTCTTTCTCTGCCCCTCCTCCGCTCTCACTCTTAATCTCCCTTTCTCTCTCTCTCTCAAAATGAGTAACCTTTAAAAAAAACAGTAATTACTTGAAGGAGCATTGAGCTGAATCCCAACCCTGCTATTTTCTAACTGTGCAATAATGAGGTCTCTAAGCTTAATTTCTTCAATTAAAAAAATGTTAATTAACACCTACTTCTACAGTCTACTTGGCAAATTCAGTGAATTACATGAAGTGATATTATAGAAAGTGTTTGACACAGTGTCTGGGATGCAAGCAGTCTGTATATCGTAGCTGCTTTATTATTACTAACACAGGACACTCTCACTATTAACTCTGCACTTAATATTTTGATTAATTCTTTTTCTAAAACATTGATCATATCAATTATGTGATTCTTTGCACATTAAAAAAAAAAACAAACCATGAAGTAGCTCATGAGTCTCTCATAGAGATTTCAGTTTCTTAGCCCCAGGACTGGGCCCAAGCTGAGGCCTGTGAGGCACTGGCCATGGGCACAAAACTGAAGGGGGTCCCAAAACCGATGCTGAGCAAGATAGAGAATGTTTTATGACAGTATTTTAAAAATGTAAAAAAAAAAGTGATGAACAAAACATAAACATCAAAATTTTAAATAAAGTCAGGAACTGGAAGAATGCTGTGCTGAGCCACATTGGTGTGTGAGGGGAAAAGGGCACTAGAAATCAGGAGCCTGTTCAAACACAGAGACTTTAGAAGGGCTTAGGACCTGGGTGCCTGGGCAGCTCAGTCGATTGTATGTCTGTACATTTTTGATAGACTATTTTTTGATTTCTGCTTGGGTCGTGATCTCAGGGTTGTGGGATCAAGCCTGGCATTGGGCCCTGCACTGAGCATGCAGCCTGCTTAGGATTCTCTCCTTCTATCTCTCTCCCCCTGGCTCATGCTTTCTCTCTTTCTCAGATTAAAAAAGAAAAAAAAAAAAAAGCCTTAAGGTCAGTGGGGATTGTATTCTTTATTCAAGGAGTTTCTCCTTCCCCTACAATTCAGAGTTCAGATTTTAAGTACATTTTTTATATAATTACTCATCTTTTTTTTTTAAACGTTTATTTATTTTTGAGAGACAGAGAGAGACACACACACACAGAATCTGAGGCAGGCTCCAGGCTCTGAGCTGTCAGCACAGAGCCCATTGTGGGGCTCGAACTCACAAACCTTGAGATCAGGACCTGAGTAGAAGTCGGGCACTTAACTGACTGAGCCACCTGAGATAATTACTCATCTTTAAGTGTTCTAAATATGAATGTTACTTTCTTAGAAACATATTACTTCATTAATGTACTATATATATTGTTTTAAGGCAGTAGGGAGTTTTAAGAACTCCTTTTACTATAGCTGTAGGTAGTTGAAGAGTTATATAAGCGAATAGGAAAATTGGTCTCATGCTTCATTAAGTTAGCTACTCAAGTTTTTATAGAGAAGGTAATTTATAGGATGTAAAATATGTGAGACACTTTCCCCTAATACTCTTTTTTTTTTAATTTTTAATGTTTTATTTATTTCTAGGAGAGAGAGAGAGACAGCGTGAACAGGGGAGGGTCAGAGAGAGAGGGAGTCACAGACTGAAACAGGCTCCAGGCTCTGAGCTGGCAGTCAGCACAGAGCCCGACGCAGGGCTCGAACCCACGAACCGCAAGATCGTGACCGAAGCGAAAGTCGGACGCTTAACCGACTAAGCCACCCAGGCGCCCCTTTCCCCTAATACTCTTATTTCTTATTTTCCTCAGTAACTTATTTTTCTTTAAAGATTCTTTTTTGTTAGATGACAGGATGCATTTAGCTTGTTGAATTTAATTTGACTGATCTTAGACTAAATATTATAACACAAGCATTAAGGATTTTAGTCATCTGATATTAATAAATGATAGCAGATCTATTAATATGACTTAGATTTTTCTAGGTGAAATGAAGAGTATACTGTAAAAATAACATGGAGTCTACATAAGATTCAAAAGTTTCTCCATGTGCATTTGAGTGGCTTAAAAATGTGTATTTTATTTGCTAAGTTGGATTTCTTTGCTCCCACAGGTTTTAGTTTTGTATGTGTATTTGGAATTGTGGTAACAGGAGGAGGAAATGTATTAATAGTTCATTTAAATAACATTTCCTGGTTACTTATCTGTATATGAGATACACAGAAATATGTTCCCTATTCGTTTGTTGTCTTAACTTTAAAACCTGGATGTTGTTCGGTATTAGAGGAATAGCTTTATTAACTTTAAGTTCAGTAATGTTTAAAATATAAATGTATAATAAAATTCTAATACTGTCACTTATAAACTGTTGACTTGGGCAAGTTTTTAACCTACTTTATAACTTCAGTTTCTATGCCTACTGATGCAGGTATAACTGTAGTACCTAGCTTATATTTTGTTATAAGGATTAAAATGTTGACAGCATGTAAAATGCATTGCACAGTACATGGCACAAACAAGTCAAGAACAGTTCCTTTTATTAATAACAAATACTACATTGACCCGTTACGTAATTTATGGCCAAGTTGGAATGCTAGGTATTATTTAAGGTCTGTGAGTGTGAACCAAAATAATGTCTTAAAGGTTTTTTTTAATACATACATTTTTAATTTTTCATTTGCTTTTATTATTTTTTAATAGCTTATTGTCAAGTTGGTTTCCATATAACACCCAGTGCTCATCCCCACAAGTGCCCTCCTCCATGCCCATCATCCCCCTTCCCCCTCCCCCCTCCCCATCAGTCCTCAGTTTGTTCTCGGCATTGAAGAGTCTCTCATGGTTTGCCTCCCTCCCTCTCCCCCATTATTTCCCCCCTTCTTCTCCCCCATGGTCCTTCGTTAAGTTCCTCCTAATCCTCCTATACATGCAAACATATGGTATTTGTCCTTCTCTGCCTGACTTATTTCGCTCAGCATAACACCCTCAAGGTCCATCCACGTTGCTACATATGGCCAGATTTCATTCTTTCTCATTGCCATGTAGTATTCCATGGTATAGATAAACCACATCTTCTTGATCCATTTGTCCGTTGATGGACACTTAGGCTCTTTCCATGTTTTAGCTGTTGTTGAGAGTGCTGCTATGAACATTGGGGTACATGTGCTCCTATGCCTCAGCATTTCTATATCCCTTGGGTAAATTCCTAACAGTGCTATTGCTGGGTCATAGGGGAGTTCTATTGTTAATTTTTTGAGGAACCTCCACACTGTTTTCCAGAGCAGCTGCACCAGTGTACATTCCCACCAGCAGTGTAGGAGGGTGCCTGTTTCTCCACATCCTCGCCAGCATCTAGAGTCTCCTGATTTGTTCATTTTAGCCACTCTGACTGGCGTGAGGTGGTATCTCAGTGTGGTTTTGATTTGTATTTCCCTGATGAGGGTCGCTGAGCATTGTTTCATGTGTCTGTTGGCCATCTGGATGTCCTTTTTGGAGAAGTGTCTTTTCATGTCTTCTGCCCATTTCTTCACCGGATTATTTGCTTTTCTGGTGTGGAGTTTGATGAGTTCCTTGTAGATTGTGGATACTAGCCCTTTATCTGATATGTCATTTGCAACTATCTTTTCCCATTCCATCAGTTGCCCATTAGTTTTATGGATTGTCTTCTTTGCCATGCAGAAGCTTTTTATCTTGATGAGGTCCCAATAGTTTATTTTTGTTCTTGATTCCCTTGCCTTTGGGGATGTGTCAAGTAAGAGATTGCTGCTCCTCAAGGAGGTTTTTTCCTGCTTTCTCTTCTAGGGTTTTGATGGTTTCCTGTCTCACATTCAGGTCCTTTATCCATTTTGAGTTTATTTTTGTGTATGGTGTGAGAAAATGATCTAGTTTCATTCTTCTGCATGTTGCTGACAACTCATAATTTTATACAATTTTCAGCTAAAGGATATTTTGTGCTGCATGTAACAATTGAAATTCCCAAAATAGTATCTACCTCATTTTGCTGATCACTTCAGACATTCCCAGTTGGTGAAGTCTTTCCAAAGACTTTCCAAAGTCTTTCCAAATTTTTCCTTTGGGGAGTAGAGGGGAGGAATGCATTTTATTTGGATATTTTATTTTACTTTATTTTAAAGTTTATTTATTTTGAGAGAGAAAGAGAGCACAAGTAGGGGAGGGGCACAGAGAGAGGGGGACAGAGGATCTGAGGTGGGCTCTGTGACAGCAGAGCAGGGCTTGAACTCACAAACCATGGGATCGTGACCTGAGCTGAAGTCAGATGCTTAAGAGACTGAGCCACCCAGGCGCCCCATTTATTTGGATATTTTATTTTTTTTAATTTTTTTTAAATTTTTTAAAATGTTTTTATTCATTTCTAGGAGATAGAGAGCGTGAGCAGGGGAGGGCCAGAGAGAGAGGGAGTCACAGACTCTGAAACAGGCTCCAGGCTCTGAGCTGGCAGTCAGCACAGAGCCCGACGCGGGGCTCGAACCCACGAACCGCGAGATCATGACCTAAGCGAAAGTTGAAAGTCGGACACTTAACCGACTAAGCCACCCAGGCGCCCCTATTTGGATGTTTTAAAATAGTTACATATTTAGGTTCAGTTTATAGTGAAAGTGAAATCAAGTCCAGCACTTCATTCTCTCTTGACATTTAAAATTTAAAAGGCTGTGCATTCAGCAAACGGAAAATAGGTCATTACATATATATAGTTTCCACCATGATAATTACAACGGGGAAAGATTGGGTGTCGGCTTGTACCTGTTTATTCAGGAAGGCAGTAGTGTACTGCACTGTTCTCTGCCTTCGTCTGGTGCTAACTGTTCACACGTAGATAACCACAGTCCGGTCCTGGAGGAGATTCGTGGTTTCTTAGCCAGTAATATTAGAGGTGTGGGGATTTAGTAACTGGGCATGCTTGCGGATATTAGCTCAGGACTTGATTGAAAGCTGTATCTGACTTACCTAGTTAAGCAGTTTTGTGTAAAACTTGAGCAGAAAGACTTCTTTCCGTCTCTGTTGGGGGCTGAAGTTCAGGTCTAGTTTTGGTTCCTTACCATGTCTAGGCCCTTCTCCACCACTGGTCTTCCGCTCCCTGCCCTTCCCTCTTCTCTGTCTTGTACCTTTAACTCCTGTTCGTTATTTGGCATTTTTCTCTCTGGCCCTTGAATATTTTGTGGCAGTGGTGGTGGTGGTATTGTTTTAGCACTTTTAAATGTTCTTTTAAAAAAGATTTTAAATGTTATCCTGTCATTTCTATGCGTGTGGAAGTGATGAAAGGGACAAAAGTGTTAATTTCGTTCATTGCTTTGGAGTTTTTATAGTAGACTTTTCTTTAAGTTTTATTCTTTTTAAAATTTCTGTATCTCATCTTAGTATCACTTTCTACCCACTGAGTCAGTTGAAGTCACAGGCCCTGAAAAACCACCTTACTACCTGGGGTTTATATGAAAGTACGTAACAAGGAAGGTCATAGACACAGGCTTTCAATTAAGTCTTGAGCTAACTCAGCCATTAGATCTCAGTATTCGTTTCATACACTTTCATGAAAACACTGGTGTCTTAAAAAGATTCACAATTTGTTTCTTAATAAGTGATACTAAATAGAATACATTTCAAATATGACAGTTTACAAATATAAAACTTCAAGTATAAAATGTAACTTATAAATATATATTACCCAATACATTTTCTTTAGATATAAATCATCAGCAGATTAAAATATTCTAGTATTATTCAAAAATAAATACTATATCAGAATAAAACTGCACGGGTGAGGTATTATTTGATCTTAAAAAATGGCTTTAAAAACCTAATATGGTATTACTGATGAGTGGAACAACCGCTCTAATGTTAGAACTGCTGAAAACGCTCTTTGACTCTCCACTGGTGTGATGTATTATGGGAAAAATGTATAAATTATTTCCACATTTTCTTCTTGACTGTTTAATCTTTACGTGATCCCATCTTGTGATAACTTGTAGGGGGTGTGGAGTAAGCAGGATTTAGTCCTTTTGTTGATGTCAAGCTGTAGTTTCTTTTTCCCCCAGAGGATTTCTTTTTTCATCATTATGTGTAGATGGAGATTTTAATGCAGTTACTTTTATCATGTCTGTATGAAGTGTTCATATTCCATTTGTTCGAAAAGTCTGTGAACTAGAGGAAGAGATTTATTCTTGTAATAGAAGCTTTTGCCTTGTCAATTAAAATTCTTTCTTCTTGTAGAGGTTATGGAGGTATAGAAGAAGGCTTTCCAAATAAATGCACCTTTCTTTGATTTAAAATCATTAATTATGGGTATATCTAAAAATATAAGTGATTCAGATTTTACATTTTAAACCAATAAGTTTATTGCTATTTAATAATAGCAAAATTATACCAAAAAGATCTAGCAGTGATTTGGTAGTTAAAAATAGCTGAGTATGCTAAAATGCTGGAATCCTTGAGAAGCAAGTTCATCTGTCCTGGAGAGGGAAATTGTGGGTGTATGTGTGTGGGATCTCAAAGTATGAATTTAATAATCTCAACTTCACTGGAAATTGAACATTTATTGTTTTTAATGTATTTTTTCCTTTCGGTTCAGGAGAATTAAGATTGTTTTATGTGTCTGCATTAATGATCTCAGTAGGCAAAAAGAATTTTAATTTTGATAAAAAGATTTTGTAGTTTACTCTTAATATCTTGCCCTTTCTGTTATTAAAGAATATTTTCATAAAGTGTGGACACAATTTTTGAAGAATGAAAATTAAAAATATGAAGCATAACTGAATGGTAAACATTGCAGTTTCTCTGTAATTAGTAAATTTAAAACTCAAGTTGCCTTTCTAATTTTCCCCACGTTTTCTACCATACTCAGATTCCTAATAGGCCTTTTAACTGCTGTTTTATTTTTTGCAATCCTCCAGTTCTTTAAGCTCCTTCTTTACTCTTCCAGGCTCCTGTTGGTGGTAGTCTGGTCATTGAGACTAAGGGCATGAGTTAAGTATGTTGGACCTTTACATTTTAGGTAGTATTTGCTATGTCATTTCCTAATAGCATGAACTTGGACAAAGCAAAGTCACTTAATATCTAAGCCTTAGTTTACTTTTTAAAATGAAGAGTATTTCTTCATGCCATCTTCAGAGTTACTTGGGGATGAGACAGTATATGCAATAGTGTTTTAGAAATATTGTTACCTTCACAGGCATATCCTTTGAGTGATTAAAGAGTTTGTTTCTTATTAGTTTTTTTACCCTCAAGGTAGATGTATGTACTTATTATTATTTTGATTATAAATTTAATGTATGCATGTTGTAAAAAGTGTAGAAAATATAGGAAACTTGAAAAAAAAAGAAATCTGAACAATGTGTTATCCTATATTTATGTTTTTAGGGGAAATTTACTTTTTCGGGGGTGGGAGATTTACTTTTGAGACTGAGTTTCCTGAGGATAGTTAGTGTCATATATATTTTTGGATTTTTCTGTTCTTTGTATGCATTAGGCAAAAAAAAAAAATCAATGCTTGTTAAGTGAATGGGAACTTCCTTAGTCTGGTTGTATTCCCCCCTCCCCCCCTTTTTATGGTATAAGTTTCAGGTGTATAGCTTTATAATTGACATCTTGTATACACTACAAAGTCTTGTTACCATCTATCACTATACAGTTGACCCCCTTTAACTGTTTTGCTTACTCCCCACCCTCTTCCCTTCTGGTAACTACTGGTCTGCTCTCTGTATCTAAGAGTTTGTCCTTGTTTTATTTTGTTTATTTTCGATTTTTAGATTCCACATAGGAGTGAAATCATAGAGTATTTGTCTTCCTGACTTATTTCACTTAGCATAATATCCTCAAAGTCCATCCATGTGGTTGCAAATGGCAAAATTTCATTCTTTTTATGACTGAGTAGTATTCCATTGTATATATACTCTCTTCTTTATGCATTCATCTATTAATAAGCACTTAGGATATTTCCATGTCTTGGCTATTGCAAATAATGCTGCAGTTAACTTAGGGTTGCATATATTTTTTCAAATGGTGTTTTCATATTCTTCAGAAGTGAAATACCTGTCTCATATTGTAGTTCTATTTGTAATTTTTTGAGGAATCTTCATAACTGTTTTCCATAGTGGCTGCATCACTTTACAGCCCCATCAACAGTGTGCACGGGCTCCCTTTTCTCCACATCCTCTCCAACGTTTGTTATTTCTTTTCTTTGGTAATTCTAGTGTGTGTTAGGTGAAATCTCATTGTGGTTTTGATTTGCATTTCCCTAATTATTAGTGATGTTGAACATCTTTGTATGTACTGTGTGTCTTTGGAGAAATTTCTCTTCAGATCCTCTGCCCATTTTTTTTTTAATTTTTTTTTAACGTTTTATTTATTTCTAGGAGAGAGAGAGAGAGACAGCGTGAGCAGGGGAGGGTCAGAGAGAGAGGGAGTCACAGACTGAAACAGGCTCCAGGCTCTGAGCTGGCAGTCAGCACAGAGCCCGACGCGGGGCTCGAACCCACGATCCGCGAGATCATGACCTAAGCGAAAGTCGGACACTTAACCGACTAAGCCACCCAGGCGCCCCCCTCTGCCCATTTTTTAAATCAAGTTTTTGGGTTTTTGTTGTTGTGTTGAGTTGTATGATTTTCTATCTTAACCCCTTATTAGGTATGTGGTTTGCAGATATCTTCTCTCATTCAGTAGGTTTTCTTTGCTGTGCAGAAGCTTTTTGGTTTAATGTAGTTTCCTTTATTTTTTGTTTTTCTTTCCCTTGCCTTTGGAGTCAGATACATATAAAGCTGTCACTGAAGCCTATGTTAAGAAGCTTCCCGCCTGTGTTTTCTTCTAGGAATTTTATGATTTCAGGTCTTATGTTCAAGTTTCTAATGCATTTCAAGTTAATTCCTGTGTGTGGTGTAAGATAGTGATCTAGTTTCATTCTTTTGCATGTTGCCATCCAGTTTCCCCAGCACCATTTATTGAAGAGCCTGTCCTTTCTCCATCATATATTCTTTCTCCTTTGTCAAAGATTAATTGTCCATATGTGTATTGGTTTATTTCTGGACTTTTTATTGATCTGTGTGTCTGTTTTTGTACCAATACCATACTCTTGATTTTTACAACTTTGTAGTACAGTTTGAAATCTGGGAGCGTGATTCTTTCTCCAGCTTTGTTCTTTCTCGAGATTGCTTTGACTATTTGTTACCTTTTGTGGTTCCATACAAAGTTACAGTTATTTGTTACAGTTCTGTGAGTTACACCATTGAAATTTTGATGGGTATTGCACTGAATCTGCTTGGGTAGTATTGACATATTAACAACATTAACTCTTCTAATCCATAAGTAGGGAATATCTTTCCATTTATTTTTGTCTTCTTCAGTTTCTTTTGTGAATATCTTACAGTTTCCAGTGTGCAGGTCTTTTATCTCCTTGATTAAATTTATTCCTAGTTATTTTATTCCTTTTGATGCAGTTGTACATGGAATTCTTTTCTTAATTTCTTTAGTCTCTGTGAATTTCTTTCTTTTTCTTTCTTAATTTAGAGCATAAATGGTGGGGAGAGGCAGAGAGAGAGAGAGAGAGAGAGAGTGGGAGGGAGGGAAGGAGAGGGAGAGAGAGATCAGGCGCTCAACCTACTAAGCCACCCAGGCATTTCTTAAAGTCAAAAGCTTGGTGATATTTTACTGGCCATTTAAAGAGAGAAAGGAAGACATCTGACTAGCAAAAATAATAGTGGATGCATATTTTAAAGTGATACTTTTCTACTGGCTAAAATAACAAAGGAAGACATGATATGATCATTCATAATATTCTCTGGTAGAAGTTAGGAAATGAGTTTAAACTGTTGGATATGGAACCACTGGACAATTTCATATCAAAGTAGATTGGTATTTCTTTAGCAAGAACAACCTATAAAATTTAAAGACTTCTTTTAATATTTGAAAATTGTAACAACTTTCTTTTTTCTTTTTTTTAATTTTTTGTTAAACAGGATGGTTTAAATTCCTTGGTCCTTGATTTGGATTTTCCTGCTTTGAGGAAAAACAAGAATATAGATAATTTCTTAAATAGATGTGAGTAACCTTCATATTTGATCCTGTAACTATACTTTTGATAAGAAAATTATGTTTGATTAATATTAGAGTCTATAAATTAGTTTGCTAGTTGAATCGTTTAAATATCAGCATTCTTTATTTTTAAGCAAAACGGCAGATCTAGTTGCAGTATGTTAAAGTAGGTAAAGTTCAAGATTTTGTATAAATTATTAAGACGAATGATTTTAGGACAGGTTATTTCTGGCAGTTCAAAGAGAACTTTTAAATTAACATTAACAGTTTTAAGGCTTAGATTTACATTCCTTAGGAGGCTTTATGAACTTTGTATGAATGTAGACATTTCAATCTAAGTAATGAAAGATAATGCGATAACAATTGTAGTGTAGCTTAACATTTGCCAGTATTGATGTTGCAGTTAAGGTGTAAATGAGGTTGAATTCTAAGAATTCTAAGAGTAAAATTCTCAAAATGATCTAATATACACTTTATATCAACATAGTAAACTTTTTAAGTTGGAATTGTTAGAGACTGGTCTATTTTCATGATTAAACAATCTTGTCTTTCGACACTTATGTCTGCAATATGTGACTACTAGACTTAGTACACTACTAAATTCTGTTGCTACGATGAGCTTTGCAAGTAATTTCGTAGCAGCTCTCTGCCATGATCAGAATGCACTCCCAGCACTGCGCGGGCCCTCCCTGGTCAGCTGTCATCTTGTCAAACGGCAGAATAGCTTAACTCTTACTCTCTGGTAGTCAGTACTGTTTGTTTTACATGTGTTAATAAACCATAGAGTTTTGGTTCTTTTGTGTAAAGTTAATATGTATCTTAGATTTTTAAACTGCAACCTTTAAAAACTGACATATTTAGCTAACAACTAATTCCAGTTTCTTGAAATGAAAATTTGTTTACAAATATGGTGACTATTTAAAAATATTGTTTATAATCTTTTTTATGCAGATGAGAAAATTGTGAAAAAAATCAGAGGTCTGCAGATGAAGGCAGAAGACTATGATGTTGTAAAAGTTATTGGGAGAGGTGCTTTTGGTGAAGTGCAGCTGGTAAGAAAGTACTTGTTTTGTTCTTTTGTTTTATTTTTGAAGAGTTTTGTGAATATTACCAGTAGCCCCTGAGTATATCTTATTTTTATGCCCAGCCATGCCCGAATTAGTTTTGTGAGCTTGGTCAAATCGTGCCATCTCAGAGAAACCTCAGTGTCTTCCTCCATCTATAAAGTAATTGTAAACTGTAATTGTAAACTGTAAACACTAGGTTTCTTCCAG
The DNA here is from genome assembly GCA_017311185.1 of Proteles cristata cristata. Classification (NCBI taxonomy): domain Eukaryota; kingdom Metazoa; phylum Chordata; class Mammalia; order Carnivora; family Hyaenidae; genus Proteles; species Proteles cristata. The sequence continues at coordinate 314,555 of JAESUZ010000334.1, forward strand.
CTCTGAAGCACTGAGATTTAGAATACGGCCAGCGTGATTTCACACATGACCTTTCTAACAGTTAATATTCCACAAGAACTGTTGTATTTTTATTTAGTATGTTCAGATTAATAACATTTCTGCTTAATTAACAGATTTAATTTAGAGAATATGAGAAACCAACAAAGACATTATAGTAACTGAAAGTACACATGAAACTTATCTTTACAGATGAAAGTGGTACCAAATGGAAATATTATAGATGTTTATAATAAATATGTCATTTATATTAGTGAGGAACTGTAATGATATTTCCTGTTTTTATCACTTGAAACTCCACTGTTTTTGCCCTTATGAATTCCTGTCTTTGATTAAAATATAGGGTCAAATTCTGTTTTTTGCTCAATAGTGTTCTTCTGTTTTTTGATGGAGCATGAGAAAAGCACTGATCACTGTGTGTCAGCATAGTTTCTTTAGGAGCAAGTCACGACTGGCTAATTTTGTCTTTTGCTTCTCTTTCATTCCTTCTTTTTTTTTGATAGGTTTATTGAACTTGTAGATCAGGGTAGTGTCATAGGTGTGATACATATCTATAAGATATTTGAAAAAGTCTGTTATACCTGAAGAGGATATGGAGAAATGTCAATGGATAAGCATCTTTTATAACTAATATAATAGCTGTATTCTAAGGAGGCTGAGGAAGGCATGAGTTGTGCCTTGGACAGAGACACCCAGGGATAGGTTTTAGAGTTCTCTCTTCTCTTCACCATTTTATTAATGAGGCATTTCTTGTATGGAGGCAGTGGTGACATGGTGAATAATTTCGCAAATGAGTTAAAACTGAAGTATGAGGATGATGTCAGATGATAAGCTAAAACCCAGAAATCATCAGCTGGGAAGGTCTTTGGCTAATAGAAGTGACATTGAACCAGAATAAAAACTGTACTTAGATGTGAACAACTCAAGAAATAAATTCCTTAACAGCAATTATGAATTAAAGAACAATTTTTCTTGCATGTAAACCAGGCAAGAGTTGGTGATGTGGCTGTCCAAAATAGTAAAGAAAGTTTGGATTGCTTTGATATAGGTGTTCTCTATTTTGAGATGATTGAGCCATAATGGAATATTTATTCTCTATGCACTGTTGCCCTGCTTTAAAGGGCATGTTGGTAGAGGTTACTCAAGGGATGGAATGCTCAGGAACTTGAAATGATGCCATCTGAAGTGTGGTTGAAGGAATTGAGAAGTTAATTTGAAGTAGATTTGAGGAGTGGGCTGCCTCAGAAAGTAATGTGGTTTTTGTTTGTTTTGTTTTGAGTCTGTAAAAGTGGTGAAATTTCAGCTAGTACAATGCCCTTGGGTGCGGGGGGATCAGAGATTAGATTACATGGTAGTTATGAAAGGTGTTGTAAGATAGGGGAAACTATAAAGTAGTTGAATCCTACCTCTGCCATGGCCTAACTCAGAGATCATAGTGAGTATAGACAAGTTTCTCAATCTTTCTGAGTTCCAAACTGTAGAATACAGATGACAGTACCTGTGTCATGGATTTGTTATAGGGGATCAATTGAGTTAAAAATAAATAATCCTGGGGTGCCTGGGTAGCTTAGTCGGTTAAGTGTCAGACTTTGGCTTTGACGCTCACCGCTTGTGAGTTCGAGCCTGCTTCCAGCTCTGTGCTGAGAGCTCAGAGCCTCGAGCCTGCTTCAGATTCTGTGTCTCCTTCTCTCTCTGCTCCTCCCCTGCTCATGCTCTGTCTCTCTCTCTCAAAAATAAACACTAAAAAAAAAAAAAACAAACCTGTTATAGTGTTCCCTAAGTGTTAACCACTATTAAAATTATTGCCTATTTGATATATAGATTCATACTACAAGTATTTGAAATAAATATGTTGTTTCTTCCTAATCAGGATTCAGTGTAGATAAGAGAGACTAGAATTTGGAGCTCTGTTTTTGAAAGGAAATATGGCAATTTTTGACTTGTGTTTTTGTGGCCAGGTAGTCATTGTGTGTGGGGTTAGTTTGATCATTCAAATTCAGTTCATTACAGAAAGGAAAGGAAAAGGCTTTTATTTTTTATGTTAACTTTCCATTCCAAATTGTATTTTCTATAAAACAAATTCACATGTTTTTAAAAATGAAAAACATTTTAACATTCCATGAATCTGATGACCGGACCTAAGAACTTGGCTCATGTTTGTTTTGGCTTTAGCTCTTTGCTCTGTTACCTTTGGCAGGGAGTCTTTAAAAGGATGAGATTCAAAATGAAAAGTCCAAGTGCTTCTTCCATCGTCTTTTAAAGTTCATTTGCATGTGTTAGAGAAATTACTTTGACAGCTATGTAGGCAGTATTCCACATTTGGCACATCTTTATGATTATGTTTTTCTAGTCATCCGAAGGAAGTTTTACAATAGGTGGTGCAGATATGTCTTGTGAAATACTTTTTTTGGTCAAGTTAAAAATCTATTACCACAGAGGGCCTGCTAGTCAGCTTCTACAAAGAAAATCCTCGTTGTAAAAGTAACTTCAGTGTGTCAACAGCAGCTGTACTGTAGTATTTAAGAGCTAGAGTCTGACTGATCACAGACTTCTGACTTTCTGACTAGCTGTCAGTGAGACAAGTTACTCACTCTGTGTCTCAGTTTCTTACCTGCTAAATGAAGATAACAGTAACAAACCCCATAGCATTACTGGAAGAATTAAATGTAATTAAATTTGGAACAGTTCTTAGAATATAGTAAGTGCTTAGTAAATGTTAGCAGTTAATTGTCACACATTAAGTGGTTCATCTATCCATCCATCAATGAAATATTTAATCAAGATCTGTTTTGTTTCAGGAGCTTTGCTAGCCTCTAAAAATGCAATAACATAGCCTCGATCTTTCTTAAAGTGGTACTTTTGTGGAAGAGATAAAGAATTTTACTTAAACAAGCAAAGTATTTTCAAATTATGATAAATACTTTATGAAGGAAAAGATCTGGATGTTATGGGAGAGAATAATGGAGGGATGTGCTTAATTCAGATGGGGTTGTTGGGAAAGACCTCACTGTGAGAAAATGACATTTGAGTTAAGATGTAAAGGAGTTAGCCACATAAAGAAGAGGGACTGGGGCAAGAGGCAGAATACAGAGAGAATAGCATGTCAGAAGTCAGGAAAGTGGTGGGGGGTGCTGGCTGGCTCAGTTGGTTAAGTGTCTGACTCTTGATTTTGGCTCAAGTCATGATCTCACGGTTTGTGAGTTTGAACCCTGCATCGGCCTCTGAGCTGACAGTTTGGAACCTGGTTGAGATTCTTTCTCTCCCTTCCCCCACCCCTCCTCTGCTCACGGACGCTCTTTCTCTCAAAAGAAATAAACTTCAATTAAAAAAAAAAAAGAGGAAGTGCTAAGTCATTTAATTTATTTGAGCATAGATTTCCTCACCTGAAAAAGGCATTTATTTACAGATTGAAAAGTTCTATAATTCTAGGTGGGCAAAATTTGTTTAGCTTATTATCTTTTTACCCCATCTATAGATTTATGTTTTTATATCATGGAAAATGTGTGACATGGGTGGTTTTATCTGATACCACTATTATTTTTAGATTCTAATCTGTTTGAATCTGTTAGCACATCTCATTTTTATGGAAAATACTATTCTGTATAGTATATTGCTTAAGAGCAATACTTTGAAGAATAGTCAGAGTCAGCTACTTTCTGTTCTATCGTATATAGATTTCCTGCCATCAGAGCTTTAATTTCCTTATCTCAGAGTAGCAAGAATAATAGAGCTTACAAGATTTTTTGTGAGGACTAAATTAGGCTGTACATATGTGGTACTTCCCAGGGATCTGGCACATTGTAGGTATTAAATAAATGCTGTCTGTTGTCACTTCTGTCAGTTTCTAAGGATTTATGAATTTAAATGTTTTAATTTAAAAAAATTTTTTTAAATATTTATTGGACATGGAAAATCCGAAGCAGGCTCTGTGCTATCAGTACAAAGCCCTACATGGGGCTCAAACTCATGAACTCATGTGAGATCATGAACTGAAGTCAGATGCTCAGCTGACTGAGCCGCTGAGGTGTCCCTAAATGTTTTAATTTTAAACAAATCATCAGAAGTCTTGCTGTAAATTTCATGTAACGTGTTGTGTGTTGGCTTGCTAGAGCCACCATAACAAAATACCACCTACTGTGGCTTAACCAGCAAACATAGATTTTCTCACAGTTCTGGAGGCTACAAGTTCAACATCAGGGTGTTGGCAGGTTTGGTTTCTCCTGAGGCCTCTCTGCTTGCCTTGTGGACAGCCTTTCCTCTCTGCTTGTATGTGCCTCCCGTGTCACTGTGCGTCCTAACTGCCTGTTCTAAGAGGGACACCAGTCAGATTGGATTAGGACCCGCCCTTACAGCCTCAGGTTAACTTACTCTCTCTTTATAGGCTCTGCCTCCAAATACAGTCACATGCGAGGTACTAGTGGTCAGTTTCCTGAGGGGTGAGGAGAGGCAGCACACAGTTCATCCCCTAACAGTATGTGTATATGTGTTGGGGTGGACTTTTCAGTGAAATTACCTTTCTGAACAGATATGCATGCTTGTTTCTTTGTTTACAGTTACATAGGACATAATCTACTTTTCTCTGAAAAAGAAAGGTACGAATTCTAGCCTGGCACATGTCTTCTTAAGGTAGATATTTAGTCTTCATCTCTGGTAATAGAATATACATTGTTCTTCAGTATTCCTTTGTTAATTGGTTAGTAAATGTCTATTTAATGTCCGGTACCATTATAAGTATTCGCAATACATTGTATAGGCGAACTCGGACAAGGCACCTGCGTTCACGGAGCTTTTATTTTGAGCTGGCCACTATTAATAGTGAAAACTAAATTGTGGTCTAGGTTCTAAAAAAGAGAGTTCCAAGTTAACCTTCTTAAATGTAATGCATGTGGGGCGCCTGGGTGGCTTAGTCGGTTAAGCGTCCGACTTTCGCTTAGGTCATGATCTTGCGGTTCGTGGGTTCGAGCCCCGCGTCGGGCTCTGTGCTGACTGCCAGCTCAGAGCCTTGAGCCTGTTTCAGTCTGTGACTCCCTCTCTCTCTGACCCTCCCCTGCTCACGCTGTCTCTCTCTCTCTCCTAGAAATAAATAAAATATTAAAAAAAAAAACAACATAAATGTAATGCATGTATCTTAGGAATTACCTAATTATGATTCTTTATTGGGGAGATGTATAAGAAGGTTTCCTGTTCAATAAGGGGAAATACGTTTAGCATTTAAAAAATTTTTTTAATGTTTGTGTATTTTTGAGAGAGAGACAGACAGAACATGAGTGGGGGAGGAACAGAGAGAGAGAGAGAGAGAGAGAGATACAGAATCTGAACCAGGCTCCAGGCTCCCAAGATGTCAGCACAGAGCCTGATGTGGGACTCCAACCTACAAACTGTGACATCATGACCTGAGCCGAACTTGACTGTCCGACCCAGTCGCCCCTAGCATTTTTGTTTTTGAAGTTGTATCTTCTTGTTTTGGAGTTTGGGACATATCTTTAGTTTGGTTTTGTGATGTTGCCCTCTCACTTTTCTCAAGAAAAGTGTTCATTAAATTTTTCCTGTGGTGGTTTTATTTAAACAAACTAATATATGAATGCATTCTTGTTCTCAAAGGTCTAAATTGATTAGAATTGGATAGAATAAATGTGAAAATCTCCTTCTATCATGTCTTCTCTTTATTTCATTTGCAAACGTAGAGGGTAACTAGCTTGTTGGTATTCTTTTAGTGTTTTGATAGTTGGAAACATTTGGGAACTGATAGAAAACTAGGGCCAACTTATTTTCAGTGGATATTTGTACTTTTTGTAATTATTTTCATTCTAGAAAAGTCAAAACCTTTTCCTATCGAGTTATAAAAGTTGGATCAATGCTGATTATTTTTCCTTAAAAATAAAAATTATTTATATGACAAGTATGTTTCTAGTAGAATAAGAAGGTAAGCCAGCATTATGCTTTTTAAAATCACGGATGGTCCCACTACTGAGAGATAACTACTTTTGCTATTTTGTTGTGTGGCTTTCTCATTTCTGTTTTTCTAAAGATTTGTGTAATGTATGGGTGTCTTATATGTGTATTAAGGAATCATTTACATGGTTTTGTAGTTTGTGGTTTTTTAACGTAATGTTAAATAATAACACACACTTTTACAGCAGTTACATTCCAGGCAGGCTTCTAAGCACCTTCTACATAGTAACCAGTCTTCACAGCCTTCCTTTAGGTAGATGTTATTACTATCATGCCCATTTGGCAGAGGGGGAAATTAAGGCAGGATGAGTTACCTGCCAAAGTTCACATAACTACTAAAGTGGTTGAACTGAGATTCGAACCTAGGTAGAGGACTCCAGAGTCTATTTTCCTTGTTATATGGTCATAATCATTTTTCTGTGCCAGAAATAAAGATGTTGCGTGTAACCTTATGGTTACATGTAAAACATATAACATTAGAATGCTTGATTCCCTCTCTAACTTTTCTGCAAATTTGTAACCCATCTTAATAAATGGCTCCAATATTAACCCAGTTGCACCAGCCAAAAAAATTAGAAGTGATTGATTTCTCTTTTCTTCATTTTAAGAAATTTAACTTTCTAGTAAGTTCTACTCATAATATTTCTCCAGCCTTGTTTCCTTTTTTTTTTTTATTCCCTGTCCTCACTGTCATCCCAGATACCCTTTGATTTTCCAGTTAGGTATGAGTATCTCCTTTGTCTTTTATGTTGTTTTCCACTTCTGTAATAATGTTTCACTGTTGTACTGTTGATGTTGGTTGTTGTATTTACAAAAAAAATTTTTTAATGCTTATTTATTATTGAAAGACAGAGACAGAGCATGATCATGGGAGGGACAGAGAGGGGGAGGCACAGAGTCCGAAGCAGGCTCCAGGCTCTGAGCTGTCAGCACAGAGCCTGACACAGGGCTCGAACTCACGAACCGCGAGATCATGACCTGAGCCGAAGTCGGACGCTCAACCGACTGAGCCACCCAGTCACCCCAGTACTGTTGATTTGGGATTGGCAAGTGCTGATGGAGAAACTATCAAGACCATGCTTATTAAATCTATAATTCATGCTATTCAGGCTCAGCTGGACCTACATTACTGTTTGACTGCTTTCCCCATTCTTCATATTGTATTTTCATGTATCACTCCTGTCTTTACCCCCATTTTGGGTATGGATACAGTAGAATCAATTAGGGGCTTTTCTAACATGTTTTCTGTTTTCTTTCTGAGATATATAAAAGATGGGAAATACAGATCTGATTTGCCTAATATAAACTGCTGTCAATTTGATCTTTTTAAAATATATATATTTGCATCATTTGCATTTCATGGCTCCCTTAGCTACTAAATGAAGCATGAAGTCTTCATCCTGGCCTTCTAGGCCCATATTTAAGATGTCACTAATTTTGTCCTTGAATTCTTTTTTTCCATGATGAGATTCATTCTGGGCATGCTGCTCATTTCAGGGCATATTCCTTATTTTCTTGTCTCTTTCTTCAGTCATGTTTCACGGTGTTTCTCTGTGTGCATTTTAAAAGAAGACTTTTTCCTATTATTTTCCTTCCTATCCTTTATCTGAGTATGATATTTGCTCTGCATCTTTTAATTTAATAAATTTATGTAATTTACATACTATGCCTTGTGCTATAGTTTATATGTAAGTTTTTTTAATCCTTTTATATTCTAAATTTTTCTGAGAGTAGGAGTCGTGTCTTTCAAATACATTTGGCATTCCCACCTGGGACTCGTAGATGCTTATATTAAAATAGTTTGCCTATACCTGGGGAGATCATCTTTAGTCAAGTGCACAGTTGAGGAGGAATATGGGTAGAGCAGCAAGGAAGAAGGGAGAAAGGTCACCATGTGGCTATCTGTCAGTTCGGCCATAGACACTGGTAGGCAGTATGTGTGTGCAGCCAGATCCCATTTGTGATTGGATTTTCCCTGCCTTTTCTGTCTTGTACAGCACAGAACGTGAAACATAGAAAGTTTTTATTGAAGTGAATTGCTGTGATCTTTCATGATCCCTGGGCTGAGAGGCTTCCTGGGGTCCGTGTGCTGTGGGGATACAGATTGTCAGTGACAGGACTCAGGGCAGATGTGAGATGAGGATCTTTTATTTTTTTTTTCCTTCCCACTGGCTTGCTTTTAATTTATTTGGTTTAAAGTAAGCTTTTAAAGCAGAATCAACCAGAAGGAAAGAGTATAAGGGAAATGATTTTCTAACACTTGTCATGTTAACTCAAACTTTTAATTCCTTTTTTGGAGTGAATTTGCTGGTTACAAGGTTATTTCTGAGTTGCAAGAATTATCTCCTTCCCTCCATGTTTTTGTAATTCCTGTGTTCCCTTATTCAGTCGTGGCTGTCACAGCCAGGCCAGACAGAAAGCATGAAGACACTCTTCTTGCATTTTTATTGGAAACTTTACAACACAAACTGACTGCTCCGGGTCTGTCAAGCTGGATCCTCATATTAAAGTAATCTATTATAATTATTGATACATAGATTTTTAAAGTTTATTATTTATTTTGAGGAAGAGGGAATCCCAGGCAGGCTTTGCACTGTCAGTGCAGAGCGCAATGTGGGGCTTGAGCCCATGATCTGCGAGGTAATGACTTTAGCTGAAATCAGGAGTTGGACACTTAACTGACTGAGCCACCCAGGAGCCCCAGTTGTAATTTTTTATATGAAAAATAGTTTGAGGGGCGCCTGGGTGCCTTAGTCGGTTAAGCGTCCGACTTTCGCTTAGGTCATGATCTCGCGGTTCACGGGTTCGAGCCCCGCGTCGGGCTCTGTGCTCACTGCCAGCTCAGAGCCTGGAGCCTGTTTCAGTCTGTGACTCCCTCTCTCTCTGACCCTCCCCTGCTCACGCTGTCTCTCTCTCTCTCCTAGAAATAAATGAAACATTTAAAAAGAATTAAAAAAAAATCAGTTTGAAAACCTCAAATGGGGCATTTTGTTAAGAATGACTTTTGAGGGGCTCCTGGATGACTCAGTTGGTTAAGCGTCTGACCTAGTTCAGGTCATGATCTGACAGTTCATGGGTCTGAGACCCATGTCGGGCTCTGTGCTGACAGCTCGGAGCCTGGAGCCTGCTTCAAATTCTGTGTCTCCCTCTCTCTCCTCTGCCCCTCCCCCACTTATGCGCTCTCTCTCTCTCTCTCTCTCTCTCAAAAATGAATAAATGTTAAAACGAAAAATGAATGACTTTTGTCCACAAGTGTTCCATGGTTTCTAGGTCCATTTTAGGATTTTCCAAACATGTCTTGTCTCCAGTACACTTAGGAGTGTTTCACATACTTAAAAAAATTTTTTTAAGAAGTACGTATTTGCTGTAGAAAATACAAATAAGCAAATAGAGTATGGAAGTCACCTAGAATTCTGTCAGTTGAGATAAAACCACTGTTAACTCTTTCATCTGTTTTTAGTGTGTTTTATATAGAGAGGGAGAGAGGGAGTGCATTAGAGCGAGAATCATTTAGATAGTGCTTTTGCACTTAACTAGTTTTGAAATTAGAAATGAGGAATATAAACATCATTTCTCTACCAAATGGAAACATTGGAATAAGAACAACTTCTTTGTCAGGTGAAGGCTTATAATAGAGTGAACTAAGTTCTGTTTGCTTATGGTAGTGCCAGCTACCATTTTCATAGAATATATTCTGTATGCTAAGTATTTCTATTCATAATCTCATTTTGTCTTTGCAGCAGTTCTGTGAGATTCTTAAATAGATGAAGTCATTGAAACTTAGAGGGGTTAAGTAAGCTGGCCACATAGTTCATAACTAGTTGGGATTTTTGCAAAGGTTTGTTGACCTCTAAATCCATGCTTTCAAGCAGTACTCGGTACAGTGTGGCAATGAATAGCTACTATATCTGACTGTTTATCCAGCCATATTGAATAAAGGGGGAACAGGGGAGGAGTGTACAGAGATGCTGAGGGGGATTATAATAGAATCATTCAGAAAGAGACATCCTCAGAAGGAAGATCCGTGGAAACCAGCTTTCCTAAAGTAACAGCGCTTTATTGTAGTACTTTGTAATACTAGTGCTAATGAATTTTAAAAGTATGAGATAGCTATTTGGCATGAATACAACTATTGCCTCTTACTGTTTGTTCTATAGATCAAGTCAAAGGCTACAAGCTAGTGGTTCCTGACTCTTGTGTTATGAGCCAGTTAAGTGTTCTATCACAGTAATTTAAATTAAATTCAGGCCTCATCAACTAGAGCATCTAGGCAAAATAGTTTTTATTTATTAAACATTTTATAGCTTTCAGGGACCACTGGGTGGCCCAGTTGGCTAAATGTCTGACTTTGGCTCAGGTCAAGATCTCGCAGTTTGCGAGTTCGAGCCCCGCATTGGGCTCTGTGATGACACCTCAGAGCCTGGAGGCTACTTCAGATTCTGAGTCTCCCTCTCTTTCTGTTCCTCCCCCACTCATGTTCTCTCTCTGTCTCTCTCTGTCTGTCTCTCAAAAATCAATAAACATTTAAAAAATTTTTTTAATGTAAAGCTTTAATATAAAAATAGATATAATTTTGTTGAATCTGTTGAATTGTATATTCAGCATTTTGCCAACCACAAGACAGCCCCACAAATGGAAGTTTATGCTCTGCCTAATGGAGCTTATGAAGCAGACACATGCACACCTGATTATAATAGTAGATTGTTGTAAGTGCTATGGAAGCACAGAGACGGAATAGTTTTGCATAAAAAAATCAGCAAAAATAAAGTGAATAAGCATGTTTCTCATCTTCAGAGAATTACACCTATGTTGTATAAAGTTTTGTGTACTTGAATGGTCTTTTGTTCCTGGTTTGTTTTTGTTTTGTTTAGTTAAGTATAAAACATTAAAAATAAATATTTAACTATTTCCTGTCAGCTGACAAGTAGCTCTTAGTTTCTGGTCATAGTTTTGCTTTACAAAACTTCTTTTTTTTTTTTTTTTAATATATATATATTTTTTATTTATTTCTAGGAGAGAGAGAGACAGCGTGAGCAGGGGAGGGTCAGAGAGAGAGGGAGTCACAGACTGAAACAGGCTCCAGGCTCTGAGCTGGCAGTCAGCACAGAGCCCGATGCGGGGCTCGAACCCACGAACCGCGAGATCATGACCTAAGCGAAAGTCGGATGCTTAACCGACTAAGCCACCCAGGCGCCCCTGCTTTACAAAACTTCTAAAGCTCTTTTCGTGATACAAGTCCAGCATAAGTAATATCATTGTATAAAGTGATTGACCCTAATGTTTAATAGATTGCTTTTTCTAATGAAGTTAGGAAATCTTCAAAATCTAATTTGTTCTTAGAATAAATGAAGATTTGAAGAATGGCATAAATATATGAGTACCTTAGCAATCTCTTTAATAATATTTTATTTTTTTAAATGATTATTTATTTGTTTGTTTTTGAGAGACAGTGAGTATAGGAGGGGCAGAAAGAGAGGGAGAGAGAGAATCCTAAGCAGCTCCACACTGTCAGTGCAGAGCCCAGCATGGGGCTCGATTCCACCAACTGCGAGATCATGACCTGTGCCAAAGTCAAGAGTTGGATGTTTAACTGATTAAGCCATCCAGGCACCCCTCTAATAATATTGTAACATTTTTTTTTTTTTACATTTAACAACATTGTTGGAATTTGTTTTGAGATAGTTTGTTAATTTGATACAGATCAATTAAAAATCTGGTCTATCTGCTGTGGAAGAGATTTCTAGTTTTCATTCTAGGATCCTCTGTCCCCTAACCCCCTGCTTACCACCCATGTTTTCATATTGCTTTCACATGTGTTTATTTTCAGCGTTCTATAAATGTCCTAACTCAAATAAAAGGAATTATTTTTCCAGTTTAGTAATTTAATATAGAAGATATATGTAATATGTGGCCCTCATCATAAATTTGATCCTTTGCATATAAGATTCTTTTTTATGTAAAATTAAAGTGTACCAGAATTCTTCAGATTTTAAAATATTTTAAAATGAGAAGTGATGTAACTTATTGATACAAAAACCTTTGTAATTGTAACTTGATTAAACAGTTTTCATTCTGGGCTGAATTTTCTTTATATCCATATTGATATTTTGTTTACTTATTGAATATTGAGAGGGGGTGTTAACATTTCCAACTTAAGTTTATGGATTTGTCTGTTCCTTTAGTTCTGTCACTTTTCGATTGATGAATTTTAAAGCTTATTTATTAGATGCATACATATTTAGAATTTTTATACCTTACTGGTGAATTATACTTCTTTTATCTGAATTATCCTGGTTTTTTTTCTTTGAAAGCTTTAATCATAGAATTCTAGTAGGATCTGTTGTTCACCTTTCTCTCATAAAGTTATTTTTGTGTTTTAAAAAATCTATAGGTTCGTCATAAGGCGTCACAGAAGGTTTATGCTATGAAGCTTCTTAGTAAGTTTGAAATGATAAAAAGATCAGATTCTGCTTTTTTCTGGGAAGAGAGAGATATTATGGCCTTTGCCAACAGTCCCTGGGTGGTTCAGGTAAGCATACAAACTTTTCTAAGTTTATTTCCTTTTTTATAAGTGCTTATTATTATTCGTAAAATACGATTTTGTATGTTGAAAGATCTATATCTCACTCATACAGTAACAGTGCTGTCATTTTTAATAAAATCGGATGCAGTATGCTTTTTTAATGTTCCTAAGCAGTGTGTCATATACACATGAGATGTAATGCTTAGATTGGTGTGGGAAATCAAGTATTATTTGCAGCTTTTTAGAAATTCCTTTATGAAGAATTAGATTGGTTGCCAATATGCCATTATTCTCTGCCTACACTTTCTCGTGATTTACATGATAGGAACAATAATCAGCCTGTCTCAGAAAAAAACCCTAAACTTCCTACAATAAAAATTTTGATAATTCTCTTATAGTCTGTTATATATTACCTATAATGTAAGACAGTGTTGCGCTTCCTGATTCAGCCTCTTATTTGACTGTGAAGTAAGGAATGTATAATCATGTTTTGCCTCCTTTTCAGTTTTATCCCTCATTAATTTTGCTTCTCTAAAGATGCTTTTATATTAATATCTGATTCTGCAAACATTTTGAACAAATATCACAAGTACGATTAGGTATGTACCAGTGCATGTTCAGAATGCTTACTTAAGTGATTGGGGAGTTTGATACCTTGCTTGTGTAAGACAATTCACAGGTAAAAATTTTGCCACATGAATGACTGTGTAATTTAAAAGCTCATTACTATTGCCTTTTAAAGATGTTGAGCCTCAGTGCTCTTTCTCTCCACTTATTTTTTTTATTGTAGCTACTGAATAGAAATTCTTATATGTGTGGCTAAAACTAACATTTTTGAAGCAAATTGTGTATCATAATAATTTACTTAAGGAATAATGGTAATAAATTATTCCATCTTTAGCTTTAAATTGCTTTCATAGTAACAGAATCATTGCCGTTTGATTTTGCTACGTGGACTCTTATAAAATGTTCATTGAGATGAAGAGTTTGTGGGTCCAGGGAGGCCAGTCAATAGTGAAACATTGTACAATTGAAAAAGTAACATACTTCTGGCTTTCATTTGTTTGTCTCTGTGATAAAGGACATTCCATGCACCATTATGTGTTTGAAATGTGTGGTTTTGTGTGAAAACTTGTAAAAATGACTGACTTATTTCTATTTATTGATTTTATTATTCAGTGATTTTCAGTATATTTATAGAGTTTCAATACATTTATAGGACATTTTTGTATCTCAGAAAGAAAGCCTGAAACAATTGGTAGTAGTTCCCCAATCTTCCCTGACTCCAACTCCTGGCAACCACTCACCTGCTTTCTAGGTCTGTGATTTGCCTATTTTGGATATTTCATGTAAATGAGATTATACAACACGGGGTCTCTTGTGGTATCTTCTTTCACTTAACGTAATGTTTCTAATGTTCATCCATGAATGATATATCATGTATCAGCCCTTCGTTTCTTTTTATGGCTGAATAATCATCTGTTGTATGGATAGCCCACATTTCATTCACTCATCAATTAATGGACACTTTGGTTGTTTTTTTTTTTGTCCACGTGAATAGTGCTGTTATGAGCTCTTTCTTACGGATTTTGAACCTATGTTCACACATTTCTGTTAGGGATCTACCTTGTAATGAAATTAATGGGTCATAACATATGCCTGTAATCACATGACTGTTCAGTAGTTAATTGTATGAAAGTCCCCATACTTTGTTACTATACTCTTATTGGAAATGGCTTTAAAATTTTTTCCTGTATAAATTATGATACACCATACATTTTTGACCCATCTGTATTTCTTAATATATATTCTTAGTGAGCTTTGAATTTAATAGAAGAATATTGGCATATTTTTAAAAACGTACTCCTTTGCTGATAGAAAAGACTTTTTTTGGAAAAAAATATAATGTTTATTTATTTTTGAGAGAGAGAGCCTAAATGTGGGAGGGGCAGAGAGAAAGACACAGAATCTGAAGTAGGCTCCAGGCTCCAAGCTGTCAGCATAGAGCCTGATGTGGGGCTCGAACTCATGAGTCATGAGATCATGACTTGAGCCCAAGTCAGACACTTAACCGGCTGAGGCACCCAGGCACCCCAAGAAGACTTTTTTTTTTTAATGTCATCTGTTATATTCAGTTTGCTGTGTTGTTTGCCTGTTTTTCTAATGTCCATACTTTTATGGTGAACACTTCCTTATTTTTCTTTATAGTTTTATACAGCTAAGTAGGTGTGTACCCTTAAATACTTTAGTTTACTATTAGCTTTTTGTAAAATTTAAGTTTAGGTGTCTCTTTTAAGTCTTTAATCTAGGGTTTCTCTCCTCTTCTTTTGTCTCCTTGGTTTATTTGTTGAAGAAATCTGGATTTTGCCGATTTTGTCTTTGTGTAGTTTAACATATCCCTCTCATTTGTATTCTTGTCAGTCGCTAATTGGACACACAGGGTCAGAATCAGGTATGATTTTTGAGATTCTGACAGGACAGCTCCATGAGCAGTGATTTTTCTCTTAGGCCAGTGTCTGGTTTCGCTGTTACCTTACCAGCTACTTGTGCTTAATGCCTAAGCATTTCAGAATGGTGATACTCCAGTTCGGCCCTTCCTTTCTTTCTTTCTTTTTTTTTTTTAATATTTTTTATTTATTTCTAGGAGAGAGAGAGAGACAGTGAGCAGGGGAGGGTCAGAGACAGAGGGAGATACAGACTCTGAAACTGGCTCCAGGCTCCGAGCTGGCAGTCAGCACAGAGCCCGACGCGGGGCTCGAACCCACGAACCGCGAGATCATGACCTAAGCGAAAGTCGGACGCTTAACCGACTAAGCCACCCAGGCGCCCCAAGGGCCCTTCCTTTCTTACCCTCCCAGCCATTCTTTTTTTTACTCTAGTGACTGGAATAGTTCTATGAACGAAAATATTCCATTTACTATTTGGTTACCCAGTAGTGTAATTTCTGGGTAGAAAAGGTCAGGAAGGACAGGGTGAATAACTTTTTCCTCGCTGTATTTACCAGTTTTCAAAGTAAAGGATTAGTTTCCTTTTATTCTTCAAAGGTGAAATGTTTTGGGGGAGTATCAATCTGAACTCAAAACCTGTTTAATGTTTCAGTCCTCTGAATATCTTATTGATGCTCAATTTTGACACTTTTGGCAAATGATATCCCTTTCGGGTTGGTTCCTGAGTCCTTTTCGTTTTTAAAATGTTTGTTTAGTTTTGAGAGAGACAGAGCACAAGTGGGGGAGGGACAGAGAGAGAGGGAGACCCAGAATCCAAAGTAGGCTCCAGGCTCTGAGCTGTCAGCACAGACTCCTGTGTGGGACTTGAACTGAAGAGCCGCAAGCTCATGACCTGAGCTAAAGATGAATGCTCAGCCGACTGAGCCACCCAGGCACCTCAGTTCCCGAGTCCTTTTGATATAACCATAGCAGTCTTTGGTAGCTTGCTGTCTGATACAGTGGGAGGTTCCAGACCAGTCCTGTACATTTTCTGCCCATGTTGTGGAATTAACCATGCTGATAGCTCCATCTTTTAATACATGGGTGAGTTTGTCCTTAGAATAGATTCCTGGCATTGGATTTGCTAGGTCATATGGTGTGCACATTTGACACTTTGATAGATAGTTGCAAACTACCGTGTAAAAAAAAGGTTTTTATAAGTTTATATTACTCTAATTAATTATTTAATATTTTAATTTCACTACACATTTAGCCAATACCAGATACTGTATTTAAAATTTTTATTAGTCACATACTCAAGAAAAAAAGATGTTATTGTATTAAGTTGAATTTCCTTAGTTAATTATGAGGTTCAGGATATTCCGTATGCTTATTAGTAATTTGTATTTCTTCATTGCTTATCCCATTTTTCTGTGTGTTGTTTTGCTTTTTAAAAATGGATTTAGGGGCGCCTTGGTGGCTTAGTCGGTTAAGCGTCCGACTTTCGCTTAGGTCATGATCTCGCGGTTCGTGGGTTCGAGCCCCGCGTCGGGCCCTGTGCTGACTGCCAGCTCAGAGCCTGGAGCCTGTTTCAGTCTGTGACTCCCTCTCTCTCTGACCCTTCCCTGCTCACGCTGTCTCTCTCTCTTTCCTAGGAATAAATAAAACATTTTTAAAAAAAATGGATTTAAAACTGGGTGGCTCAGTCGGTTAAGTGTTAAGCACCTGACTTTGTCCCAGGTCATGATCTCATAGTTTGTGGGGTCGGGCTCTGTGTTGACAGCTCAGAGCCTGGAGCATGCTTCAGATTCTGTGTCTCCCCCTCTCTCCCTGACTGGCTTGCACTCGCTCTTGCTCTGTCAAAAATAAAATTGATTTATTAGAATGCTAATAGACCCTGTATAATAATTCTTTGTTATATACGTTGGAAGTATATTCTCTTGGACTATTATTTGTTGCTTATTGAATTTTTAGATATAAATGTAGTCACAGCCATGCATTCTGTATTTTTATTATTGCTGGGGAATACCTTCCCCACTCCCAAATTATAAAAGTATTCTTTTACACTTTCTTTAACTTTTTATATTTTAATTTTGAGAGGAGTGGGAGTGTGTTTCTGAGTCATCAGGAATTTATTTTTTTATATGTGTGAGACTTGTTTTTCACAAGTGGGCAGCCATGCCCAATATCATTTGTACAAAAGCCTTTTTTCCCATGAAATAAATGAAATGTCCTTTATATCATAGACTAAATTACCATATATACATGAATTTCTTTTGTCTCTATTTTGTTACTTTGATTTGTTATTTATTCCTACACTAAAATCACATTGTTTTGGGGCGCCTGGGTGGCTCAGTCAGTTCGGTGTCCCAACTTCGGTTCAGGTCATGATCTGACGGTTCGTGGGTTCAAGCCCCGCGTTGGGCTCTGTGCTGACAGCTAGTTCAGAGCCTGATGCCTGTTTCGGATTCTGTAACTCCCTCTCTCTCTGACCCTTCCCTGTTCATGCTGTGTCTCTCTCTCTCAGAAATAAATAAAATATTTAAAAAACTAAAAAAAAAATCACATTGTTTCAATTTCTGTAGTTTTTCATATATTTTAGTATCTGGTAGGGCAAGTCTTCTCATTGTCTTCCTTTTTTAATGTTTTTGTGGCAGTTGTTACCATTTCTTTTCTATGAAGTTAGAATTGGCCGTTCATTCTGTTTAAAAATGCAGTTACAATTTTTTTGCATTGCTTTAATTCATAGATATTTTTGGTTCTTTGGATTATTTTAGAATATTAATGCCTCCCATAACAGGATTGTATGTCTCTTTGTATATGGTTTGGTTTTCAGTAAAACCATATTACTTTTTGACATCAAATATGTTCAGAAGAAACTCATGCACAAGAAAACTAGTTTTTAAATATGTAGACATTATAAATGCCAAAAAATAGCATTGGTTCATTCTTTCAGTATAGTGTTGAATTAGAAATTTTTATTCTTATCTTTTTATTATTTTAAACATAATGATTAAGTCTGATGTTTGTTGAAGCTTCTGACTGAGAAGTAAAGGATTTGGCCTGTCTCTGTCTGTGCTTAGCTTACCAGGTACTTTTTAATCTGGAATAATGTTGAAGTATTTAAAGTGCTTTCTTCAGTTGCTTTTAAGATTTTTTTGTTTAATCTGTTATTATAGTACACTAAAATTTTTTTTCAAGATAGTATAAAATTTAAAGAAAATGCCATTTGCTATAATTTTATATTCTGAATAGAGGACTGAATTTGATTTACTAATATTTTAAGGAATTATTCATCTGTTTATATAAGTGACATTAGACCTTGTATTTAATTCAGGTTTTTTTTTTAATTTTCAAGGTTTTTTTTAACATGGGCTTTCTTGGTTGGTTTTCATATCATGATGCGACGACTATAATCAACAGTTGAGAAACATACCATTTTTTTTTTCCTGAGCTTTAGTACAGTTTGTACTAAACTATTCATTCCATGAGGCTGGATTGAACTTCCTTGCAAATCTTTTTTTTTTTTTTTTTTGATGTTTATTTATTTTTGAGATTGGGGGAGGGGCAGAGAGAGAGGGAGACAGAATCTGAAGCCGACTCTGGGCTCTGAGCTGTCAGCACAGAACCTGACGTGGGGCTCGAACTCACAAACCATGAGATCATGACCTGAGCTGAACTCAGGCACTTAATGGACTAAGCCACTCAGGTGCTCCTTGCTTGTAAATCTTGTAAGCAAAAATTTTCAGCATATTTAATGACAAATATTTTAGCTTGTAAAATTTATTATGATAAATTCCAAACGTATTCCAAAGTAAAAAGAAAGTATATTGAATCCCCATGTACTGTTCAGTCAGCTTCAGCAGTTACCAACCATGGCCAATCTTATTTCAGTCACATCAGAAATTGGCAAATTTATTATTTCATAAAGGGGTGGATAGTGCATATTTTAGGCTTTGGGACCCAATTTGATCAGACACATTTCAGTTTCAGCTCTAAACTCAGATAATTGCAGTAAAACTTTGCCAGTGCTAAGCCCCCGGAACTACTGTACAGTGGAGTGAGTCAGGGTCTTCAGCTTCTGTTTCTGACAAAAACAGATGATGATAATTACATCCACAAAGAGCAAATGACAAACATGAATAGGACTTACTTATTTATTACATGAGCTTCGGTATTACAGAGGATAACTACAGACTTAAATATCATACATTTTCACAAGCTTTGTAAATTTGTCCAATGAAGATTTTTCTGCCTCACATATATTTTTACTACCGTCTTTTGTTAACACACCTACTAGATCCTACTTCAGTTTGTACTGAATTAGTATTTTCTCAACTTCTTTGAAAATATTTTTGTCTGTAGTTGGTCTATGCAGACTGTTCATAGAGGCTAATTCTTTCCTCACTTCAAACTTGGCACTTACTCCTCCAATAAACGGTAATGACTGCATAGTATCAGTAACATCTGTTGAATCATCAAGAGCTGAGAAAAACCATTCAAAATCGTCTGCCTTGTATTTTAATTGACTGCTGATGTTACCCCCAGTGGCCTCAACTCTTTCAGCAACTGTTACTGAAAGACCATAGTCTTGAGTTGATTTCCTCTATACACATTTCTTTTGCTGATGCAGTCAAACACAACTTAATTAATTTGCCCTTGCTAAATGGCTTTTCTTGCTTGCCTAATAAATAAGCCATCTGGAAGCATTCTTTGGTTTCAGTCTTACATATGTTTAGCAAATTTTAACATTGTCCCATAGCTAGTTTTAATCTTTTAATTTTGAAGTACTAAAAAATTACGTGAATTCTTCAAATACTTTTTACTCTCCTACTTGAGCTACCCTTTCTTCTCAGAGAGAGTTCCTGTCCTAAAACTCAGATGTTTTTTCTGTCCTCAATCCCTCCTTTCCCTCTTCCCAACTAGTCTTTCATCATCCTTTTTTTCCCCTCATGTGATATTTGACTAATTCAGGTTTTTATTTACCTCTTGAGTCAGTTTACATTTTCTGCGACTGTGTCTGTCTTCTCTTTCGCTTTTCTGTTGAACAGAGTATATGTATATCTTTTAGTCTTAACATGTTTTTTTGTTTTATTTACAAAATAAATGGTTTTCTTTTTAATTTTCTGCTTTAAAAAATCCATAGTTCCTGTTTTCTTTAGGTTTATATTGTTCTTTTCCAGTTTCTTTATCTGCCTAATTTTTATTGTCCTTACTTTCCAACGCATGGACCTATGTGACTATTGGATAGTGAAAGGATAGGGAAAAATATTGATAAATGCATTTAAAATTATAAATTTCCTTTTGAGTTCTGCTTTAATTTTGTCATACTTAAAAAATTTTGCCTTTAAAAAATTGTTTTCTTCATGTTTATTTATTTTTGAGAGAAAGAGAGACAGAGTGTAAGCAGGGGAGGGACAGAGAGAGAGAAAGAGAAAGAATTCGAAGCAGGCTCCAGGCTCCAAGCTGTCAGCACAGAGCCTGATGTGGGGCTCGAACCCATGAACTGTAAGATCATGACCTGAGCCAAAGTCAGACGCTTAACCAACTGAACCACCCAGGTGCCCCACACCATACTTTAAAAAAAAAAAAGGATTTTATTTGTGATATACACCGAGAAATACATAAAACAGACGGCAGAAGGATTTATCACAAAGCAAACGCCCATGTATTTACTACCCAGGTCGGAAAATAAACCTTGCCAGAATTCCCGAAGTTCTCTTGTATTCTTTCCTAATCACTACCTCTATGTATGCCCCTGAAAGTAACCACTCTTCTGATTATTCCCTTGCTTTTCCTTCTAGTGTACCACCCAAACAAGCACTCAGAATCTTTAATTTCCTGTTTTTTGAACTTTATATAAGCGAAATCACTGAATATCTCTTCTTTAGTATCTAACTTTTTTTGTTAAGCATTATGTTGGCATGAGTTATCTAGATTGCTACAGTTTATTAATTTTATTGCTGTGTTTTATTCCAGTGTGTGTGTGTGTGTGTGTATAAAATAATTTGTTGGTATATTTCAAAATTTTATTTGTTTCAAGTAGTGTAAATGTTCTTGTACTTAATTCTGTTGGGTTTATTCCTAGGAGTGGCATTTTTGTGACCTATAGTTAGTCTTAGTAGGTGGTAATAGCTTTTTCTTCAGTGTTGCCAGCACTTGGTATTGCCACTTTTAGAAGTTTTGATCATTTTTGTGCATGTGAAGTGGTATTTCTTTCACAGTGGTTTAAATTTACCTTTCGTTAATGAGATTTCATGTCTTTTTATCGTTGATGATCTTCTTATGGGTGCTTTAAGTCTTCTCATTTTCCCATTTGGTTGTGTGTTTGAAATAATTGATTTGTAGGAATTCTTTTACTGTATTTTGAGTATGAGTTATTGCTTTTGTTCTTTTTTTTCCTTATTTGTGGAAACCTTTTCTGTTTGCGTTGTTTGCTTCTGGTAGATGGGGTAGAGCATGTGGGGTGGAATGTACAGATAACTTTAGTTCTGAATTCGTGATTCCTGTCTCTGCTAGCTTGGTGTGACTTCTCTGGTCCCAGTGCCACTGCTCTAGTCTAGGTGCTGGTAGCACTGCTACATGCTGCTTATGAGCAAATTGTAGAGACGAGGAGAGAGAAGAAGGCCCTGTTTTAACTGTGGCCGCCAAGGACTCACTCTTTTCCAGCGCTGTGGTGCCTCCTCCCTCCTACATCCATTGAATGCCGTGTCTCAAAGGTTTTCCTTAACTACCTCTATCTCCTCAGTTTTCTTCTCTGTGAATTATGTGCCTTAACTTGTTCTGTTTTCAGAAAATTGTTTTTTTTAAATATGAATTCTTCGGTCATTTTTTGTACTTTTTGTGTTCGTCATTCTTCCTCTGTTTCTCTTTTAAAAATACTCCTTTTTTTTTTTTTTTTAATGTTTATCTTTGCCAGAGAGGCAGAGCATGAGTAGGGGAGGGACAGAGAGAGACACAGAATCTGAAGCAGGCTCCAGGCTCTGAGCTGTCAGCACAGAGCCTGATGCGGGGCTTGAGCTGGATCGCGAGATATGACCTCAGCTGAAGTCAGATGCTTAACCGACTCAACCACCCAGGCACCCATCTTTTAAATATTTTTATTTAAATAGATACTTGCATTCTTTAAGAGGGAAACTGATTCACTTATGTATTTCTTGTCAATATGCACAAAGAAGATAACCACATAAAAAGTTTTGTCTGATAACTGTTTTCCTGTCAAAGATTTCATAAAATTAAACTCTTTTGGTTGTAAAATAATTTGCCTTTTTCAGTAGTAATAATTGTTTTGGGTTTTGTTCCAGTTAAACTTTTGGTTTTCTTTTTCCTAAAGAATCATTTTTTTTTCCTTCCCATTTTGTTTTCTAGCTCTTTTGTGCTTTTCAAGATGATAAGTATCTGTACATGGTAATGGAGTACATGCCTGGTGGAGATCTTGTAAACCTTATGAGTAACTATGATGTGCCTGAGAAGTGGGCCAAGTTTTATACCGCTGAGGTGGTGCTTGCTCTGGACGCCATTCACTCCATGGGCCTCATTCACAGAGACGTGAAGCCTGACAACATGCTCTTGGATAAACACGGACATCTCAAGTTGGCGGATTTTGGCACATGTATGAAGATGGATGAAGTAAGTAATAAACAAGTAAAAAAAAATGCTACTTTTTAAAAACAAAAAGAAACTTCAATCTTGACTTTATTATCTTGAACAAAGATAAATTTAGTTTCACTAACTGTGTAGTTACTAAAACATAATAAACCTTTTTTTAAAACTGATCATCTACACAGTGCTTTATTTATAATTAAATAGTATTAGATTTGGTGAATGTGAGAGAAATAAGAATGCAGATAACTTCGGGGATATTCCTCACAGAATGTTGATAAGCATTTGCTACCAGTCAAAACCAGTTCATGTGTAAAATGATCCAGGTCAAGAAATAAGACACAAGATATAAATTAAGATACACGGGTATTTCCATTACCATTATTATTTCTGTATTTTTCCTTAAAAAACAAAACAAAGCAAAACAAAGCTAAGTTAAGAAGCTTATGATACCATCACCTACCAACCCTGTCTGCATCAACCACATTGAATAAATTTGGGGACATCATCTGTTGTGTACTTTACCTGGTAAACAATTCACATTTTGATCAATAGATTTAGTAGTGTTAATGTCATAGCTAATTATGTTGATTTATTTTTGTTGTAAAATTTATATCTCTTATCTTTTTCTCTGTAAGTATACTGTATAATATCTGTTTGGTTTTGCTTTTTAATTTCCCTATGGGATCTTGAGGGGGTGACTTACATACATCAGACTTTTAAAATGTTAACGTAAATTGACAGCAAACTAGGTATCATCTATTGTATGGTTTTTACAACCTTCCAATATGCTTATATGCCTATTCATATTTCTTAACCAGAATATCTTATCAAAGAAAAGCAGAATATCTTCTAAAGATATTTATTTTGAAGTAAGCTTATTTTCTTTTCTCTTTACCTCTTACTCATGCCACCTGTGTGACATTCACTTTTAAGATCATACTGCCTCCATCACAGCGATCTGTACTGTTTCAGGCTCTGCTCAGATTTTACTTCCTTTAGAAAGTTCTTCCTCATAATCCTAACCTAACTGATCACTTTTCTTTTTTTTAATAATTTTTTAAAAAGTTTATTCTTGAGAGAGTGAGAGAGACAGACAGAGCATGAGTAGGGGGAGGGACAAAGAGAGAGAAAGAGGGAGACAGAATCTGAAGCAGGATCCAGGTTCTGAGCTGTCAGCACAGAGCCCAACTCAGGGCTCAAACTCACGAACTGTGAGATCATGACCTGAGCCAATGTCTGCCACTTACCTGACTGAGCCACCCAGGTACCCCTGATCACTTTTCTAATGTTCTTACTTATTTAGAATTTGTGCTGTATTTCATAGGCCATTTTTACGTATCTAGGTTTGTATGTCCTGTCTACTCAACTAATACTTAACATTCCTTTCTTCTTTGGTCTTCTTCATAGATTTTGTCGTTGTGTCTGTGTTCTGCATACATTAGTCCGTGTTTAGTAGATGGAGCATTTGTCCCCAAAGCTCCCTCTGGTGGTGTGAAATAGTTAAGAGTAAATACTATGAAATGGTTAATAGTAAAAATTATCTTTAATGAAAATAAAGTATAAAATAATTTTCTAATAGGATGCTAAACTTTTTCATGTCTGTTGTACAAAGTGAATGATGTTTTTGTGTATTGCTTCCATGAGTGTATCTGATTTTAATAAAGCAAAAAACTTTTTGGGAGGGTGTAGAGAAATAAGTCACATCACATGTTTTTAGGATAGTAAAGATGTTTAAGGAAAGAAGGATATATATATATATAACATATATATGTACGTATGTGTGTGTATATATATATATATAACATATATGTGTACGTATATGTGTATATATATATATATATAGAGAGAGAGAGAGAGAGAGACAGGACCGAATATGGTATTTATAAAATATATATTTTAATATATTTATAAAATAATTTTATAGGCATGTAAGTGAATACTAAATTTAGCAATTTAAATATCTTGAATTGTCTCTAAGGCAAAATAGAATGTGGTTTATATAATTTTATGTACTGTTTTTTAATTCAGGTACGTATAACTGAACTAATTATCCTCCTTGGTTCATCACTCGTTGTTAGTAGCCAACAGAAGGCTTCATCATGTTTTTATTTCATGATGTTTCCCCTGTTGCTGTTTCAGTTTTATTCTCTCTTTTCCTAATAAACAACCAATATCATGTGTTTACTGTAAGTTCTTGCACATTGTTAATATGGTGTACATATGTATAAATAGTATAATGGTATGGATGTCATTTTTTTTTTTTTACTCTTTCACTCAACACTGTTTTATATCTTTTCTAGTATCTGTAAAATAGCTCATTGCTTCTTAGTATCCCATAGTATTTATCTATCAGTTTTACTTATTCTTCCTTGTGTTGGGTTCCCAGGCCACATCCATCCCCCTGGCACCAGCAGTGCTGTGTTGAAGCCAGTGACACTTAGGTGTTGAACACGCTTAGATGTGTCCCATGTGTATTGCGACACGGGTTTCTTCAACATACCTACGTAGAGGTGGGGCTGCTGACTCAGGATACATAACTACAGTATTGCCTGGCCCGCCATCTGGAGCGGCTGTGATTGTCACAGCCTCTTGCTGGTGTAGTGCGTTAGAAATCCCGTCTCTCTGTGCTGCCGCTCACCTCTCTTACTATTCACTCTCTCGATCTTACCAATTCTGTGAGTGTAAGGTAGTAGGTTTTAAAAAAATTGTATTTCATAACTAATGATGTCAGACTTTT
This sequence comes from Proteles cristata cristata, assembly GCA_017311185.1. Classification (NCBI taxonomy): domain Eukaryota; kingdom Metazoa; phylum Chordata; class Mammalia; order Carnivora; family Hyaenidae; genus Proteles; species Proteles cristata. The sequence goes on from JAESUZ010000334.1 coordinate 339,816, forward strand.
CTTCATATGATTGCCAGTCATTTAGCTCATGAATTACTGTGTGCATGTCTTTTGACCCTTTTAAAAATCAGCTTGTTCATGTGCAAAAATTCCTTATATAATCTCAACAGTGATTCCACAGATACTGCTGTTATTACCATCTTCCAGTCAGCTACCCATTTGTGTCTTTTGAACAGAAATTCTTAATTTCAACATAGTGAAAAATGTGTTTTTTAAATATTGAAATTTAAAAATGTCTTATCGCAAACTTCCATGCCTTAAGTAATAATAATAATAATAATAAGAAGAAGAAGAAGAAGAAGAAGAAGAACCACGATGTTGAAGAACAAAGGAATTTTTAAATTAAAAACTATATATAGTACGTAGAATTTATAATCTTGTTCTGTTAACTGCTAATGTAAATAGTGCTGTTGCAGATTTCAGGCTCATCACTTTATCTGCCTCTGTTTGATTACCGTTATGGCCTCAAAGCTGTTAGAGGTGCGCCTGGCTTCATTCTTTCTCGTCTGCATGTCTGTGGATGGGATTGGCTCACTGGGGTGTGGGTTCAGGACTGGCCTGTGGCCTGTTTTATACAGCTCTTGTCCTAACAATGGTTTGTCAGGGTGCCCGGGTGACTCGGTTAGGTGCCCGACTTTGGCTCGGGTCATGATCTCACGGTTCTTGGGTTCGAGCCCTGCATAGAGCTCTGTGCTGACAGCTCAGAGCCTGGAGCCTGCTTCAGATTCTCTGTCTCCCTCTCTCTCTGACCCTCCCCTACTCATGCTCTCTCTCTCAAAAATAAAAACATTTTTTTTCTTGGATTATCATTTTATTTTATTTTTTAAATGTTTTATTTATTTCTAGGAGAGAGAGAGAGAGAGAGAGAGCGTGAGCAGGGGAGGGTCAGAGAGAGAGGGAGACAGAGAATCTGAAGCAGGCTCCAGGCTCTGATCAGTTAGTGGAATTGACCCCCGTGTCAGGCTCAGCCAGGGCACAGAGGGGATTCTCTCTCTCTCTCGCTCTCTCTCTCTCTCTCTACTCCTTCCCCTCTCACCCTCACACCTGTGCCCTCGCTCTCTCTTTCTCTCTCTCTCCCTCTCAAAAAAAATAAACATTTTACTCTGACAAGCCTCTTAATGTTTCCTATAATAGAAGTATAGGATAGTCCATGATAAAAATTAATTTTATGCTCCACATTTTGAAGCCAGATACTGATGTTTTTCATCTTTTATCCTTAGTACTGATCCATACAAATTATCACCCTCATAATATGCCCAATTATTTTCAGAACTTTTATTTTATTTATATTCAAACTAAAATGACTTCTCTGCTCTATTTGCTGTATTTTTGGGAAAGTAAAATCATTCAGTTATTGTTGCTAATTTGAGGAATGAAAAGATTGTTTTTGAAATTAATTTCCCATGATTAATTTTATTGCAATTAGATACATTTACATAAATCACATTTATAAGATACATGGAACTGCCTTTTCCCAAAGTGGTCATAATACTTAGTACTGGGGGAATTTATATAGCTTCCTTATGAGTGGTGTGGGTGACATACTCTTTACGGGGCAGGTAAAGGAAATGGAGGGCATTTAAATTCATCTATAAAATCTTAGCAAGTTTGGACAGAGCTAGAGGTGAATGAGTATTATTTAGTGTTATACTGTTACAGTGATTTATTTACAGCCCACACATAATACAAACATACACGCACACACACATATACTACAACACACACACACACGTGTGTATTTACAGTGGTTCTTGTCCTTGTCAAAAAGACATCAGATAAGGAGTATCTTATTACACACCCAAACTAAACACAGATAAAGGTGTTTTTATCATTTTGTCAAATACCTTCATGTCGTAGCTCTGTATTTCTAAATATGCAGCTTCGTGGTATTGCTTTGAAACTGTTAAGATCTTTTAATTTAAACATTAGGTCTATCTCCCTCATTTTTTTTCTTGATAATAAGAACTGTTTTTAACCAGCCTCCAAACTAGGCTCTTTGTAATCTTAAGTACTGCCTTTTCCTTTGAAAATGCCAAAGCTTCCTAATTCTTTTCCCCAGGTCACTGCCTTAAGATCACATTTTGTACTTCCCTTGTAATTGCCCTCTTAACTAATTAGTATTGCAAGAAAAAGAAACAAAAGATGTTGATTTTCATGGAATCCCCATGGAGTTTACTGCTTTTTACTTCTTTCATGGATGAAGCCTCCTGTACTTTAGAGTTGAAGTTATCCTTGATTTCCCTGTAATCCTGACACTTTTAAGCATCTCATAATACATTTAACTCCTGTCCTCCCAAAGCTATGTCAGCAGTGAAGTTTTATTGGTAGCAATTTGTAGCCACTGTGTATATAGTAATAATTGAATTAGTTGCATTTGTGTGTGTATGTTTTTACATACAACTCTTTTTCCTTATCTCTGCTCTTTACCCAGACAGGCATGGTGCATTGTGATACAGCAGTTGGAACACCTGATTATATTTCACCTGAAGTTCTCAAATCACAAGGGGGTGATGGTTACTATGGGCGAGAATGTGATTGGTGGTCTGTGGGTGTTTTCCTTTTTGAGATGCTGGTGGGTAAGTAAATATTTTAATTTGTTCTTTTTTAAAAAACTCATCTCATACCACTTTAGTTTTAAGTCAAGAGTTTGAGAATATAAGGAAATTAATTGTATGCTATGGAAGAAGTAGAGTTAAAAAAGTTTTTTAATGTTTTATTTATTTCTGAGAGACAGAGACAGCGTGAGCAGGGGAGGGTCAGAGAGAGAGATACAGAATCTGAAGCAGGCTCCAGGCTCTGAGCTGTCAGCACAGAGCCCAACGCGGGGCTCGAACCCATGAACTGTGAGATCCTGACCTGAACGGAAGTCGGACACCCAACCGACTGAGCCACCCAGGTGCCCCAGAAGTGGAATTTTAAAAAACATGGAATTTTATCAGATATGACAGGTGGTTATTGGAAAATTAAAACCAACCCTTGTACTGGGATAGTGATTTAGTGGATTATGAAAGGAATTGAAAGTATACTGGTGGGAAATAATCCTTCAGTAGACCTTTTTGTAGGAAGGCATTGTTAGAGTAAGAATCAAGTTTACAGCTGCAGTGGGCCTCAAGTCCAAGATTTTCTTGATCAATAGTATTTGTTGTGAATGTTTTAAATATAAAGCTGGTGTATTTGTTTCAATAATAATAGAGCATTAAAAGTACTCTTTAGTTTGTTTATGTAATTATGTTACATAATTGATTTTTGTCAGCTGTGTTTCTTCTGTTTATTACTTGTATTTATGGTTAGTAAATATAGTAAAATAAATCATAAATAGGTATTGACCAATTTGACTATCAAGATAAAAATATTTTATAATAATATTTCATTCTCAGAAAACTCAGAGGCCTAATTAATAATTTCTTTCACTTTGATCAAATGAACATTTGAAAGGTTCATGTATTTCAGAACTTTTGTTTACATCATAGATTGCATTCTTGAGATTTCCAATTCCAAAGTACTAGGGTCACAAAAATATCTTCTGGCTAAGGAAGCCACTGACTGAATCATCTGGCTCAGGGATGAGGCAGATATAGCTAAATCTACTTTATAAGGCAAATGTGATAAGGCTGGTAACATTATATGAAATAACTTCAGAGTTGAAAATATATATTTAGAAATTGAAGAATCTATTTTCTAGAGGATGACCCTAAAAAAATTGGTAGCAGAAAATCCGGAGAATCTGTGGGATAGTTGAGTATGGTTATTACTAAGAAAAAGATGAGAATATTTTGGTAAGTCTCAAATTTAAATAATAATCAGCCACGGAACATTTTTTGTGGCATAAATTGCCTTCTCTTGGTGACCACCTTGTGTATGTAATGATCTTGCTGTGCTTAAACTCCTGTCGTTGTATGACCTATTTTGTTTTGGGCCGTTGTTTCTGTAGTGCACCTTTATATGCAGAGTAGGTTCCCTGGTGGCTATCCATTCTCCCCACCTCTGGCCCCAACTGATGACACATTAGGTGTATTTTGTAATCTTTTGAAAGTAGAATATAACCTAGGATTTTCCTGAAATCTTCTAGGAATTTAGAAAAGCAGTGTGCTTTTGAGGAAGTCACATGACTCCTTTGAAGGGACACTTAAATTCCTGTTGTTGTTTTTAACTCTGAGAATTGAATGTAATGAGTTTGAATGACACTGATGTACTGTATCCTAGGCTGACTGGGGCCTACCTGCTCAGGTTAGTGAGCGCTGGACCTCACTTAGAGGGCTCTACTGCAGTGAAAAATGGCCTTAGAAAAACTTTGAATTCATTTGTTCTTCTAGGCACCTGACGAATGTAAAGTTAACATATTTAAATAATAAATGAAAAGTGTTTAATTTGCATTCTCTGTTATACACCATGTCTTCTTTCTTGGAATTTTAGGAGATACTCCATTTTATGCAGATTCACTTGTAGGAACATATAGCAAAATTATGGATCATAAAAACTCACTATGTTTTCCTGAAGATGCAGAAATTTCGAAACATGCGAAGAATCTCATCTGTGCCTTCTTAACAGATAGGTAATATACATTGAATTTCTTGTAGCGAGCCCTTAACTTTTAAATTTGTAGAAATGAAAGCATGGCTAACTCTTATTTACGTATGAAATCTCTCTCTCTCTCTTTTTTTAAATCTCTTTCTCTTCATCCGAATTGCATTTAATTCTGGGTGAGGCTTTTCCTACTGCTAGGCCTGGTGTTGGGTTACTCTCGTTATTATGTGTGTGCAACCCCACTGTAATCTAATCTAAACTTAACCTTCGTGTCTAAAAAGAGAAAAATAGAACTTGGTAAGAAAACACATTTGAGAGAAATAAAACTTCTGTTATTTACGTTTTATCCTTAAAAGTAATTAAGTAATATGATTCTTATTGTACATCTTTTGAGAGAAGAGTATTTTGTGCAGATACATACTTGACTGGTTATAATCTCCAAAGCTGTTTGTATTTGACTTGGGAGTGCCCCCTTTCCAGCCCTTTTTTATTTGCATTTGAATATGAGTAAGTCTGCCGGGGAAATTCGATATTTCTTAAAACAAAATGGGTGAACAGTGTTGTGAATACCTGCCTCAAAAGGAGAAGATAGAAGACTCTTTGGAGTTTCTTCCTTGGCCTTTCTATTTAATTTTTTTAATTTAATTTAATTTTTTTATTAAATCTTAATTCTTTAAGATTTGTGTTAAGAATCAGCCTATCATAGAGCAACATTTGTTACGCGCATGTGCACTGCAGTCCAAACTTTATGCACTAGCATTATGATCTTAAGGAAATTATTTTACTTACAGGGGAAATAATTTTACTTACCCATAAATGATGGGGTCAGATTCAATCGAAGAGAGCCGAGGGCGTTTCTAGCTGGAAAGTGCTGTGATTTCTTAGCAAACCTTATTATTAGCCAGTTGCTGTTACAGAGGAGCCCTGCAGTGCCTGTCCTCATGTATTCATATCGTTGCATATTCTCTGGAGGAAAAGATCTTAAAGGTGGAATTCTAGAATACACACTTTAAAATGAGTTAATGTTGCAGTCTCTATCAAAATAATCACCAGCATTCTTCACACAGCTAGAACTAATAATCTCAAAGTTTGTATGGAACCAGAAAAGACCCCGAATAGCCAAAGCAATCCTGAAAAAGAAAACCAAAGCTGGAGGCATCACAGTCCCGGACGTCAGGCTGTATCACAAAGCTGTAATCCTCAAGGCAGTACGGCACTGGCACAAAAGCAGACACTCAGATCAATGGGACAGAACAGAGAACCCATAACTGGACCCACAAATGTATGGCCGACTCATCTGTGACAAAGCAGGAAAGAATATCCAATGGAATAAAGACAGTCTCTTCAGCAAATGGTGCTGGGAAAACTGGACAGCGACATGCAGAAGAATGAACCTGGGCCACTTCCTTATACCATACACACAAATAAACTCAAAATGGATGAAAGACCTAAATGTAAGACCGGAAGCCATCAGAATCCTCGAGGAGAAAGCAGGCAAGAACCTCTTTGACCTCGGCCGCAGCAGCTCCTTACTCAAGGTATCTCCGGAAGCAAGGGAAACAAAAGCAAAAATGAACTATTGGCACCTCATCAAAATAAAAAGCTCCTGCACAGCGAAGGAAACAATCAGCAAAACTAACTAAAAGACAACCAATGGAATGGGAGAAGATATTTGTAAATATCAGAATGGTTAATATTAACAACTCAGGCAACAACAGATGTTGGTGAGGATGCAGAGCAAGAGGACCTCTTTTGCACTGTGGGTAGGAATGCAAACAGTGCAGCCACTCTGGAAAACAGCATGGAGGTTCCTCAAAAAATTAAAAATAGAACTACCCTATGACCCAGAAATTGCACTACTAGGTATCTATCCAAGGGATTCAGGTGTGCTTTTTCAAAGAGGCACATACACCCCAGTGTTTATAACAGCGCTGTCGACAATAGCCAAAGTATGGAAAGAGCCCAGATATCCATTGACAGCTGAATGGATATGGAAGATGTGTGTGTGTGTGTGTGTGTGTGTGTGTGTGTGTGTGTGTGTGTGTGTGTGTGTGTAAATACACACACACACACACACACATATATACAGTGGAGTATTACTCGGCCATCCAAAAGAATGAAATCTTGCTGTTTGCAACTACGTGGATGGAACTAGAGAGTATTATGCTATGCGAAATTAGGCAGAGAAAGGCAGGTATCATATGACTTACTTCATGAGGACTTTAAGATACAAAACAGATGAACATAAGGGAAGGGAAGCAAAAATAATATAAAAACAGGGACAAAACATAAGAGACTCTTTAATGTGGAGAACAAACAGGGTCGCTGGAGGGGCTGTGGGAGGGGGACGGGCTACATGGGTGAGGGGTGTTATGGGATCTACTCCTGAAATCAGTGCTGCACCATATGCTGACTCCATTCTGAAGCTGGTCCCCTGCAGTTTGGGCTCACACAGATGAATATTTTTATTTGAAATTCTCATGTATATTTTTGTTTGATACAAACTACAGAGGGAAATACATTTTCCTTTCCATGGCATTTCCTGTACAATCCTCTTAATCTACAGAGACCATATATTGTAAAATTGGCATTGCTTGTTTTTGAAAAACATTTAAGCTTGAAACTTTTGATAAAGATATCTCAAAGTCATTTGCGATCCTTATTTTGATCCTTGTCAAGATAGGAGTTATTTTTTTTTTCATAATCTTTTCATAATACAATCTTTAATTGCATTGTTTAGGGAGGTACGACTTGGGAGAAATGGGGTAGAAGAAATCAAACAACATTCTTTCTTTAAGAATGATCAGTGGAATTGGGATAACATAAGAGAGAGTAAGTCAGTAACTTTAACTATTTCCATCTTGTCACATTTTCAATTTCAAAAATTGATTCCTCTTTTGAATTAATAAGCGTGTTTGATATACTTAATGATAACTACTTTTAAATTGAGAAGTTTCATTTCAGATTTGTTCTGTGGCAATATTTATAACTAAATTAATGTTCCTCAGGATCTTAACAAACTAATTTGTATTTATTAGCAATATTTCTTAGTGCTTTTATAATAGATTTCTTAATTTGTCAATTTGTCACAATTTTTTTGTGAATCCAAATATTTTGCAGAATGGGGGAAATATCCCTTAATTTTGAATGTTTGAATTAATAAATCACTAATTATGGAGACTATACTTTGATGAATACTAGAATAAGCATAATAGTGCATTTTAACTTAATGTATATTGGACATTAATTCATTTTAAGAGTTAAGAAATATTTTAGTTACAGAGTATAAAAAGCCAAAGACTGAAGAATGTATGTGCAAGTCACTGCTGCTTTCAATTTTAATACCTATGATATCACATTGTTTTCCCTGTTTAGTAAACTTAACTATACATAAAGCTGATCTAATGTAGTAATAAAATACTTAATAAAATTTTAATTTTTTGAAATAGAATGTAAACCATATTACCAAATTTTCTATAGTAAATCATAATGTTATTGATTAGTTATATATTATTAATATATGTGTTGGTGGTATCACACAATTATATCTTGTAATCTGGATGGTTAACACATATTTTAACAATGACTAAAATAATTCATTTCTTCCCTTTCAACAGCGGCAGCTCCTGTAGTACCTGAACTCAGCAGTGACATAGATAGCAGCAATTTTGATGACATCGAAGATGATAAAGGAGATGTAGAAACCTTCCCAATTCCTAAAGCTTTTGTGGGAAATCAGCTGCCTTTTATAGGATTTACCTACTATAGAGAAAATTTGTATGTGATTTGTTTGTTACATTTTTATGGCTTTCAAGCTTTTGCTGTAAAGCGTTGTCTTACTGTGAGACTCTGGATTATAGAAGATAAAGTGTTCATTTGTTTTAAACTTTGGAGATTTTAAAAAGGACTATCAAATTATTTTTCATTTAATTCCATTATTTCTGAATGTTATATTCATTTACAGATGAATGCACGGCACTGTTGTATATTCTTTGGGGGCTATAGAGTAAGACCAAATACATACTTTTGAAGGAACTTAATCAACTAATGAGGAATACAGAATGATATAGTCATAATGAAGGATAGAATGTGATATTTGCCTTAAGAAAGGTTCTGAGGCACCCGGGTGGCTCAGTCGGTTGAGTATCTGACTTTAGCTCAGGTCATGATATCACAGTTTGTGAGTTTGAGCCCTGCCTCAGGCTTGATGCTGTCACACAGAGCCCACTTCGGATCTTCTGTCCCCTTCTCTCTCTGCCCCTCCCTGCTCTCTCTCTCTCTCAAAAATAAATAAATCTTGGGGCATCTGGGTGGCTCAGTTGGTTGAGCATTTAACTTCAGCTCAGGTCATGATCTCACAGTTCATGAGTTTGAGCCCCGCATCGGGCTCTCTGCTGTCAGTTCAGAGCCTGCTTCACTTCAAATTCTCTGTTCCCCTTTCTCTCTCTGCCCCTCCCCAGCTCACACTCTCCCTCTGTCTCTCTCAAAAAACAAAACAAAACAAAACATTAAAAATATATTTATTTGAAAAAAGAAGAAAAGTACCAAAGTATCTGAGGTAGCTCAGATAGAATGGTTCAGAAGAAAACTAAAAGTCACATCTCTGTGGTGAGGACAAGAAGTCAGGTAAGACTTCAGGGAAGGGATTGCGTTTGTGAAAATACGAGAGTTTTTAGTGGCCAAGATGTGGGGAGGTTAGATGAGAGTTGTGGGCAAGTGAGCAACGGCAGCAAAAGTGTGGATATCCGCACACATTGGGAACAGAGAAGTGTGGTCCAGTAGGGCTCAAACACAAGGTGCCTTTTGCTGTATTATGATCATTTGGACCTAATGAGACTGTAAGCGTCTTGCTTGTAATCCCTCCGTGCAGCACAGAGCCTCAGTAAATACTGGTTGACTGCAGTGAGTATTGGGTGTAAAGATTAAAACTGTTGGGTTTTCAGGGAAACAGTAAAGCAGCAGATGATTATTCTGTGCCATACGAAGGGCCTTTTGACTTTGACTCATAGTGAGAAGTGAGGCATTACAGATATTTGAGAAACACAGTTTTGAGAAACTTTTGGTGCTTCCATGTATGTAATGGTGGGAGGTGACCAACCATTGTGGTTTGCCCAGGACTGAGGGGCTTCCTAGGATGTGGTGAGGGATTTTCATGCTGAAACTGAGAAAATTCTAGGCAAGCCAGGATGAGTTGGCCACCCTGCTAACAGTAGTATTCTAAAAACTATTGTAATGTTCACTAAAATGAGGATATGGGTGCCTGGAGAAACCCAAGCATATTTATAGGCAATGAGGAAGGACCCAGTTAAAGTGAGAAATTGATATTTAAATAGAAGAGATGATTTATGTTTTAAGACCTGGAAATCAAGAGATGTTATCTTTGAAAAGGAGGAGAGGGGTCTCTTTTCTAGAAGATTTCTAGATAACATAGTTGTAGGAGCTCAGAATGAGATGAAGAGGGGGAAAGTATAGTCTGTATAGTGACTCCAGTCTCAATAATATTAAAGACTAGAACATCTGAGAAGAGAGGGGGCAAAACAATAGTAGCATTTTAAATTCTTGAGAATGATATAAGTGTGTAGAGGGGGAAACAATGCTTCATTGAAAATATGTTAAAGTGAAAAAAATCTTTGTGGTTAAAATTTAATTCTGAGAATAATTTGGGGGTATTATAAAATGGATTAAAATGACCTGCACAGAATTGATTTCCTGCCTTTCTCTCTAGGTTATTAAGTGACTCTCCATCTTGTAGGGAAAATGATTCAGTACAGTCAAGGAAAAATGAAGTATGTATAAATTTTTACTATATTTTAGTCACATGTTGAACTAAGTAATATCCATGTGTTTAAAACGTTCATTGGATGCTACTTTTTGAATCATTAGATGGTGTTCTTTGTTGTAATACAGTTCTCAGAACATTGAAATGATTTTTTCAATTCAATGAAAAAGTAGTATTGTGTAAGATAGTATTGTGTAAGATAGAGTGTCTAGTAAAAAGATGAATTATGCATAGCTTTTAGGCTTAGTTTTAATAGCAAAAATTGATAGAATAGGTTTATAAACATCTATAATATCAGAAATTTTTACAATCTTAGTACTCTAAAAGGATATAGTTGATAAATTATAAGGGTATAGAAATAGTGGAGAAATTAATATTCTGAGTGTTCAGGAATGAATTCATATAAAGGGTAATTTTATCAAACTCTAACAATATTTTGTGGCCTCTATAATTTGTAACCGTACACAAAAGTAAATTGTGCACACACATGCACATTAATAAGGATGCTAATAACATTTTCTCCTTAAAATTTATAGAAGGTAAAAAAAAAAAATTGGTTAGATGATTTTGGGATGATTCATTTTAGGAATTTTATAAAGCATGCAAGCATTTTAAATTTCTGTGTTTTTTTGTTTTATTTTAATAGGAAAGCCAAGAGGTACGTTGATGTCACTTACATTGAAAAACTGAGAAAAACACATCACTCTAGTTTTGATAGAACCATTTTCTACCTAGCATTTGGAGTGCTACATCTACTTAAGAACGAAGTTCCTAACCTTGTTTCTACCAAGTATTTCTTTTATTATTGCCCCTATGGATTTATTGTTTAAATATGTATTATATAATTTTCTTATTTTTATTCATGAAGGATCTATAACTGATAGTAGAATTTTAGATTAACAAGTGAAAACTAGTGTGATCAAATTATACTAATGTAATAGCAGCCAAAAGCAGTTAAACTTGACTTGTTCATTGGCCTGTATATTCTTATTAGGGAAAAATGATAGTTTTGCTTAAGATACATAAAATATTTAAGAAAACATGAGGAACCTAGTCACTAAAATAGTGGAAAGAAGATTGGCCTTGGAATCTAATAAACTTAAACTGATTTTTGGCACAGCCACTTATTAACTAAGCCATCTAGAGAGTTATTCACCTCTTTTGAATTTCAATTTCTTTATTGAGTAGATATAACACTACCACCTTTTTAGGGTTGTTGTCAGAATTAATGAGACAACAATTTGTAAAATGCCTAATACTTAAGGCATAAAAGGCACTAAAAAAGTTAAGCTTTATAAAGGAAATAATGGTCCAAAAATGGATTATTTAATATGTAATGTAATTTTCAGTTTGTTTAAAGATCAACATATCTAGCCTAGAAGCAAACGTAAAGAATGGCAAGGAAATGACTTATAATGAATTAGCCGTCATTCTTGGAAGACGTATTGACTATAACTCCTTATAGTAGTGTTCCTGGCACTGTGTAGAAAGACACAAAGAAGAGCTCGAATTCTCATTTTTAAGAGCGTAATATATTTTTGAACAAGTTCGGTCAAATATCCCAGACATTTGTTTCAGATATAGATCTTTTCATCTTGTAAATACACACTGTGACAGTATTTTTACATAAAAAAAAAAAAATATTTATTTTACATAAATAAAAAAATTTTTACATAAATAATAATTTTTACAGAACAGGGGAGGACATCAGAGGATATCCTTTATTTGGAATGAATGAGAGACTTGGTGTCATAGAGAATTCTGCCAAGATTAGAGCTTCTCATTTGCATATTTACGTAGTGTGTACATGTTTACGTACATACGTAGAAAGCAAGAGATGGAGAATTTTTTCCTTATGTCAGTAAACGTCACATTAAGAAGGTACAAAAACTGTACCATTATAAAGGAGGTTATATTAGGCTTAAAAAACAGCTTATCATTGTTTTCTTTAAACCTCTCATATTTTAAATGTGACCAAAATTTATATAGTTTTTTGTTTTTGGACAGATTCAGAAAAAACTATACACATTAGAAGAGCACCTTAGCACTGAGATACAAGCCAAAGAAGAACTAGAGCAAAAGTGCAAGTATGTTGTTTGGATAATGAAATGTATTTTAAAATTTAAGTTTAAATGTTTTACTAAAAATGAAGAGTTACAAAGTAATTATATGATTATTTTTGAGTTTATAGTATGTAAATGTTTTTGTTATAAATTAGGAGAGATTTTACTTACTGTTTCTTTTGAAATCCTTTAGATCTGCTAATACTCGCCTTGAAAAAGTAGCAAAGGAGCTGGAAGAGGAGGTAAAGCTGCCGTGTGCTTTCATTAATATTTTTGTTGACTAAAAGTTCTGATGCCTGCCTTCCCTGCAGAGTTCTCATAGAACCTGAGTAATACCTGACTTGATATATAGTAAGACCCACCTTACGTAGTATTGGTGAACAGGACGAAAGTTACAGGATAACCATGATGATAGCTTCATTTTGTTATGTTTTCGCAAACTTGAGTTGATTTAGTATGAGTAGATATTTCACGTAAAAAGATTTGCATTTGTGTTAATTACTTGGGTTAACAAGAGAAAGTGACCATGTTTCTTTTAAATTTCTGTTCGTAACATTTCAGATCCATAGTTAATTAAGTGAAGATGGTTCAAACTTTCAGAAGATGGAAAGTTTGACTTTCAGTAGTAAACAATTAACAGTATGGTCTTAATATTAAATTTAAGAGAGGTATACTGTTTTGAAAATAATGGAAAATGTTATTGTAAATTTTAACAGCAGTTATAGCTTTTCTAAAAGTTCTTTGTTATCTGCTTGAAATACTAAAATAGTGTTTTCACTTGATTTTTATACATATAAAATAACTTTGGTAATAACTTTAAGCATTATTTCAGATTACCTTAAGGAAAAATGTGGAATCATCATTAAGACAATTAGAAAGAGAAAAGGCACTTCTTCAGCACAAAAATGCAGAATTTCAGCGGAAAGCTGATCATGAAGCAGACAAGAAACGAAATTTGGAAAATGATGGTTTGTGGTGTAGAATATTAAATACTTACCAAGAAAAAAATTAAGTGTGTATGTATGTGTGTGTTGTTGTTGAAGCTTGCCACTGAAATGCTTTTTATCGTAGTTAACAGTTTAAAGGATCAGCTTGAAGATTTGAAAAAAAGGAATCAGAGCTCTCAAATATCCACCGAGAAAGTAAATCAACTCCAGAGACAAGTAGGTTAATCTCAATTTATAATAAGATATTGAATTTTCTTGATAACTTGCTAATTTTAATTGGGAATGTTACAGAGAGGCCTTTGCCTCTGATTTTAAAGGGAAATCATTAGGAAACTTTTTAGGGATTTTTTTTCTTTGAATAGTTTGTAACGGGCTGTTAAATGGAAGTATTTTCATTATATGCACTTGTGTTTGTTGTTGTCTGTTGGATTTTGAATGGGATTACAGCTGGATGAAACCAATGCTTTGCTGAGAACAGAATCTGATACTGCAGCCCGATTAAGAAAAACCCAGGCAGAAAGTACAAAGCAGATTCAGCAGCTGGAGTCTAACAATAGAGAGCTTCAAGACAAAAATTGTCTGCTGGAGACTGCCAAGTTAAAACTGGAAAAGGAATTTATCAATCTTCAGTCAGTTCTAGAATCTGAACGGAGGGACCGAACTCACGGATCAGAGATAATTAATGACTTGCAAGGTATTATAGAGATTACATTTGAATTCATCTTGATTTATATTTTGGAGATAACTTTAGATGATGGGTATATGTGCTGGGATAGCACATTTCTGAATATACTACTCTGTTATGTGAAATTAGGGTGTTGGAAATGCATTGATCCAAAATTTTATGAATAGAAGATTTTCTTTCAAATAGTGTGAAATATTGTAAGTTATCAAAAACCACCTCCCAAGGTGATGCCTTGGCTTCCAGCTGACTTAACCATAAAGCCCTCTACCAACAGTTATAAAACTTCTGCTCATAAATAACAGCTGCAAAGTATGAGGTGATTTCCAAATTTTTTACTCTTAATTTAATATATGTACTTTGTGGGTTTATTGTTTTTAAAATGTTGCAATTTTAGGTAGAATATCTGGCCTAGAAGAAGATTTAAAGAATGGCAAAATCTTATTAGCAAAAGCAGAGATGGAGAAGAGACAACTACAGGAGAGATTTACTGATTTGGAAAAGGTAAAAACATGTTCAGCTTTATATTTTGTAAGAAAATGACGAAGAGTTTTAGATTGGAAAACTTAATCTAAAATAAGGGTTATCAGTATTCTTTCAGTGAATGTTTCTCCCTAGGGATCCAAGGAAAACTTAAATTTTGACTACACCATGTCTTTAAAATCATACACAGTTACAATGGCTTTTGGCATTGAGAAGTTTCTTGGGGCGCCTGGGTGGCTCAGTCAGTTAAGCGTCTGACTTCAGCTCAGATCATGATCTCATGGTTCATGGGTTCGAGCCTCGTGTCGGGCTCTGTGCTGACAGCCAGCTCAGAGCTTGGAGCCTATTTCAGATTCTGTATCTCCCTCTGACCTTCCCCTGCTCATGCTGTGTCTGTCTGTCTGTCTGTCTGTCTGTCTGTCTCTCTCTCTCTCTCTCTCTCCCCCCCACCTCTCTCTCTCAGAAATAAATAAAACCTTAAAAATTAAAAAAAGAAAAAAGAAAGTTTTTCTTTAAAACTGTTATAAGCCAGGGATAGTTTTTAGGCTCTGTGCAGTTAAGGTGTTATTCTCGTTCACTTATCCATTCGTTGAAGTATTTAATGTATCACCTGTGATAGAAATATGAGGATGCAGTCTTTGCTTGCCTTTCGCAATCTCACAGTGGGGCCCCCTGGCTGTCTCAGATGGTAGAGCATGTGACTCTTAATCTCTAGTTCATGAGTTCAAGCCCCACATGGAGCCTACTT
The DNA here is from genome assembly GCA_017311185.1 of Proteles cristata cristata. NCBI lineage: Eukaryota > Metazoa > Chordata > Mammalia > Carnivora > Hyaenidae > Proteles > Proteles cristata. The sequence continues at coordinate 355,042 of JAESUZ010000334.1, forward strand.
AAAAAAATAATAAATTAAAAAAAATACAGTCTAAAGAGTAGTATCTAACATAATTAATAAAGCACACAGATAGTTCTAAGGCGGTGTGGTAAAGAGACTGCTGGAAGAATGGACGGCATATATGGGATGCACAGGGCGGGGTTGGTAGGCAGGGGAAAGGCACATTCTGAGCAAGGGGGGACAGCAGGAGCAGACGTACACAGGAAACAGAAAAGGCAGAGTTGGCTTATGGACTGCACACTGCTCAGTAGTCTGTAGTGTAGAGCAGGGGTCAACAGATTTTAATCTTTTAAGTGAAAGACAGTAAATAGTTTAGTCTTTGAGAGCCATATAGTCTGTTACAACTTAGCTCTGTTGCGATATGTAAAGGAATGGGTGTGGCTATGTTCCAGTGAAATTTTACAAAAATAGACATCAGGCCAAAATGGCCTGAAGACTGCAGTATGGTCCTCATGGTAACCCTGAGGAATTCACTGTCCAGAATGAGGCTATAGACCTAGACATGAGCTAGATCCTGTAAGATTTTGAATGCTCTTATTAACAGACTATTAATTATTGATGCTCTATTAATAATTTCTCTAGGTAATGAACCAGCCACTGAAGGGCTTTTTAGATGTATATTTAAGATAGATCATTGTGTACCATGTGTGGAGAATAAATTTGAGAAAGACAAGATAAGAGGTAGGGAGACTAGTCAGAGGCATTTTCAGTAATTCCAATAATGGAGACTTAACTGGTACAGTAGTTAAAAGGATGGAAAATGGGGATGAATCTGAGAACTGTTTGGAGGTAGAATATTTGGCAGCACTTAGTGATTGATTAGATGAAGCGTGTGTGTGGTACTTAAGAATGAGTTCTAGGTTCTTACTTTGTGACAAGATATATAATGTTAACACTAATTAATAAAGAATAAGGGGGAAAAAGAATGAAGGGAAATAACTCTTTTAGAAGAGATAATGACAAAATCTGTTTTAGTCCTATGTTTGAGGTGCCTTAGGATGTTCATAAAACAGTAAACTATGTTGAAGCTAGAAATATTTGAGAGTCATTTGATACAGCATGTCTGAAGCTGTGTGAATGCAAGAGCCTATCTAGGAAAAGATTGCTCAGAGCACTGGTGTTTCAGGGCGGAGTTGATTACTCTGTTGTTGGATTGAAAAAATCATATTTAGGGGCTCCTGCGTGGCTCAGTTGACTAATCATCCAATTCTTGAGTTTGGCTCAGGTCACAATCTCAACAGTTAGTGAGCTCAAGCCCTGCCCCAGGCTCTGCACTGACTGTGTGGAGCCTGCTTGGGATTCTTTCTCATTCTCACTCTCATTCTCTCTCTGCCCATCCTCTACACGTATTTCCTCTCTTTCTCTCTCTCAAAGTAAATAAACCTAAAAAAGAAAAAATCATTTTCAGTATTAAAGATTTATTTGAAAAACAAAAGAAGTATTTACACTTATGATACAAACTATAGAAAACAAAGAATTGGAAGATCTTTTGCAGATATCCAGAAAATAGATTGACTTCTGTCAATCTATTTCCCAACTTAAAACAATTCTCCTGTGTGGAATATAAGGGTAAATGGTAGAGGATCCTGAAAATTTGTCTTTAGCTCTAGCAAACGGAAACATTTGGAATGTTTTAAAGGTGAGCAATAATGATACAGGAAAGAGAGAAGCTTTAAGAGGCTGAAAAACACCATGTCCAGAGAAGACCAGCATTTAAAGAAGAGCTAGGGTAAAACTTCCTAAGTGACAGAAGAGATGAGAATAGGAAGGGGCTAGCCAAGTGGGTTCATTGTCAGGTATGTCAAGGAAATGGTTTCAAGGGCAACATTGAGTCTCAGTGAGGTAAATACTGAAAAGTGTTTATTGACTCTGATATTGAGAAAATCATGTGTTACTTTATTGAGATGGAGCACTCTCAGTGCAGATCTCCAAGCAGGAGAGTAGAGGGATAGGACATAGGTTCAGCGGTGAGCAAGTGGGTTCCACGGATCACTTTTACAAGAAGTTTGAGTGAAGCGGGGGAGGGAAGTATTGAACATTCTTAGCCTGTAAAAAAATAGTTTTGTAAGTTTTTGAAATTGTGAGCCAGTCTTTTTTATTGATGGCTACTATTTTAAATCTTTAATAGGAAAAGAACAACATGGAAATAGATATGACATACCAGCTAAAAGTTATACAGCAGAGCTTAGAGCAAGAAGAAACTGAGCATAAGGCTACAAAAGCACGGCTGGCAGATAAAAATAAGATTTATGAATCCATTGAAGAAGCAAAATCAGAAGCTATGAAAGGTACGCTTTTTCCTAAGAGGGTTTTTCTGCAACATTTTACTAAGAATTGATTCTGTAGTCAACTCTTTGATTTCGAAAAATATTTTTTTATATTTTATTGTCAAATATTGAGAACTGGAAAGAAAAAAACATTAGAGAAGCTTTATGTACATATCAATTTTTTTTCCCTTCTGGCAACGATCATTTCTAACATAGTAAGGCCCAAACACAAAATTATTCAACCAGATTTAAGCATCGGAGAGAAGAGAGTATTTCGGCAATAGCAATAGTAACAGGCATAAAGAGCATGAAGTTCTGGATATATCTATTCAGATTTGGAGGATTTGCCCTTTTTGTAATATTTAGTTTGACATTTACCAGTATGTGTAACAAAACTGTTGCTGGTTTATGCAAGATACATATTTTAAAAATAGAAGCCGACCTAACTAGAATATAAGCTCATTGACTATTTTGAACTCTGGCATGATGAAGATACTACCTAGATCTGGTCAAGGTCATCCACTACTAAGGGATATAGGGTAAGATAACAGAGTTAACTTTTCTATAAACCAGCCTGTATCTTGGAATTGTCTTAGGATAATTTCTTGTTTTCCTAACTGTTTATACTTATGAAGCATTTGAAATTCCAGAGGAAATTAATAAAAGACTCACGGAACTCTTAAGTAGAAATTGTATTTCAAATTGAAGCATAACATTCATGAATAACTTAGCAAAAAAAAAAAAAAAAAAAAAAAAAGCCCTGTAATTAATGGAATTTAAGTTGGAGATTTTTTTTGGTTAAAAATCAGTGTAGTTTAAGGCAGTAATTAAGGATGTTAAAAGATGAAATGAGTGTTTTATTTGGAAAAATGTAATTACAAGAGAGGAAGTTAGTGGGCCATCTTTCCCTGTCAGTGTTCTAGAAGATATTCTTTTGAGGTGTAATTCAGGTGCAGTAAAACGCAAGCACTTCTCACATTTGTAATACACACTTGTAACCACCACTCAAAACAAGTTATAGAATATGTATTTTTATCACCTTAGTAAGTTCATTTGTGCCTCTGTCTAATCTCTGTGCCCACATTAGGGTGATTGGTTTTTTTTTTAAATGAGTACATCTGTCCATGGGTTATTCTCTGAACTGACAAAAATGAACCAATTCAGAGTAATAGTACCTACAATTTTTTTCAAAGTCCTTTTTACAATACTAATGTAAGATGTATGATGACTTTCATAATTTATATGAATACACAAAAATGTTACAGCTGGTACTCAAACCAGCTTTAAAAGCCTTTGTGCTTTCTTCTGCCATGTCATAGCTTCTTTTGATTAAGAATATGAGTTATTAATGAATTATTAGTCATGTAACCTTGTCTAGTTACTTAAACCTTTTTTGTGCCTTGTTTCTTCTTAGACAATTAAGAGTATTAGGTTGTTTTGAAGACCAACTGCAATGATATGTGAAAATGCTTAGAAATAGTAGAATGTGAAGAATAGTTTCATTTCTTCACACTTTTGAAGGTAGTTCATTAAAAAGTGAAAATTTATAAGCTTAATTTTTCCCTACATAACTTTATTATAAATGATAATTCAATACTGAGCATTAGGTATGAAAGAGCAGAGGAGCCTGATTGGATTTGAAAAGATTTTCTAATCAGTACATCTAAAGGTAATCTTTTAATGCTAATAACTGACATTTAATATGAAATCACTTGCTTAGATGTAAACTTTGCCTGTTTTTCACTTTTAAAAGCCTTTTCTGATTAATAAGACAAATTAAAAGTTCATTACAAATCATTTAGAAAATACATGAAAGTATAAAGAAGTAAAGATTAACCACAGTTTTACTAGTCAGGATGATATTTTGTATGTTTTCTGAAATTTTTATGCTTTTTTCTTTTAAAATAATACTGTGAGCATTCTCTTTAGGTCATTAAACAGTGTCTTTAAATGGTGAGCACTTACCAAGTGCTGCTTGTATGCCAACCAGCTAGTAAGTGCCACACAGATTTTAACTAAGAATTTTCATAACATCTCTGTGAGGGAGGATACGTATTGTTATCACCATTCTACAAATGAGGAAATTGAGCCTCAGTGAGCTTAATTAACTTGCCCACGCAAGTAATTAGGATGTGTCAGAGACAGGGCTTAACCTCAAGAAGTTTGGTCCCAGCGTCTTGCCCTTTAACGTTTCCCCAAAGCATAACTGTCATCCTGTGCATCGTACTGTACTAATGTGGCAGGAGCCATAGACAGCAGAGCGGCTGGCTAGGGAATTGTAGAGCAAGAAGAGTAACCCCAGGAGGCGTAGGGTAGCAGCAAATAAGTCTTTATTCGAAAGCTGTAAGGCTCTTTTAGAACCATAAGTGAAGGCAGAATTTTATTTGAGTTAGAATTGATATAATACTGCAGAGTGGTAGATTTTTCCACATTGCAAATAAAACGCCTGATTTCCAAGCATGAAACTGTTGACATTTCAAACACATTAGGAAGAACGATGGAAATATTAAATTGGAAAGTTAAAAGGTTTTATGCCAGCATCATTTACAGTAATTTTCATAGTATGGGGTCATGCATTTGATATGCTTTTTTGGTATGTGAATGCATAATTGTGTCCATTTTTATGACAACAGAAATGGAGAAAAAGCTCTCAGAGGAAAGGGCGTTAAAGCAGAAGGTGGAAAACCTGTTGCTGGAAGCTGAGAAGAGATGCTCTATATTAGACTGTGACCTCAAACAGTCCCAGCAGAAGATAAATGAACTCCTTAAGCAGAAAGATGTGCTAAATGAGGATGTGAGTATGAAGTTTACTAAAAAGTAAAAATAAGGGGCGCCTGGGTGGCTTAGTCGGTTGAGCGTCCGACTTTCGCTTAGGTCATGATCTCACGGTTTGTGGGTTCAAGCCCCGCGTCGGGCTCTGTGCTGACTGCCAGCTCAGAGCCTGGAGCCTGTTTCAGTCTGTAACTCCCTCTCTCTCTGACCCTCCCGTGCTCACGCTGTCTCTCTCTCTCTCTCCTAGAAATAAATAAAACATTAAAAAAAAAAAAAAAAGTAAAAATAAATTATGTGAGGAATTCATAGTCCACTTAGGTTTATCTGTCATGTTGACTTCATAATTTAAAATTTTTTCTTAAAGTATTATGCTTTAATTTTACTGAATTTGGATGATACGCTAAATGAATCATTGTTAAAAGTTTTTAAGTTATTTTTATCCTAAAGGCCATATTTTATTAAAAAAATAGGACATCAGAAATACAAAAGTTATTTTACTGTGAAATGAATTAACTGCCTAAGGACAAAAATTTCTTATGCATGATCATATTTGCTGCAAGCTTCATTGATAAGAAAAATCAAAATAATGGATCTCCTTGGTGGCTCAGTGGTTAAGCGTCCAACTTCAGCTCAGGTCATGATCTTGTGGTTCATGAGTTCCAGCCCTGCATCAGGCTCTGTGCTGACAGCTCAGAGCCTGGAGCCTGCAACATTGAAAAAATGTTTAAAGAAAAATCAAAATTATTTATATAACAAGTATACAATTTATTTTTTAGATTAGAAACTTGACATTAAAAATAGAGCAAGAAACTCAGAAGCGCTGCCTTACACAAAATGACTTGAAGATGCAAACACAGCAAGTTAACACACTAAAAATGTCAGAAAAGCAGTTAAAACAAGAGAATAATCATCTCATGGAAATGAAAATGAGCTTGGAAAAGCAGAATGGTGAACTTCGAAAGTAAGTAAATTGTTTGAAACAAAGGTTTATTAATATGTATGACTGTCCACATGTAAATTATCTTCATTTTGGTTTTCCTGGGAATTTTCTTACGATTACTTCATTTTCTTGACCACATTTGCTCTCTTTTTCTGTTTAAGTAATGTGTTGAGTGCCACTCTTACCCTTTAAGATTATATTTGCTTCCCCAACGAGTTTTTACTACTTGTACCTGTTGCCTTCTCTGTAAATGAATAACCCAAGTATCATTAGGCATTTGAGGAAAGTCTTCAGTATGAAAGAGAAAGACTGTGATAAAGAACAAAGAAACATACCCCCAGATGAGAAGTATAGCAAGGAAAGAAGAGGAAGATACAGACCAAAAAAAGCCTATTGGTAATAGTATTGATCAAAACTTTTAGGAGATACTACTTTCGTTAAACAAGAAGTGACTTAATCCAAAAAAGGCAGCCAGAATAAGAAAGAGTTGTTAAAGATTAAAAATGACTGCACATACATTTATTAGGCTGGTTTAAAGAAAAATTCAAAGGAATCTCCTCAGATGGAGTAAGAGGGAATGACTTAGAAGACACGTGGCCCAGGACCTCCAGCGCCAGAAAAAAGTCTAGAGAAACCCAAGCACAGGAATTATTAAAGAAATAATAGAAAACAGTTTCCCTTGGCTGGAAGCATAGATTGAAAGGACTCAATAGAAAATAAGTGAAAAAAGACCCACATTTGGACATGTTCTTATGAAATTTCAAAAGCAAGAGGAGGAAGGGTGGGCGGGAAGATTGCAGTTCTCGTCGCAAACCGCGGAGGTTGTGTGGTTTGTGGTTGATGGAGTAGGCGGCGAGGCGCGTGCGGCGGAGGCCCATGCTGCGGCTGTTAGAGGAGCTGCGAGAGGGTCGGGGGGGGGGGCGGGGAGAGCCAGCCTCTCTCTCTGGCGGCAGGCAGTTCGCAAGTACAAGTTTAAGTTGTGTCCAGAAATGAGCTGAAATGTGGAGGTAGTTCTCATTAGAGCAACACAAATGCCACAGAGTGAATTCCTCCAGGGGAGTGAGGCGAGGGTGTGGAGAGGTGTGGATAAGGAGCCTGAGACCATTCTTGATGGTTTTTGTCTGTGCTCTTCTGCACTTTTAAATTGTAACCATGTGCATATAATGGGTTAAGTTTTTGAAAAGTACTTTTAAATACCTAATAAATGTTAGGTTTTTAAAGTTACATGTAAATGAATGATAACAGCTCTTTAAGGATATTAGAATTATATTGCGGTTTGCTGCAAATGAGCTTAGCTGGTGATGAGATCATTTAAAAAAATTAACCTTTCATATATTATTAATTAGCGTCTTTCCCACTTTTGACTCAGAAAAATTAGAATTCTCACTTTTAATAGCAGGCACCTCTATGATAAAATACAGATATAACACAGATAAATGACATTGAGTGATAACTTTTTTTATGCGGAGGTTTTAAGAGCTGGTAGGTAAACAAAGTGACCAAATTATTAAATGAGAATAAGAATAAAAGCCTTCAGTAATATACAGATTGAAAACAATATGATTAAATCATTTGATCTGAGTCTTTCTTGCTATGTATGTTTTTAAATATTTAAGTGGTATTTAAAGGTTTTCTCCCTGTAAAATACTCAGAACTGTACTTAAAAAAAAAGAGAAAACAATATATGTTTCTATTTATGAATGCAGACATAGTTCATCTCTCCAGAAAGAATAGACTGTGATAGTTTATTCATTCTTCTATGTCTCCTCCTAAGTACATCTGTACAGTGTTTATAGGGTTGGGATTTTTATAGATTTTGGAGTTTTTTTGTTTTTTAATTGTATCACATATCTGGTGGTGGTCTCCAATTTGCTTTTTCACCTTAGGTTTGAGTTGGAATAACTGTAATTTTTATGTTTTCTTAAAAACCCTAGGATTTGGGGTACCTGGGTGGCTCAGTCGGTTAAGTGTCCATCTTTGGCTCAAGTCATGATCTCATGGTTTGTGAGTTTGAACCCTACATTAGGCTCAATGCTGTCAGCACAGAGCCTGCTTCAAGATCTCCCTCTCTGCCCTTCCCCTGCTCACGCTCTCTCTCTCTCAAGAATAAACACTAAAAAAATACATTAAAAATAAATTTATTTCAATACAACATCTTACATAGGTTATTAGGCTCACTTTTTATTTTACTTATTTTTCATTTAAATTTTTTTTATTGAAGATGTATGCATACATATATGTAATATGCATACAGAAAAAATACACAAATGTTAGTAGAGCTCAGTGAATTTTTACAGAATATACAGGTCTGTGCAATTTAAACATCAACATTTAAACATAAAAATTTGTGCTTCTTGGGGCGCCCGGGTGGCTTAGTTGGTTAAGCGTCCGACTTTTGCTTAGGTCATGGTCTCGCGGTTCGTGGGTTCGAGCCCCGCGTCAGGCTCTGTGCTGACTGCCAGCTCAGAGCCTGGAGCCAATTTCAGAGTCTGTGTCTCCCTCTCTCTCTGACCCTCCCCTGCTCACGCTGTCTCTCTTTCTCTCCTAGAAATAAATAGAAAATATTAAAAAAAAAAAAAAATTGTGCTTCTTTCCTCCTCTCTGGCCCTTCTCAGTCGTTTCTTCACTCATCCTGAGATAACCACTTCTCAGATGCTCTTTTACTTCTTCTGGTTAGCTGGGCAGAAGTGGCTGATCTCAGTGAATGTGTGAGAAGATGTAATTTACTGCCCCCGTTCTAATACATCACTGTTTGGTCTCAGGCCTCCCTTACACTCTTAAAAATTATAAAGGGTGTTTATGTGAGTTGTACCTAATATTTTTTGTGTTAGAAATCAAAACTGAGAGGGGCGCCTGGGTGGCTTAGTCGGTTAAGCGTCCGACTTTCGCTTAGGTCATGATCTCGCGGTTGGTGGGTTCAAGCCCCGCGTTGGGCTCTGTGCTGACTGCCAGCTCAGAGCCTGGAGCCTGTTTCGGAGTCTGTGACTCCGTTTCTCTCTAACCCTCCCCTGCTCACGCTGTCTCTCTCTCTCCTAGAAATAAATAAAACATTAAAAAAAAATTAAAAAAAAAAATCAAAACTGAGAAAATTTTATTTACTTATTTATTTATTTTAAATGTTTATTTTGAGAGAGAGCAAACATGAGTTTGGGAGGAGCAGAGAGAGAATCCCAAGCAGGCTTCATGCTATCAGCGCAGAGCCCAATCTCAGGCTTGAAACCATGAACTGTGAGATCATGACCCGAGCCAAAACCAAGGGTTGGACGCTTAACTGACTGAGCCACCAAACTGAGAGAATTTTAAAACACAATAGCATACAGACACATTTCATTAGCTGTTGGAACAATGACATATGTTATATCACTTAATAAAAGGGTCTATACCCACTAGTGAGAGGATGAGAATTAAAAAAAAAAGAAACAACACAGTGATTATTAGTATTATGAAAATAATTTGACCTCTTGGGACTTTTTTTTTTTTTAAAGGGTCCAGGGATGCCCAGTGATTCCTTAGACCACATTTCAAGAGATGCTGGTTTAATATGTGTGTAGCTTATTTGAACCTTTGCTTTAATGTCCCCACAGAGAACGTCAAGATGCAGATGGACAAATGAAAGAACTGCAAGATCAGCTTGAAGCGGAGCAGTACTTCTCAGTAAGTTCCAGATACATTAGTTTGAAAATTGTTGTATTTGTAGAATTTAAAAGGTTTGTTTGCTGCAGAGTGAGGGAAATAATTCTTGTCTTTAGGATGGATTCTTCTAACAAACATCAGAGAGAGGTTTGGGTAGGATGGTTTGTGCACCAGAATTCATATTGAAAGGAGCTGGGCAAATGACTATTGATAGCTTAACAGAAATCTATGATCATTGCTAGAAAAATAGTTCTAAGCACATCAGTAAAGTTTGTTTAAAAAATATTTTTCACAAAGAAATTGTCATTTTAATATTTGTACTTTTTTAGATCTGTTTCAAAATATGAAAGTAATGTCACCTATTGCATTTAGGCCAAAAGAATTTTCTTGTCTAAATTGATAATAGATTTCTTTGCCTCTTTATTTATCCTACCAATCTATGTCATTTAATGAGAAATTCTGACATCCAGTTGAAATCAAGCTTCTTAGGTTGCCTGGATGTCTGTTGAGCATCCAGTTTCAGCTCAGGTCATAATTTCACAGTGTGTGAGATTGAGTCCCAGCACAGAGCCTGCTTCAGATCCTCCGTCTCCCTTTCTCTCTGCCTCTCCCCCACGCTCTCACACGTGCCTGCGTGCTCTCTCCCAAAAATAAAAAAAAAAAATTTATATATTTTTTATATCAAGCTTCTAAGTTATTAGCAGAACTTTTATTATTTAATTGGTTGATTACCAGAAAAGCCCACTAAACTATTAGCTTGCTCAGAGGCCCAGCATTACTCAGTGTGCAGGAACATACTTGTGTTCAACTTGACTTTTTGTCTGGATAGACTTTGAATGTAGAAATAATGCTCCTGATGATGGTGATATGGTGGTGACATGTTTCTGTTCTCTTTTGCTATTTAGACCCTCTATAAAACACAAGTGAGAGAACTTAAAGAAGAATGTGAAGAAAAGACCAAATTATGTAAAGAATTACAGCAGAAGAAACAGGAATTCGAGGACGAAAGGTACAGACCGAGATCCTTGTCTCTTGCTGACAGCTGGGCATGCTGCTCCTAGAACAGTACCTGCCTTACCCTTAGTAAGAATTCGTCGATGACGCGTATTAGAAAGTTGGATGTCCTGGTGGAAATTGAACACGAAAATGATGTATCATTAAAATGTAGGGACTCCTTGGCTGCTCAGCTGGAGATCACCTTGACCAAAGCAGACTCCGAGCAGCTGGCTCGTTCAATTGCTGAGGAGCAATATTCGGATTTGGAAAAAGAGAAAATCATGAAGGAACTTGAGATCAAAGAGATGATGGCTAGACACAAACAGGAACTCACTGAAAAAGATGCTACAATTGCATCTGTAAGTAAAAATTTTAGTTCTTTTTTGATGTTAATCAAATTAGTATGTCATAAATCTTCTTTAAAAGCACTTCTAGGAAAGTACTGTAGATAGAAATGAAAAATTGTGTATACTGGCTGTGAGAATTTCTATCCAGTTAACTGCTAGCTTCTCAGTGTTGTTTGACAGAAAGAGGCTGAAGAAAAGAACTGCTTACAACGGCTCTGCCTGTTGGTAAATTCAGAGTGAAAGGACTAAAGGGAGAGGGAAATCCCAAAAGCAGAAAACAGTATAAACCGTTTTTTCTTGTTAAACAAACCTTAGTTCAAAAGAATCTTCAAACTACCATGAAGGTAGTCATGTGCACATTGAAAAAAAATTACAGTGCGGATTTCAAAGAGAAGTAAAACATCAAGCAGTCGCATTTGTTTTGTCAGCCATCCGGGTCATTAAAATGGTACGTTGATTAGAAAGGGTGGCATTGGAGCAGGGGTGTTTATTTCTGTTCAGTGGCAATAAGTAGGGAGGCCAGAAATAGACTCCTGCACATAAAGAACTTGGTCTGTGATGGACACATCGGTGGGGAAGATACAGATGCAGCAAATGGTTTGGGAGGGCTGTGTGGGAAGGAATAGCGTTAGATCCTTACCTTTTACAACGTAATGAGGATAAATTCTGGCTATCTTAAAGATCTAAAGATGAAAAAGAAAAACTCTAAACAGAGCGAAATCCGGAACTTAACTGTGGCAGAAGACAGCGGCCTGCAGGGAGAAGACACTTGTAATGTTTTCATTAAACAGGGGGTTTGTATTTAGAACACACATGGCACTCTTGAGCTCAATAAGACATAGTTCACCAATCCAAAAGAAAAGTTGGCCAAAAGAGAAAACCCTAAAGATATAAGCAGATACTTAACCTAATTACTCTTTAGTAAAGGCTAGATAAAATAACTTTGAAAAACTATTTCATATTCATTACAACGGCAAAATTCAGTATCTGACTACTTTCAAGTGTTTGAAGAATGTGTGGAAAATGACATTCTTATTTAAAACTATGGGGAGTATAAATCTAGTATGGCATCATATATATAGTATATAATATTGGCAATTTAAATATTTTTTTATTTTAAATAGTTAAAATATGAAAAATTAAATATTCATATAATCCAAAGAAAGTTTAAATATGGTGGAAGAATTCAGGTACATTTTTTATGACAGCATAAATGTTTGTAATGGGAAAAATTCAAATGTCTTATCAGTTAGTCTTCTCAATAGATGAATGAATGGATAAATGAAATGTGGTAGAAGATGGAACTGTCGTATCAGTTAAGATAATTTAATTAGATTTTAGATATCAACAGTTTCTTTTTTTAAGTTTATTTTATATGAGAAAAGTGTGCACACTTGAGCAGGACGGGGTGGGGGACAGAGAGAGAGAGAGAAAGAGAGAGAATCCCAAGCGAGCTCTGCACTCTCAGCACAGAGCCCAGTGCAGGGCTCCATCCCACAAACCACACAAGATCATGCTTGAGCCAAAGTCTGAGGTCAGTTGTTTAACCAACTGAGCCACAGGTGTCCCAACAATTTAAAATCACATAAAACCATGCTATCTATTATGTGTTTGTAATAAAAGTATATAATCATTGATGAGAAGGATGAACACATAATTCACAATAAAATTTCTTGGGGGAAGGGAGAATAGGAATAGGATTTGGAGACAGTAAAAAAGTATGTGTCAGCTTTTTTAGTAAAATTTTACTTTGTTTTAATGTGTACTGAAAGAAATACTACAGTTAAAATTTTGTTTATTCTGCATGATGAAATGCAGAGATCAGTTATAGTATTTGTTTTTTAGTTTATTACATGTTTTTCTCATTAAAAATACCACTATGGATTTTTGACAGAAGGGCAGTGTTTTTACCTCCTGGAGTGTGTATGAAGTCTATTGTGGTTAGTGAAGTTTTTACCGAGGCTGAAGTTCAATAAGGTTCCACAAAGCCACGAAGTGTAGAGATAGATGTACTTAGAAAAATAAGAGTTTTAGCCATATTCTAGGATATTTTCATTTTGAGTAATTGCTTTATAACTTAGATTTTATAAATGGTGATATGATTTTTTTTCTCTGCTTTCATTTTTAGCTTGAAGAAACTAATAGGACGCTAACTAGTGATGTTGCCAATCTTGCAAATGAGAAAGAAGAATTAAATAACAAATTGAAAGATGCCCAAGAACGTATGTATGAACAAAGAATAAAGTTTACCTTTTTTTTAAAGTTTACCTTTTAAATATACCTAATGTTTTGTCACTTGCTTTAATTATTAACATAATTTTTACATTTTTCATATTTCAGAGCTATCACGGTTGAAAGATGAGGAGATAAGTGCAGCTGCTATTAAAGCACAATTTGAGAAGCAGCTATTAACAGAGAGAACACTGAAAACTCAAGTATGTGTAATAAACTCTAAATATGATTTTGAATTGTTTTTAGTTTTCTCTCTTTCTGCATTTTACTTCCAGTATTACAGGTTGGCTGTAGCAGTCATTGAATGTATTGGTATTTCTGAACTATCACAATTATCTCATTTTTGCCAGATTGGAAGAAGCTAGGTTTGGTTAACATTGTCCAATTCAGTGTTTAAGTTTCCTTAATTTTTCCGTATGGAATCACATTCCCTCTTAACTTTTTATTGTAATCTGGTAAGTTTTTCTGCTTTTAAGAAACTAAAGAGAGTGAACATTCACTGACCCTGAGAAAGGGTTAGTCTGAAAAGGCACCTCTGTTGAACATCCTCTGCTCACTCTTACGGTTGTGATGCTGTGGGTGTCTTCGTGGGTCCCACCTGCTTGGCTCTCTGGTCGAGCATACTGTATTTTATTAATGTGAAGCCAGTGTAGCGTTCTCTTCCTCTAAAATAAAAGTAGAGCTGGCTCGTGAAAGTCTCTCTAGGAACTAAAAACTCAAAGTAGTAGAACGTGACATTAGATCAAACCTGATGTAATTTAAATATTTTAAGTTACAGTTTTCAGAAAACATGAGAGTGAAAAACAAATGTAGGTTGGAGAAGAGTAGTGAGTAATGGAGGGTATATTACTTAATGTAGACAGTGTTTCTGTCACCCTGTATGTATAGGGAAGGGGATTATTAGTGGTCCTGCAACTTGCTTTGGTAAGTTACCAAGAACCATCAACGTATTTTATTTGATTACTTACTTATGTTTGTGTTTTTAAGGCTGTGAACAAGTTGGCCGAGATCATGAATCGAAAAGAACCTGTCAAGCGTGGTAGTGACACTGATGTGCGGAGAAAAGAGAAAGAGAATAGAAAGCTACATATGGAGCTTAAATCTGAACGTGAAAAGTTGACCCAGCAGATGATCAAGTATCAGAAAGAACTGAATGAAATGCAAGCTGTAAGAATACTTTTTGAACTCTAGGTTGAAGACTTCTTTTTAAGAAGTAGACTTATTTTATTGTCTGCATATATTTTATTGGTTATAGGATATAATTGTTACTTCATAATTGTTATTGAATTAAGAAGCCAAATTATGAGGTATATGGCATCATATTAATTTGATGTAATTTTATTTCTTATAGCAAATAGCTGAAGAGAGCCAGATTCGAATTGAACTGCAGATGACACTGGACAGTAAAGATAGTGACATTGAGCAGCTGCGGTCACAGCTCCAGGCCTTGCATATTGGTCTGGATAGTTCCAGTATAGGCAGTGGGCCAGGGGATGCTGAGGCAGATGATGGCTTCCCAGGTACGGATTTCTTTTCAGCTCTTAGGTTATTTTATTAAAAGACGTTGCCTTAAATATAAAGCAGTTGATTGTTTTAAGCCTTGTGATTGACCTGCTCCTGAGAAAAATGTTTGTCATTTCTTTAAGAAAAGCCTCCTTGGAGGGGGAATTCAAATGACAGTTTAAATTTACAGTGTTTATTGATTTTTGACAAACATTTTTGTGAAAAAATGCAGAAGAAAATTCCACGTATTTAGTTATTTAAATTAGCTCTTTATATATTATGGGAAGCTCTCTTTTCAAGTTTTCATTTTATTTTCTCTTAACTTCTTTCTGCATTCTTACTTTCATGTCGGATGTTTAGTTCATATCTCTCAGTCACGCACTATGGAATCCATGTCATTCACCTACCAACGTTCCTCTACTTCTCTCAATATTGCCACTAAGCCTTCCAGCTCTCATATGCTTCTTGACTCTGATTCTGACTCAGAAGAAGAATCTTTGCCTTACTTACCTATTTCATCGGAACCTAATGGTACAGGTGATACCCTGAAAATCTTTCTCACCTTTGGGGTTTTTCACCCTCCCCTTAATTTCAGACCTTTTGCAAAATTTTCCTAACATTAACTAATTATTCACTAACTCTAACAAATTCCTCTGGCCTCCGTTAAAAAGAAAGTGCTGCATGAACAAAGGAGTTTTGAAGGTATTGTCACATGGCATTGCTATTATATTTGACAGACTTATTTTGTCAACTTTATATCCTTAAAGAGCATATGGTTTCATCCATTTTCCACCAACAAGAAATTCTCTCTGAAGTTTCATATCAAGAGTGACAGTACAAAAAAAGACACAGACTGTTTGAGAAGATGTATTTAGGCTTTCATGGAGCGCTTAGCTAGTGAACATTGTGTTAAGCCTTAAAAGACAGTTCAACTCAGTCTCGGCCCTGAAGGCACTTAGAGTTTAAATGAAGAAATCAGAGGGAAAACATAAAATCACTATGTTTAACACAAAGTTAGTATAAGTACAAAACCATGTTTAATGTAAATGCCACACAAAATTAGTGTATGAGCAGCTAAATAGGAGGTAAAATTTAATCTCTTACTAATTGAATGCAAAGTGAAATAGCCATAGTTTTTTATATTGTTGCCACATTTCCCAGGTATAAAGCAGAATAAATCATAAAAGTAATTGTATTGAAGTCTTAGATTTTAGCAGTAAAATTCAGTCTTACTCAGATTGTTAGAGGTCATCTGAGTTAGTCCCTTAAGTTGGCATAAGACCACATCCAGACAGTTAACATTATATGGGCTGTTTTTATGAATGTTTGTTTGTTTGTTTTTGAGAGGGAGAGAGTGTGAGCAGGGGGAGGGCAGAGAGAGAGGGACACCCAGGACCTGAAGCATGACAGCACTTCTGCTGCAGAGTCTGCAGGTGGCTGATGTAAGAGAGTATACGCAGGGGCTGGGGGCAGAGTGGCGTCCTGGCATGGCCTTCTCTGGGGTTGTAAGAATTAAAGAAAATCTGTGGACGTACCTAACACAGCTCAGTAAGTGATTATTAGAATAACCTCCAAAAACACTTGTTTGCCCTTAGTTATTTCATTAAATGATACTGATCAAATGCCATTGGAACAGATTCTAAGGATTCAGGCAGTTTCCTTTGTTGAACTAGAATTTTACCAATTTTGCGGTTTTGGAATTTAGAAATCTTTTGGTTATATTGCTCTGTAATTTGCACAACTTTATTTCATCTTATTTTAGCCATTTTAAAAATCCATTTTCTCTAAACATGTAATTTCTAACTTAAAAGGTTTTCTCTTCGAAGAAGATCTATGCAGTAAATCCATAAGTAGGCCTTCTTCTGAAGGAAGAATAAAGAATTCTAATATAGTTGTATCAGTGAGAATAGAGAACTGCTTCTCTTTTTTTGCAGCTTTTCTGCTGAACTTTGCAGATGCATGAGTTTAATCAGCAGGGGCCATTTGACTTTATAAACTATAGCATATGTATTTCCAATGTGGTATAACCTTGATTTTGTTTTGTGTTCCATAACTTGCTTATACTGATCCTGCATTATTATTATACCCTAGATAATGATAAAACGGTGATAAATTCTGAGGGGCATATTTGATTTATTCTGTAACCTTTATATTAAAATGTTGTTATAGTTCTCATTTTCTTAGGAGAATTATTATATTTATTCTCATATTTTGTGCTTACTTCCAGAATCAAGACTAGAAGGATGGCTTTCATTGCCTGTGCGAAACAACACTAAGAAATTTGGATGGGTTAAAAAGGTAATTGGTACTTTTGAATGTGCTGCTTTTATTTTGCTTTTGGTTTGGCTATAACCATTTTACTTTGTAGTTGTAAGATATATATAATTAGAACGTTTAGACACATAAAACTTTGGACTTTGATTTGGAATGATGTGATTTTATGTATCTTTGTGAATAAAACCTTTCATTATTAATGTGTTGTTAAGAATAAAACAGGTTTTGATGTTAGGAAAACAGAAGCCTATTGACTTTGGTGGTTTGCTATTTCAATGGGAAAACAACTGTGTATGATAGAAAGACCTATTTATTGATCTTATGATGTTCATTTCTAATAAATATCTTAGTCTATTCAGGCTGCTGTAACAAAATAGGCTGGGTAGTGTGTGAACAATAGAACTTTTATGTTTTCACATGTTCTGGGGGGCTTCAAGTCTCCAGATCAGGATGCCAGATGGTTGGGTTCTGGTAAAGGCCCTCTTCCAGGTGCAGACTTCTTGCAGTGTTCTCACATGGTGGAAGGGGCTGGGGGTCTCTCTGGAGCCCCTTTTGTAAGGGCACTAATCCCATGCATGAGGGCTCTGCTCTTATGGCCTATTCACCTCCAGAGCCTCCTCCAGTAGGTGTTAGGGTTTAACATAAAAATTTGGGGGAACACAAACATTGAAACCATAGCAACAAGGCTATGTGTGTTACTGGATTTTTTTTTTTTAATGTTTTTTATTTATTACTGAAAGAGAGAGAGAGAGCGTGAGCAGGGGAGGGTCACAGAGAGAGGGAGACAAAAATCTGAAGCAGGCTCCAGGCTCTGAGCTACCTGTCAGCACAGACCCCGACGCGGGGCTCCAACCCCGTGATCTCTCTAACCGTGAGATCATGACCTGAGCTGAAGTCGGACACTTAACCAACTGAGCCACTGAGGCGCTCCTGGATTTTGAAGCTAAATCTAAAGAATACTTTAATTAGTATCCTCCCCAATTTGCTTATTTAAAATATATGCAAACTATACATTTGCTGTTATTTTAAAGAAGACTTTTTTAGGATATAATGAGAACTGTTTAGTTATTTAACTTAGGTATTATATGATTTTTGTTGGTGTAGAATTTGTTTTTAAAGAAAATAAAAAAATAAATGAGATATATATTAACTTCAGTCATTAATTCCTTCCCTCTCTTTAACAGTATGTGATTGTGAGCAGTAAGAAGATTCTTTTCTATGACAGCGAACAAGATAAAGAACAATCTAATCCTTACATGGTTTTAGATATAGAGTAAGTGTTTTTATTAGAATCTTTAGAAACATCCACTTTGAAAGTAGAAGAGAAATGTGACCTTTTTTGTAAAGTAGCGCTATTTATATACAGATACATGGAGATAGTATAGCCCTACAGTACTGTTGTTACATTTTCTTATATTTGCTTCGTAAAGATGAAAGTCTGGTATATAGAGTTAGCTAAAACATATGTTGTTTCCTGAAAACAATTAGAAAATTTCTGATTTCCTGGAAACACTCAAAATCTCAAGGAGTGATTGCATTAATAGAACCAAGGTATCCTCTGACCTTCTAACATGGGTCACAGTAGTCCTTTTTAACTTACAACAAAAGTATAGGATAACTAATGTAATTTGATCCTTTAGTAATATTTTATTCCTTTATTAAAAATCTTTTGTAGCAAATTATTTCATGTCCGACCAGTTACACAAACAGATGTATATAGAGCAGATGCTAAAGAAATTCCAAGGATATTTCAGGTAAACAGCCTTCTGTGTCTTTCATGCTTATTCTGTTTGGATACATCTTTATTCCTCTCCATCTTATTTGATAAAGTCTGTAGTATTTTTACATCCTGTTTCTCGCCTTTGCTTTCCTTTTGTTCAAGGTTCATTGTGACATTTTTATTTTTTAAAATTTTTCTTAATGTTTATTTGAGAGTGAGAAAGACAGAGTGTGAGTGGGGGAGGGGCAGAGAGACACACACACAGAGTCTGAATGATGCAGGCTCCAGGTTCTGAGATATCAGCATAGAGCCTGATATGAGGCTTGAACTCACAAACCGGGAGATCATGACCTGAGCCAAAGTCGGACACTCAGCCGGCTGAGCCACCCAGGCGCCTCTCATTATGACATTTTTATTTTTATTTATATTTTTATTTTTTTAATGTTTTACTTATTTCTTAGAGAGAGACAGCGTGAGCAGGGGAGGGTCAGAGAGAGAAGGAGACACAGAATCTAAAACAGGCTCCAGGCTCTGAGCTGTCAGCACAGAGCCCGACACGGCCTTGAACCCACGAACCGTGAGATCATGACCTGAGCCGAAGTCAGCTGCCCAACCGACTGAGCCACCCAGGCACCCCTCATTATGACATTTTTAAACCATATGCTTTCTCTTCTGTTTCTGATTTTATGCTCAGCTCTCTAGAAAGTTAAAAAAGTTGCTTATGAAGGTAAACTTTGCACCCAGTAGCCCTTTTACTTCCAACTTAAAGTGAAGCCACGTTTCCCTGTTCTAGTTCCATTTTAAAATTAGTCAAACCAGCAGTTACTGAGTTCCTTCTGTACAAAAACTGTTGTGCTTGGGGTACTGCGGGAGAGGTGGCCACTTATTTCCTGGATGCTTATAATGTTTATTTGGAGTGTATTACACATCCTTTCCTCTTTTCTTTCTCAGCTGTCCAAATACAAATCTTCCCATTAGAGTTGTGTTTGCAGTTATCACCCAGCTGTCCCATTTTTGAGAACCAGAGCATCAGTTTGTATAATTGCCACATCCCTTCAGGGGACTGACTTGAACACTCCCTCCCAGAAAAACTTTCTAACACCCATCAAGTGAAAATTCACCTTTTGGCCTGTTCTGATAAAATTGCTAAAACATAGTAAGATCTCCTGGATAAAATAAGGAGGCACATTTGAACAAGATAGATTTTTTTTTTCTGAAATGTGAACCAGGTGACTGTCTAATGGCTTTTCTCATACAAGCTTTTGATTAGACAGAATCTAGTAATGTTTGAATGTCATTTTCTTGTCATTGAATAATTTAGGGTAATTTTATTTTATTTACATTGTAAAAATTACTACATAAAACTGTTTGGATATCATTCATTATTCTTTTTGCTATTTATAGATTCTGTATGCCAATGAAGGAGAAAGTAAGAAGGAACAAGAATTTCCAGTGGAGCCAGTGGGAGAAAAATCAAATTATATTTGCCATAAGGGACATGAATTTATTCCTACCCTCTATCATTTCCCAACCAACTGTGAGGCTTGTATGAAGCCATTGTGGCATATGTTTAAGCCTCCTCCTGCGTTAGAGTGCCGTCGCTGCCATATTAAATGTCATAAAGATCACATGGACAAAAAGGAGGAGATCATAGCACCTTGCAAAGGTAAATAGTAAACTACTTGCCCCATCAATATCATTTACATTCAGATCAACTTAAACACATTAATATTTTCCAAATATTTCTTTATAGTTTATTATGATATTTCAACGGCAAAGAATCTGTTGTTATTAGCAAATTCTACAGAAGAGCAGCAAAAGTGGGTTAGTCGGTTGGTGAAAAAGATACCTAAAAAGCCTCCAGCTCCAGACCCTTTTGCACGGTCATCTCCTAGAACTTCAATGAAGATACAGCAAAACCAGTCTATTAGACGGCCAAGTCGACAGCTTGCCCCAAACAAACCAAGGTAATGAATAACAATATGATTAAAAATTACAATGTCTTTTTTAATATTTCACTATTTATGTTCAACTACAAATTTTCCTAATTGAAGGGAACCTTCGCTTGGTATTTTAATGAACTGTAGACTGCCAAATGTTGGAAACTATTTTAGTGTATATGTCTCATTCATTGATTCAGTTAAATGTAATACAGAGTTGTTTACTAAATCACACACATATTAAAGTCAACCCAAGATAAAGGGCTTGTTTTTGTCATGTTTATGTATCTAATCATAATATTTTGAGATTTTATAAGTATTCTGGCTAATTCAGTAATTTAGTAGACAGGATGTAACAGACCCATAAATGTCAGGTACACACATTGTGTTTACTTTGCAAACCTCTTTTATGTTAGATCGCTTGGGAGGCAGGATCGAAATCTTTCTTAAGTCTTAATTTTACATCTATAAATTTAGAATAACTTGTTTCTCATTTAAAGAGCAATAGAGATCAACCTTAAAAATGCAGATATTAACCAGTGGGTAAAATGGGCATGCCTTCTCTTTGAGGCAGGGTTGGGATTTGGGAGTAAATCCAGAGGGAATGATGATGAATGCACAAGACATTTTGATGGAACCATTTACACATATGGTGACACTGTAGTAATTTAATTCTTGATTTAGAATAACCACCTCTTGGCTTACCAGCTACTACAGCATTTGTAAATATAACTGTTCATTGAAATGAAGGTGAAGATTTGGTTAGTAAAGAATAAAGTATGCACTGAGGTCAGGTATCCAATTTTGGGCATCCTTTTGGTTCCGGAGCACAGGGCCTTCAGTGCGTGAGCAGTGATGTGCGCTGACTGTGTCATCAGAGACCTTTCCCTTCTAACCACAGACATCTTGTGTGAAACCGTTCTTGAAACTAGTGTCTCAAGGTGGAATTGGTGCTTTAGCGGTGAAACCACCGCTAAATTTACTTATGATAGTAATTAAACTGAAGAAAATTAAGAGACACTGAAGGTTCTTCCATGTGCCATGTGCAAAGCATCTAAAAATTAAATTTGTTATTAATACTGAACTATCAATGCATAGATGCTATGCTCTTTCAATAGCTTACAATATCTCATGCTTTACAGCTTGCAGAGTGCTTCCATAATCTCTTCTCTCATTCATCTTTACGTATATTCTGTCACCGGACCTTTAAAATGTTCCTGTGGCGTAGAATAGAGGGCAGATAATTTCAGAATCAGGACACTAAGAACTCCAGTCCTTTTGATACACTTTACTCTTTTGTGTGATTTGACAAGTTAATGATTTCACTACTTGTGAGATAACACATAGAATTTGTTTATGAAGCAGTTTTCAGACCAAGTGGGGCATATTTTCGATTACATAGCAGTTTTCGTGTTCACCTACTTGTAAATACTTTCTTTGTCATCCCCTTCCCCCAGTTCAGCATTTGGTCCATTGGAGGCACATTTACTTTTTATTTTTGTTGCTTTTTGTTTTATTTTAGTTCTGGCCCTGCCCTTCGAATCATTCTTCATTGATTTTTTAATACATTTTGCATAGCAACAGTAAGTAATAGGGCTTACTAACTCTCACAGTTATGCATGTAGATACAACTAATATCAAAGCTGGCCATAAAATGCCTAGGGTATTTTTGTGAACATTTTTTATCTAATAGGCTCTTTGGAGCTTTAAGCATAGAGATGGGCGCAGTGAAGATGCGGTTTTGTGCTTTGTTATGCACCTGCGGCACTATTTCCGTGGCCTTTAACCCAGTGCCTCTCTCGCTTCATTAACTCACAAGATCGTTTCTGTGTCTGTCTTACATGAATCACCCTGCAGTTTCCATTCATCTTGGGTGTCCCATTTTAAGAGTAGCATAGGCAGCCTGGAGGGCGTACAGAAGATAGTGACTGAGGTAGTAGTTTGGTGGGTCATTGGAAAGTGTTACAGATGTAGCCAGTGAAAGAACTAAGGTTTTTTTTTTTTTAGAGTGAGTGTGCACATATAAGTGGAAGAGGTAGGTAGGGGGTAGGGAGGGGGGAGAGAGAGAGAAATTTAAGTAGGCTCCATGCCTAACGTGGGGAGCTTGATCTTATAACTGCCAGATCATGACCTGACCCAAAATCAAGAGTCAGATGCTCTACTGACTGAGCCACCCAGACACCCTAAGAACTAAGGATATTTAATCTTCTGAAGAAATGCTTTGGAGGATGGGAGATGATAAATTGCAGTAAAGATTTTTTTTTTTTAATTTTTTTTTTTAATGTTTTATTTATTGGGAGAGAGAGAGAGAGAGACAGCGTGAGCAGGGGAGGGTCAGAGAGAGAGGGAGTCACAGACTGAAACAGGCTCCAGGCTCTGAGCTGGCAGTCAGCACAGAGCCCGACGCGGGGCTCCAACCCACGAACCGCGAGATCATGACCTAAGCGAAAGTCGGACGCTTGACCGACTAAGCCACCCAGGCGCCCCAATTGCAGTAAAGATTTAACAGACTTTTCTGTGGATGATGTATTAGAACAAGAACCAAAGAGGCATATTTGTCACTCAGCAAGGGAAGTGTATCAGGTAGGCAGAGAGTTCCAAAATTGGAAGACCTAGCTTGCTCTAGAATAGTACGTGCCTGTCACCACTGTTAAGTACCTGACTTAGGCCACTGCTTAGTGACTCTGTGGAAGAGCACCCTCCTCAGCCTGTCATGTGTCTGTGGTCTGATGGTGAGCAGCACGGCTCTGGGGTAGGGGTGGGGGGAGGCAAGCATGGGACTTGGGGCTTTGGACATTCTGCTAGTTTGTAACATTCCTATAGACAAAAGGGTAGACTTGTTAAAGGATCATTCCGGAACATCTAGGAGCTGCACTTCTGTGTTGTCATTTCTAGCTCTTTGTTTGTGCCAGCCGAGCTTTACTGAACTAATTTGCACGGTGCCTTTTTTAAATGTTTGGCTTTGTTAGACATCATCATATGCATATGTATGTGTTTGTGTACGTACATGTTTATGTGTACACTAAAACACCGTGCCCATAAATATTCATCTAATCTTTTTTTTTTTTTTTAACTTTTCCTCAGTCTTTGTCTTTGTAAATAACTACACCATTACATTTTACTCTTTTGCCTTTTGTGACATTCCTGGTTCTGATTCTCAACTATCTTTGTAGTGCTTCCCTTTCTTTGTAGTGAAGTATTTTAAGTTAATGGTTAAGTAAGTGTTAGCTACTATTAGGTAAAGTCCTATTTTTGAGGGCATATTACATGTCAGGCACTCTTCTGTGAGTTTTAACTATAGAATTTATTTATCCTTATAACCGGCCTGTGATGTAGCTGCTCAGGTCCATTTGCCAGATGTGGAGGCTAAGGCACAGAGTGCTGTGTGCCTGCCGTCACGCGTCTCAGCAGCAGCAAAGCTGCGGGTTCAGATCCAGAGAGTCTGGTTCCCGATCCTGCGTCCTCAGCTGTGTTACCACGTTGCCCCACAGTGAGAAGATAGACAGTTTATAAAACATAATGTATGGAAATGCTATTCCAGAGGAATTCTTGCTTGATAAGTTTGAATTAAAATTTAAAAAAAAGCTATGCTAGAAAAGTAGTAAATTTGTGAATAAAATACTGATTTATGATAAAGATAGTTGGAGAGATCCTTAGTTTGTTCTAAAGCAGGATAAAGAATGCTGGTCTCTGTGGAGGGCATTTCACTTTAATTATTTTCCTCTTAAAGGTCTCCTTTCAAAAGACAATATTTAAGACACACAGAAAAGTATAAAGCAAAAATGCAACAAATGCTCGTTTACCAGCTTTAAGAAATAAAGCATTGCTGACCCTGTTAAAGTGGACGTGTCGGGGGGGCTCTCATGTCATCATTACTTAGGTTTGTTCTTTCCCATTTATAAATATTAGAAGCTAACAGACTGCTTATTTAGGAAAAAATGAAAAACTACAACTTGAAGTATCAAAAACCAATCCATTCAATGAAGTAGAAGAAAATAGGGGAATATGTATCTGATCTTAGATTGGAGAATTTCCTAAAAGTAAAAACAAAGAAAGTTAGAGATTGAGTGATCAAAAGCTACAACCTTGTAAGTTTTAAAAATACCACGTATATTTGCAGTATGTATTAAAGAAAGATGGGTTAGTATCTTTGTATACAGAGTCCTTACGTAAGTCATTAAGAAAAAGAAGATGGCCTCTTCCCATTATGAACATTAGTGAGGGACATGCGGATGCAGGCATTACTATAAATATGAGAAAGAGATCAACTTGATTATTAAGCAAAGAAGTTAGCTTAAAACTAAAATGTAAAACCCATTTTCACCTGCCAAACTGGTAAGGATTAAGAAACATAGTATTGGCAAGATGTAAAGAAATGGGCACTCTAGTGTACTTCTAGCAGAACTCAACGTCATAATGCTCCCTTTCCAAAGCAGTCTTTGGCAATAAGTTTCTTGGACCTGAAGTATATATACCTACTGCTCAATTAAATGGAGGTGATAGAAAATCAAACAGATAGTTACAGTACTATTTAAAATGTTATTTGTAGTAGAAGCATGAGTGAGTGTTAGAGGGGAACAAAGAAAGCATGGAGAATTCTGCCTGAGGGAATCAAGAAAGATCTCCAGAAAGGGAAGAGGAGTAATTTTCCACACAAAGTAATAAGGGAAAAGACAATGGCAGGCAGAACGTTGACATGTCGAGGTACTGAGTTGTCGGAATCACTCACGTGTTACATGTTTACCATGTGCTGCGTCAGGATGGGGCGAGGGAATGACAGGGAGTGGAAGCTGACACTGCGGAGAATGCGTTGAGCCAGATTGAAAAGGGCGGGTGCACTGTGCTGGAAAGGTTCTTATTTGTTCTTCAGATAGAAGTCTTTCGGCAAGAGATTGGTATGTGTTGACTTTAATGAGCTCCTTCACTAAGGTACTGACAGTGACAGTGGAGGGAAGAAACCAAGTTAGAGAAAGCTTTCTTAGGGTGAAATGACAAGAATTCGAAGGAAGGGGGGGTGGGCTATAAGGGAAGTCTTGCCAGACATTGTGCTAACAGCCTAGTGGCCAGACTTTTACAATTTGAAGACACAGGTGCACACTTCACACACACCTCAAAGGTTTTGGAAGGATACGAAATGCAGATTTTTCAAAGCTGGGGCTTGATTCGGAAGGCCCCCTGATCTCTCTCTCCCAAGCAGTACCTTAGCTACAAGTTACTGTCTGTGAAAGCCTAGAAGAATGTGATATGTGTTTAAGTTAGTAATTATATGTATACTTGTGTGTTTTCTTTCATATTGTTCTGTAGTCAGCACATTTTGAAATAGAGTAATTTGAATGGGTTTGTTTACTTTTAAATTAGGGTAACCATCCATCTACACACTCTGTCGGTGATTACCAAAGTCATCTAGCCACATCAGAATTCATTTCAGATTTATTATTTAAAAATGCAGATACTTAGGCCACACTACCCCTGTGGTCCAATTATATCAGAATCTCTTGGGATGATGCCTGTGAATCTGCGTTATAAGTAGTTTTGAGTAAATCATATAAATTAAGTTTACAAACCAACTTTAAAAATTGAAGTCACAGGAGCGCTTGGGTGGCTCAGTCGGTTGGGCATCCAACTTTGGCTCAGGTCATGATCTCAAGGTTCATGAGTTCAAGCCCCGCCCGTGTTGGGCTCTGTGCTGACAGCTCAGAGCCTGGAGCCTGTTTTGGATTCTCTGTCTCCTCTCTCTCTGACTTCCCTGCTCTCTCTCTCTCGCTCTCTCGCTCTCTCTCTCTCTCTCAGAAATAAATAAAACATTAAAAAGAAAGTTAAAAAATAATAAAATTGAAACCTCAGATGAGACTTTGGGAACCATAGGAGTTCCTTGGCATAAGTTGATTCATGAACATCACAGTTAAAACATTGAAAAAGTGGGGCGCCTGGGTGGCTTAGTCGGTTAAGCGTCCGACTTTCGCTTAGGTCATGATCTCGCGGTTCGTGGGTTCGAGCCCCGCGTCGGGCTCTGTGCTGACTGCCAGCTCGGAGCCTGGAGCCTGTTTCAGTCTGTGACTCCCTCTCTCTCTGACCCTCCCCTGCTCACACTGTCTCTCTCTCTCTCCTAGAAATAAATAAAACATAAAAAAAATTAAAAATAAAAAATAAAACATTGAAAAAGTTACACTTATTTTTTAAAAATAAAGATGATTACAGTATTAGATGATTGGATTGGAAAGAAAAGACCACATATACCCCTGCTCTGAGTCCATTTACTCAGCCAAGATAAGTTGCTAATGATGCTTATATAGTAAATCCTTGGTTTCCGAACATAATTTGTTCCAGAAACATGCTTGTAATCCAAAGCATTTGTATATCAAAGTGAATTTCCCTGTAAGAAATAATGGAAACTCAGGTGATTCATTCCACAAATAATTCATTCCAAAAATACTCATATGAAAATGATTACAATACTGTAATATAATACAAAATAATAAAGAACAAACAAAATATAAAGAAAAATAAATTTACCTGCACTTAGCTACCTTTAAAAGCCTCTGTGGCTTGTGCGAGGGAACCAAGAGAGAGGAGGGTTATTGTGTACGAACACTTTTAACTATCACTAACGGAATCACTGCAGTCTCTTTGCTCAGTGGAGTATTTTTCTGCATGGGAGCCATCTATAAGCTTGCACGGATATTGACTACAGCACAGTCTGGCCGTACACTGTATTTAATGAAACTGGCAATAAAGCAACAGAGGAAAGGGTCTATATCAACAGGCAGCCTGGCCTAGAATGAAGCAAAGCCTTCCTAAGCTCACTCATGTATGGAAAAGCAAAGGACTGTCCATAGGTGCTTTGTTTTGTTTTAAAAATTTTTTATGTTTTTATTTATTTTTGAGAGAGAGCAAGTAGGGGAGGGACAGAGAGAGAGAGGGATAGGATCTGAAGTGGGCTCTTTGCTGAGAACAGAGAGCCCCATGTGGGGCTCAAACTCAAGAATGCAACTGTGAGATCATGAGCTGAAGTTAGACACTTAACTGCCTGAGCCACCCAGACACCCCTCCATAGGTGCTTTGAAAAGTGACAAAATATACTAGTGCCGGTTGTGGGCACCTTCCAACATTCTGAAAAATCACTGATTTCTACCAAACACCATGGTGTGTGACCAAGCATCCAAGCATGAGAGGTGATCACCCACAATCCCACGGGTGAGTGAAGAAGGGAAGGGAGGGAGAGAGAACCATTGGCTCAGTTGTGATCACGTGACATTCTACTTGTGTTGTAAGACATCGCTTGTTTATTAAGTTAAAATTTATTAGAAATCTTTGCTCATCCTGCAGAATACTTGCGGAACAACTTATTTGCAACTCAAGGTTTTAGTGTATACCTGTGGTTTTTCTCTTGTTCATAGTTTTTCACAGAGAGCACCACTCTTGGTGACCCATTGAGCAAATAGGGTCCTGCTAGAATCAAGAAAGCTGTGTCCTGAGTGTTAACCTCTCTCTCAACTAGGACTTGTAGTACTATTCTAGAAAAATGTGAGCTGACGCTCTGGGTCCTTTTGTCAAGGGAGTGTGGACGAATATTGGGCTTTCATAGTTCTCAAGTGGAACTAAGCATCAGGATGGTTACATCTTCATCTGGGCCCAGTGGGGAGAAGATTGTATCTTATCCCCAAATAGTACCTGTCTTCAGTTCTCTGGTATTCTGGAAAGCATACCTATCTCACATTATATACATTTATATGTAAAGAGAAAGAAGAGTTCCCTGTGTGCTACCATCTTTTAATTATGACTGTGTTGTTATTGATGAAGGGAGGGTTAAAATCCTCACAGCACAAAGTGTGAATTCTAGATAATTAGTATGTTAAACTGCCATTTTTAAAGAGTGTTCGAGTGTAAATTTGCAAACCTCCTATTGCAGATTGCTTGATTTGGCATTTAAAGACTGGGATTGGTCATTTGATGATGTTGATGGTGGTGATGATGATGACGATGTTTTTGATTTCTGAAGAAATAAATGGGGTAAATCAAAAAATGAAAAATGAGTTATCTTAGTATTTCCAAGTAGTGCATGTGATTTGCACTTGGGTTTTCATTGGTTTTGACTAGCTTTTAAATTTCATTAAGTTGTTTTTAATAATATATTTGAAAAGTAGTTTTCAGAAAAGTTTCTAACT
Organism: Proteles cristata cristata; assembly: GCA_017311185.1. Lineage (NCBI taxonomy): Eukaryota > Metazoa > Chordata > Mammalia > Carnivora > Hyaenidae > Proteles > Proteles cristata. The sequence continues at coordinate 383,831 of JAESUZ010000334.1, forward strand.
GAAATTTCCACATTAAGTTATAAAAGTGAAATGCTATGTTCAGAATCTTTATTAGCTACATATTTTCAATACAGTTGGCATTAGTTTTCTGTCTTAGGGAAAAAACATGTAGGCATAACAAAAGAAGCCAATCCTGGTACCTTATTCCCCCCGCCCCATTCCAAAGAAGGTGTATTCAGACAAATAAAATTTACAGTGATTTCAAGTTCCTACAACTGTATTAGTTTGTGAACATAGCATGGGATTCCTTTCTCCTTCCCTCTTCTTTCCTTCTCTCTAACTTGCAAGAATTGAAACTGTAAAAAACTTTATGAGTCTAATGAGTGCTGTGAAATAGCTGTTTCTGATTTGGCTTTTCTTTGTGATGCTGTGAAACGTTTGCTTTTTGGAAAGTTAATGTTATTCTTGCTGAAGAATGCTACTGACATGCTGTGGAAGTTCTTGTGCTTGTAGAACACATAAAATAGTTTGGTTAACAGTGGCTAAAGGAAATTTGAGTGAAAATTGAACCTCGTGATAGGATGGATTTAAAAGAAGTATTATCTGTCTTTAACCCAAATAAGCACATTGCAAAAATAGACTTAAGTCGTGTATTGTTGGGAGGCGTTTACAACCAAGATTTACAGAGTATTTTTACATATATTTACCCTAATGATGTGTTTGTTCCCATTTCGTAGATTTAAAAAATGTGACTAAGAGTCAAACAGTCCAGTAGAACCTGGTCCAAAAGTTCAGCTGCATGAGGCGGGAGCAGTTAATCTGCCTTGACTTCCTCAGTGATGTATTATCTAACCCGAATAGCCAGTTAACCATATTAAATGTTGTGTGTCATGTTTGTAGAAAATATAAAAAAATACAAGCATATAATTGCATGTATCTAAAAATAAGAAAACTAATATAGTAAATATGTTTTATGTATGATTTAGGTGTTAAAAGCATAGGGGCTGGAAGACGACATAGTTTAAAGCTGTAAACGGAATGCCTTTTCAAAGAATTTAACAATTTCTTAAATTATTTTACTGTATCAGCTAACTTTGTTCTTTCTTTTTTTCCAGCTAGCTGCCTTCTGTGAATGCAGTCGTTACTCAAGGTGGTCATATTCTTCCAGTTAAAACAAGACTGAAATATGATGGCCCAAAATTTCTTAAAAAGCTATATTTTCCTGAGAGACTGATACACCAACACACACATACATACATGTATTTCCCTGCATCCCTGCAATAATACAGATGATAAACCCTGGAGAGTTCCTGCTCTCCTTTGGAACAGCAAACTGAACCAACGATGACTGGTTAGTAGAGCGAGAGTACCATATGCAGCCCCTCCAGAGTTGCTCAGAAAGCTCTCTTGGCATCACTCACACTACATTGCACAAAAGGACTGAGAAGAGTTAAAGTTTAAAGAAATCATCTTTTCAGCTTCAACAGAGAGATTTCACCAGCACATTTACCAGAAGAGTCTGGGAATGGATTCCACTACAGTGATGGAGACTGCACCTTTACGAAGTGACCGTTATACTGTGTGTGTGTGTGTATATATATATAAATCTATGTCTCCCTATATATGCGCACACACACATATATATAGTACTGTATTACTGCAAGAGGGTTCTTCAGATGTCCCATTTATTTTTTTATACACAGTAATCAGATACCATAACATACCGCAGTTGCAACTATGCACTTGTATAAAGCCATAACGTTTGAGTTTATATCACTTGTGTGTATACCCCATGGAAACTGCATGATCATGGTTAAGCAGTTTGAAGTTAATTATATCAGTTTCCTAATGCTTCATGATAGGCAACTTTACCCATTTTGAATGCCTTAATTTAATTTTTTTTAAGTCTCACCTATTTCTGTATCTTGAACAAAAAGTGTTTACCAGCTCTTAGGATGCAAATTCGTTTTGCAAAAGAAAAATAGTGCACTATTTTTACGTGTGATAGTTATCAGTGTCCGCCTGTCCTGATTGTATAACGGAATTTTTCTCAAGTACCAGTGATAGAAACAATAATGGATAGTATTGGAACTAATACATCTTTTCTGTTTATTACTCACCCCACTCTGCTTATAGACCTCAGTATTAGTCTGAAACATTTGCTTTGCTTTGGATTTGCTGGCTACCCTAGATGTGTTTTTATTTCTGGTAGAGACATTTGTGACTATTTTTACATTTTCACACTCAAGATTCTAAGATTATATCAAATATAAAGAAAACTAAGACATACTGTAGATATATTTTAAATATTTAAATGTGCTCCCTCAAACACACAACTGTGTATGGCAATATTTCAGTATTGGGTTAAGAAAACTGGTGACTGGGAAGAAGTAGCCTCAAAGGCTCTTAAATTGATTTTTATTTTTTAAATGATGTTAAAGTTGTACATTATACAGGACCGCTTCTGCGATTATTTCTCACCCCAGAAAAATGTGTTTTTACTGCTATAGTAAGCATCAACGGTAAGTATCAAGTTAAAAAAAAAATCATGTAGTCTTTTCTCAGCCTCTTTATATACATAGAGTGTGGTGTGACATTGAAATACATCCTCTAATATTTCAATGAAGGAAGTAGACATTTTTCATTGACCCCCTTCCTCCCCCTCCCCCCCCCACCTTGAGGTCAGTGTAGAAATGTTTCAGTAGTTAGACCCCCCAGATATAGATACTGTTGTGGACATTGAACAGTGGCCTCCGGCCTGATGTACTAAAACTGAATCATTCTCACACTGCCTCACGCTGCCTGCACGCGCTCATGCTGCCCGGGCAGAGTCCGGACACGCATGCCACTTCCCTTCCGGGGCGTTCTGCAGTTCTGGCTTGGGGACACAGCTTTTTTTTTTTTTTTTTTTAAGTAAGATTTAAAAATGAGAAATATATAAAATTTATATAGAATAAATATTTCCATTCATTAGACTTGTTAAAAGGAGACTGAATTAATATTTTATATAAAGATTTTGTTACACTATGGGAGGTTCTATCATATTATTCTGAATTGGAGAGTATATATATATATATATATTTTTAATAAACTTTATTAAGGTGAAATAATTTGAAGTTTACACATGAGTAATTGAAATATTTGAGTAACAATGTCGAAAGTTTAAATTTTGAATGCTGTACATGTTAGAGAACATGGAGAGTCACGGTGCGCTGCAACCGTCCCAGGAAGCTTCATGTGAAGTTTTTCGGGGAAAAGAAAGTATTCTAAGGGGTGGGGAAAAAATCTCTCCCATGGAGATTCTTCACATTATATGGTTTAACATAAGGGTTTTTAAGGTTGTTTCTCCAGCTAATGGAAATGCGCTTAATCAAAATTCTGACCTTGGGTAAGAATTTGCTTTTTACCCTTTTGCTCATTTCACAAACATGCATGAATGCATACACCTATCCAAATGTTTATTTCCCAGCACTCATTAAAGATAATCTTGCCTTGGTTTAACAACCTGATTTTGTGCCAGCTTCTCTTTTTCTTGAGGCTCCAAAGCTTCCCAGATGAATGAAAGACCAAAAGTTGCTTATTTCTTCACACGTGATTTCTCCTAGAGCCATAAATACCTCCTGTTGAGAACTAAGAAGTAGTGAATACTGGGATTTTCTTAGTTGGATTTTTACTTTCGTTGAGTGGGGATGGCGAGACAGAAGTGGAAGGAAAACTGGTGCCGGTATTACTGTTAAAAATTAATGTACAGTGAGTTTTTGAAAAGTATTAAAACATGCTATCTGTCCTGAAATGTGTAAACGCCTTTAGCTAACTAAAGGATACCGAGAAATCTAAAATAAGGTTATTAGCGTTTTTAAAATTAACCTATGCTGGAGTCACAAATCTGGCTCTGAAGGATATCTTTTGTGTCAGTTTATCTATAGATCCTCAAAAAGAAATACTCTAGGTTGCCAAACCACAATTTAAGAAGTTTTGCTGCTGCTGTTAATCTATTCCTGCAGGATTCTGGTGGTAAAATAGAGAAACTTAGACACTATATTACTTTATTGAAACATGCTTTAAATAACATGTTTAATATTCTATGAGAGCGAGTCAGAACTTCTGAGTTTCTCGATCTGTGTCGACACTGCTACTGAATCCCATCTCCTCCCCTGGAAGAAGGCTTCGGTTTCCCTCTGGCGTGAAGATACCATAGTTGATTCACAGAGCACTTTGAAAAGAGGCGCTGTATGACAGTGCTGAGGATTCTGCTTGGGGGGGCCTGTCCCTGATTCCCTTCCCCGTAATAATGAGTTTTGTTTGCAATTGTATTAAGTTATGAACTGCATGGTTTAGATAATCATAAATATTTGATCAACTGTCCCCTTTGAACAAAAATCGTACCCCTTGATCTTTAAAAAAATTTTTTGTTGCATCTTTGTAGTAATGTAATTGTATTTTATGCCTGCTTTTTATATTAAAAAATTAAATAAAAGAGATTAAGACCTAAGCATTTTCATACTCTTCCTGTGAAATAGTCCTGAAATGCTGCAGCCTTCTAACATGTACCCAGAAAAATGTTTGCCTTCCCTGAAAGATGCATATAAAAAGAAGGGTATATAGCAAAACAAATCATACCTAAGGTTACAGACTTGTGAATGCTCAGCTGTGTCCTTTAGCCCATGGAAAAATACAAAACAATTTCAACAAGGAGTCTGCTGCTGACTTGATTTTTTTTATTTTTTATTTTTAATGTTTGCTTATTGTTTGAGAGCTAGAGTGAGAGCATGAGCAGGGGAGGGACAGAGAGAAGGAGACACAGAATCTGAAGCAGGCTGCAAGCTCTGAGCTGTCAGCACAGAGCCCGATGTGGGGCTCGAACCCACGAACCGTGAGGTCATGGCCTGAGCTGAAGTGGGACGCTTAACCGAAATCTCATTTGAGTGTCCCAGATAAGGAAAAGACAGACGCAGAATGCCTGTTTTGCTGAGGTGGTTTTCAAGAAAGTGTTTTTTTGGTAATCAGTGGGTTATTTAGGATGCTTACTGGCTGCCAGATGTGGGACAGGTTATTCACTCTGCGCGTCAGTGTTTCCATCTTTTGTAATGTGTAGACTTTACTTACAGGATTGTTGTAGGATTAAATATCATGTGTGTAGGGTATCTGGAATAGTTCAGAGGTTTGTTCCCTTTTCTCTTGAACGGGAAAAATGGGGAACTCTTCATTGGAGAGAGAGAGAGAGAGAATGTGTGTGTGTGTGTGTGTGTGTGTGTGTATTTTGTTTACTTAAGCGGGGGAGAGAGAGTGTAGGGGTGAGGCAGAGAGGCGCCTCACTGTCAGCCCCATGTGGGGCTTGAACTCATGAACTGTGACATCAGGACCCGAGCCAAATCGAGAGTCAGACACTTGACTGACTAGGCCACCCAGGTGCTCCTAAGATAGTATTTTCTTAAAGGAGAAGCTTTAAGCAATGATAAAGTTCTAATAAAAAGTAACTTAAATGTTGGACTCAAGTCATAGAATTTGTATTTATTACTAATGGTTAGATTATAACTATATGAGAAAAGATTCACTTGGATTTTTTTTTTTTTTTTTAAATTGATGACTGAGGCACGCCGGGCTGGCCCAGATGGTGGAGCATGTGACTCGGTCTCAGGGTTGTGAGTTCAAGCTCCACGTTCAGTGTAGAGCTTCCGTAAATTAAAAAACGACAACTATGGTTTTTAAAACTACAGAATGATTTATTATTTATCTTACATAGGAAACGCAAACATTTTCTAATAAACATCATTTACTTATTACATATAACAATGCCATTCAGTTATAAAGGGAAAGAGTTTAAATTTTAGAGCTTATAAACTTTAAAATACAGTCTCCAATAATCCTAACATCATGTTTAGATGAGAGTAAAGTACGTAAGAATCGGACAGACGCCAGCAATACCTTTTACTGCATGTATTTTCAGTGGACGTTCTTGTTCAAAGGTGTGACCCTTCTAAAAATGGCAGCGTGATCTTGAATCCGAGTCCTCTGGGACTGCCTCAGCCGACGGCTGTAGAGCTAGCAGCCAACACACCTTTCCTGGGGAAGAACTTAAAGGCACTGGATGAAGTCACAGGACTCCTTTGTGGGATATGAACCCGAGCCAGTTACGCTTTTGCTTTTACCTCGACAGCCTTACCGTGGCCTCAGGAGGCTGTGTAGTGTCTCATGATACAGGAAGGCCATCCTGTTAAATCTATATTAAAAAGTCCCAGAAAATGACCCTAGTAATTTACTACAATTTCACTTCTGACTTTGAGTGAAACCCCACTCCACTCATGATCATTTGTGCTCTGGAAAGGATTTAGTTCTTGAAAGATTGTGAAAGCTGAAAAGCATCTGTCTTGACCGCTGACCTGCAGGTGTCTGAGACCTGCCTCCAGCTCACGACGGGGAGAGGGGAGGAAATCCGCATTTCTTTCTTTCTTTCTTTCTTTTTTAAATGTTTTTTATTTATTTCTAGGAGAGAGAGCGTGAGCAGGGGAGGGTCAGAGAGAGAAGGAGTCACAGACTGAAACAGGCTCCAGGCTCCGAGCTGGCAGTCAGCACAGAGCCCGACGCGGGGCTCGAACCCACGAACCGCGAGATCATGACCTAAGCGAAAGTCGGACGCTTAACCGACTAAGCCACCCAGGCGCCCCGGAAATCCGCATTTCTAAACGGGTTAAAGTGGCTCGTGTCCACTTTAAATACATTTGGCTTCAAAGTTTCTGAAGCGATTGACGAAATTGATAAGGGACCTTGATTTAGCCGTGGGCTTATTTTCCCCTTTGGTTCAGTTACTGGAATCCACTGTGGAGGCGCGGCACATCTGTTATTCAGCCTTTACAGCCGTCTTCCTGTAGTGGAGGACCGTCGTGGTTACCCACACGTTCAAAGCAAGCATGACCAGGAAGCGCAGAAGAACTGAAACCAACCCAAAAGAAAAAGCATGTAGTAAAGAGTACTGTTCTCACGTTCTAGAGCACAATCCCTGCCCTGACGCTCGAAGTAGAAGCCTAAATAACTGCACCCCGCCCCCCACCTGCCGCACGAGACTCACACCACCACATCATGGGAACTTTCAACAACCCTGGTTCCAAATATTTCTAGGGGAAGAGAACTTTGTTCTCAGTCTTTCAAAATGTTAACATGTAGGTTTGTTTCGCTGCGGTTTGATTCTTCCCGTACAGAGAATTCTTCAAGTCCTGTGGAGAAGACTGGGACCCATCATCTCCCCTTTTCCCCACTTGACCCGAGTTTATGTTTTTGACCTCAATACTTTCAGTGCTTCTCTCAGAGCTGACAGAAGGTGTTTTAGCCACAGATACGATCTCTGCAAAGGGACAGGGGTGCCCCACGGCCCCGTAGCCATATTTCTCAAGTAACAGTTAGCTCATTTAAAGGCTCTGTGTGCCAGGGACATATTTCTAGTCTTCACAGAACAGGTGACATCGTTTGTTTTCATCATTTTCCAAACACGTATATGCTCGGCTTGGGAGGCGAAAACAGCCTAAGGAATTACTTGATTCCTTTTACGTCAACCCAAGTATTTTCTCCTCCATCACAGTATCTCCTTTAAAAACACGGAGGGGGCCCCTGGGTGGCTTAGTCGGTTAAGCGTCCGACTTTTGCTTAGGTCATGATCTCGCGGTTCGTGGGTTCAAGCCCCGCGTTGGGCTCTGTGCTGACTGCCAGCTCAGAGCCTGGAGCCTGTTTCAGTCTGTGACTCCCTCTCTCTCTGACCCTCTCCTGCTCAAGCTATCTCTCTCTCTCTCCTAGAAATAAATAAAAATATTTATAAAAAATAAAAAAATAAAAAATAAATAAAAAATAAAAACACAGAGGGGGCCCCTGGGTGTATTAGTCGGTTGAGCGTCCGACTTTCGCTTGGGTCATGATCTAGCGGTTCGTGGGTTCGAGCCCCACGTCAGGCTCCATGCTGACTGCCAGCTCAGAGCCTGGAGCCTGTTTCAGTCTGTGACTCGCTCTCTCTGACCCTCCCCTGCTCACGCTGTCTCTCTCTCTCCTAGAAATAAATTTAAAAAAAAAAAATCTCTTTAAAAACACAGAGATGTGGGGGGATCACATGATTATGGCACCTGAATAGAGTCCATCCTCACACTCACCCCAGCCCTCCCGTTCAATCTCCGTGGCTAAGCCACGCGTCCCCTGCTCACGACCTTAACACGGGCCGCTCCCTGTCTCGTCTCTTCCCCTTCAGGTCACGTTCCCCCATCAGGCGCTCCTCCTGTCCTACTTTTCCAAAGCACATTTCCCAGGACTCTTCAGTACTGACTGCACTGTCCATCTCCACCCACTGCTGGAGTGGAAGCTTCAGGAAGACGGGAATCTATGACTTTGCGCGGCAGGTCCTAGGTCCCTGGCGCTCTGTTCTGTAAGTGGGGGGGCCGGTGCCCAGGAACACGCCGTGGCCTCTTTACTGTGCGTCGAGCAAGCTGATCTGTGAAGCCCTAAGACGGTTTACAAAGGAAGGAGCCACGAAGGGCACTCAGTCCCAAAAGGTGGGAAGAAAAAGATGGCGCTTACTTGTAACATCGCTGGTGGTCATTACAGTTGTTATTATTCTTGCTGTAAGAGAAAATATGCAACAGTGTCACCTTGCTTCTCAGACATGTCGTATTCAGCTAACGTCTTTCCATTTCAAGTACAGGAATGGATGCTAACTGTTCCTGAAAGATTTTGGCAGTCCAGAACAGCAAATCA